>JACXGI010000026.1:0-53409 GCA_016801175.1 Esox masquinongy
TCTAATTTTCGGAGATATTGAATTTGGGATTTTCATTAGTTGTCAGTTTTAATCATCACAATTAAATGAAATAAACATTTGAAATATATCAGTCTGTGTGTAATGAATGAATATAATATCCAAGTTTCACTTTTTGAATGGAATTACTGAAATAAATCAACTTTTTGATGATATTCTAATTATATGACCAGCACCTGTAGGTGACGATAACTGACTTTTTCGTCAAGTGACCAGAGAATCGTGTAGCCAGCGAAGTGTTTGTCTATCCTGAACAAATCCTAATATTCACCAGAAATGTTATATTTTAGGCTTCCTATAAAGTAGCTATAGATGGTTGTAGCCAGCGACGTTTCTGTCTGTCCTGAACAGATCCTAAGGCACAATGTGTTTTGACTGTGACAGGAGTCAAACGCAGGACCTGAGGTTCCGTAGTCCACGTCTCTAACCACTACGCAATCACACAGTCAGTAAGAGACATTCGCTCTTCTATGCCGGCTCCGCTTAAGTTGGCGATTTGGATATTGCACATGTCAATATCGCAATTTCGATTATATTTCACTTAATTGTGCAGACCTACTGACAGCTAGTTGAGCTACTGTCCTCACAGCTCATGGTAGAAATGGCCCCAACCATACATGAAGGATCAGAGGATCCTACAGAACCTTACAGGGACAGGATTTTAACAATAAAGCCTTCTATCTACTCCACCAGATTCAGAGGTTGTGGATACCAATTAATGTGTGCGTGCAGTCGGAAAACTGTTGTCAACTAGACTTTGCACAATCGCTAACTTGCAATAGCACACAAAAGTTAAATAAATGCTCTACAATAGTTTGCATTGACTTGCAAAAGTCAAACTACCTTCATACTAGATGAAGGCACATATCTTTTTTCCCACAAGTTTGGTAGTTAAAACTATAACAAAGCATTCTCCTTAACACTTTTCCATTAAAACAGCTAAGGGATGGAGCTGGAGAAATGTAATTACGCTGTTCCTGGGGGAAATTAACGAATGTTGTGGTTGATGTGTTTTCATGTAATTATATTGAGATTTCAGAAAATAGCAGACAAGAAAGCTAGAACACAGATAGGAGAGTCCATAAGTACATATTGTCAAAAATTTTATGCATCACTTGCTGCTAGCCCTTTTGACCATTATAGACTATGCAAGCTCTGCCCCTAAGTACGTATACAGGGTCAAGGTGTTTGCAAACTGTACTCACAAGAGAACGTGAGACACTATGGCGTTCACATCAAAGACAGTGTCTATGTCGAAGCTCTTCAGGACATCGCCACCCCTGCGAAACAGCACAAATGAATGGAATAGATACTGTTACTCTATTTTAGAAACATCATCTGCACTGTGTTTAATATCCTGTTGTATAGATTCCACGATTTATAAATAAGATCAACCTGAACAAATAGGCTTTCTTCATCAGCTTCTCTCCAGTGCAGTACTTGGCTACGTGTTCAATAGTGCAATTCACCTGCAAGCATGCATAGACATTATAAACAATCCATTTCTGAGAACGTAGAGGTTCATTTATGACTCAGTACAGGTACTTCCAGAGGGATAGACTACAAATGGAGTGACTGCGAATCAGACTTTCAGGATCTTCAGTCCACCAGAACAACAGGCTTTCGCAAAGCAGTGCATGAGGGGATCACTGTCATCAGGACGGACCACTAGTCAAAATACACAGGTAAGGTGAAATGTAGGCATTGATTCAGCTTTGATCCAACTTTTCAGCTTGTGAGTGAACTGACCTATACCAGAGACTGCATAGAGAATGAAGAAATACACACCTGATCAGTGCGTATAGAAGTTCAATCTTTTGGTTTAAAGATCCTGAAAGCCAGATTTATAGCCAATGCATACTACAAAATCGGTTAAACAGCAACAGTTGTACTGCACTAAGATAACTAACTACTCTTTAAAATGAATTAATAAGATTGAAGTTTATCATTAGATTTCAGTGCAGCCTTTGATGTTGTTGATCTTAAAAGGTTACTTGTCATCTCTTCACAACACATGCTGTTAAGTGATTGGAGAGTTACTTATCCAATAGAATGTTCCTCAACAAAAGCTTCTCAAATGACAGATACAGTGCGACAAGGCATCTGACAAGGGCTAATAATTTCCTCAATTTTTACAAACTATTTACTTGCCATCTATCTTAGAAGATGCTTGAAAGACTTGTATGCTGACAATTCCACACAAGTGCACTCAGTACCCAAAGCCAGTGAGCACACAGAATCTAAACAAGGACAGTCAGTATCAGAAAAGGTGACTAACAACCAATCTGTCTTAACTAGGCTAGTTCTGATATTGAATGGGCAGTTACCATAGTCAAGTCATATTAGCAGACATTTTCACAAGGTAGGGAGATGTAGAGAGTATTTATCTATTATAATTATAAGAGTTTCAGCAGTGAAACTATAGTGTTTCTTCCCATTCATTGTTATTATTATTATCTTATTCAAGGGCCCTATAATTTCTGCATTGGAGATCACAGACAGAATCGCTGAATCCAGAAATAAACACAGTCAAAACTTGCATGATGGTTAATAAGGCCTATGGCCTACGATTTCCCTGGACTACAATCGCAATGTAGACAGCCCCTAAATCCTACACCCTCCGTCCTTGAATCAAGTTTTTGCTCAACTTGGCTGGACTCCAAACACAAAGTAGACAGCTACTAAGCACTTGCCCTAGTCACTTTCTCTTGAGGGAATCTTCATCAAAACTGGATAGAGTTCTAAGCGCCATCATAAGTGCCGCTCCAATTACAAACGCTGCCCCCTCTGGTCTTTGATTTAGCTTTAGGGGTATCATCAACAATTCAATGCAAACTGCAGTCATGTGTAAACTGTAGTAAGGGAAGTCGCTATGTGTTACGTATATTTAAACAGCACAGCTACATTTTTGTTTCAGAATCAAACCTCATAGGTGCATAGCATGTCAGCTAACTAATCACTAATCTCCCTTCCTTGGAAAAATGCACTTGCAAGTATACTCTGATGTGATGATGTAAAATGTCATTTAAGGACTAAGGGCATAGGGGATATCTACTTTCAGTCAGGAGAACAGGGACACTTACATCAAGATGCAAATGCACTTGCCTTTTACATTAAGCGTCTGACATCAGGAAGATAGTTGTCACCCTGGTGTTTGCGAATGTTGTGGTGGAAAGTTTTGTTATTCTGTATTACAATGAAATCATATTGCATTGCATTCAAAGGAACAAATAATTAGCTGGTCATTTCTTTCCTGTACATCCCTCTATATTCCTGTGTGACTACAACAGAGGTCACTAACAAACAATCCATACTACAGCTAACTAATTTCTCAAACCCACACCATATTAACAATCTGTCATTGACAATTAGTCTAATTTGTTACTATTGTGGAGTGAACAGAGACTCTGCCGCAAGGAAAAACAACAATGTGCTTTCGCCAAAGAATGCTGTGTTCTCAAACAATCAAGCACTCCAGTGATATCAACAATCTTTTTTATAGACAGTCATCACCTCCCAAGGTTCCCATCAATATCTAATTTCTGCTTGTGCAACACTGAGTCTGCAAATGCAACAGCAGAGCTTGGAGCAAGTCAAAGGATAATGATTTTTCATTGGTTACCTTAGCAACTGAAATACCATAATCTTCTAATGCATCAGCAGACTTTTCCAACTGTTCAATGAAAAGGCTGATGGTTGGATTGACTGGTAATTGAAAGGGAAAAAAGAAATTGAATTATAACTGGTGGACTTTGACTGTACCAGAATATATAGTAAACACACATTTTGTATGATTCAGGCAATTAGGCCAGTAAATGTCCACAACAGATACAAAACATACTGTAATGAAACAGAAAACCCAAAACAACTATAGTAGTGTGTGACAATTCTGGTGAACCCCAGACGCATGGTTCAATTACAAATTAACCATTATCTCCAACGCCAACAGGATATACAGCACTGTGCAGAAGTCTAAGTCCCCCTGAGAAAACCCTTATCGACCAATAAAGCCTTAAATATTTTTTGCAGGTGGCCTAACATTTTTGCACTGTACTGTACATATAATAGGGATCACACGCTCCGCTTTCTCTTTCCAAGTTGAATTAGAATTTTTCATCATTTAGCTGAAGCTATTAAAATTTAGAAATTAGTCTGTCTTCAACTTGCTGGCTCAGGTATACAATCTAGCAACCTTTCGGTTACTGGTAAGATGCTCTAACCACTAAGCTACATTATCTAGATGTAAGTTATCTTCTAAATTAACGGTTTACCACCAAGATTTTTGAACCGATTCAACTTCTGGGGGTACATAACCAGCAAAGTTGTTGAATTGTTTATGGGAAAAATGTTTGGCTGTGTTATTTCCTTTACCATCAAGGAAGTGGAGCCTGTGAGCCCTATTGTGGGAGGTGGTAAGACCATTATCAACTGGCGTAGTTACAACATTAATACAATGACTAGTTATCAGACAATGCCAAGGTAGGCTCATTACCAATATAGTAAGGTAAGTTAGCATATTGGAGTAGTGGTTTGAAATGTAACACTACTGGTGACAGGTAAAGTCACTCTTGAGAAAGTTAGATGTGCAGTCCGACTCATGGCACCATTGTAGCAAACCACGACGAGCAATTCCCCTTGTAGGTCTCGAATACGGCGTTCAAGACACTGGGGTGATTGTAATGTGCCTACCTGGACATAGGTCGTAAACTTGTTGCATTTTCAATGTAATGTGTCGTCTTACAAGTAAATAGTAAATTATGATCTTATCTTTCTCACCTGTTAATGACACTTACCTCGGTTTCCAAAGTATATAAAACACGTCTTTCCTGATCGCATTTTCTCGTAAAAATTGTCAACTGTGTGATCAATTATTTTTGAGGCATTTCGAGTGGTGCAATGCCCATAGTTAGAGCACAGCAAAAAGATGACGAGACAAATAAACCATGCCATGTCCGACGAAGTCCCAGGCCTAAGATCTATATGTAGAAACTGGAAAACGTTCGATGTTGCAAGCTGCCTATGTTTTATTCCATCGTTAGTTATCGTATTTCTAGCTTACGTACGGTTGTTAGCTATGCAGACATGGAATATTAAAATTATATGGCATCGACATGAGCAGTCTAATACACTGCAGAACCATTTTGTAGAAATAGCTTTACGAAAACTTGCACAATCTGTCAACAAGCAGTATTTCAACTTTCTTTTGGTATAATTATGTAATAAAAGGAGAGAGTGAAGTGATGCCGGAGTGTTTTGATTGCTCTCTTCCTGTGTCCCAACTAACCAACCAATCACACTAATGGAATTTTAAAAGACGTTTACAGCCAATCGAAAATGTAGAGGGCTCCACCTTTGAAGCTGACATCATTTCAAGCCAATTACATAAAACGATTATGGAGGTTGGGCACCATACTGACCAATGATGAAGTAGTGGGTGGAGAGAGACATCTTATGGGCACATTCGCTGCAACTGGACACCATTGAGGTTCTAATGCGAGGCATTTCAACACAGAATCTGGTCCAACTGGAGCCAAGATGGTATCCAAAGAGAGCCAGTGTATGGCTGCGTCTCATTGGTCAGAAGGCGGGCCCTAAACTGCAGTTACGCTCAGCTGATCGTTCCCTGCACCACGTCCCTTTTTTTTCTGTGAGTTGTTTTTTGCAAAGAGGAGCTGCTTTGCAGACATTGGGGTCCTCTGGAGATTTTTCTTGTTTGTCTGTTTTATACCTAGGTGTAAAGTCATCCGCTAACCCTCGGATTAATGTATGGAACGTTAGACAGTTAGTTAGGGTATCTCTTTTATCAACCTCAAGCTTTTGTTTTTTAATGGATGTCTAGTCTATTTAATGTGTTTTTAACAAATTCGGTGAAAATCTATCAAAAGTTTGACCATTTTATTCTCATAGAATAACATATTAGATATGCTTATTTAATAAGTCGTTGCCGTTCCACTTTTCCGTCCGCAATGTTTACAGAAAACCAGGTCAGCCTTAGTATTTTCAGGTCTGTAACGGACTCAAGTGATGAACCGATTCGAGCTGCGGTTCCTCCGTCTGTGGAGCTCGGACTCACCATTGTGTATACCATCCTATATTCGCTGCTTTTTATGTTTGTCTACTTGCAACTTTGGCTCATTTTGCACTATGGACACAAACGCTTCAGCTACCAGAGTGTCTTTCTTTTTCTCTGTTTGCTGTGGTCTGCGCTAAGGACTACATTATTTTCATTTTACTTCAAGAACGTTGTCCAAGCAAACCAGTTGCAGCCTTTGCCTTACTGGCTTTTGTACTGTTTTCCAGTATGCCTCCAATTTTTCACGCTGTGTCTGCTAAATCTTTATTTTGCACAGGTAAGTGCATGTTCTATATTGATACATTTCTGATGTCGTAACCTCATGTTTCATGTTGCCTATCATACATTTAAGCGTCTTTGTCATTATTCTGTAGGTCCACCAACTAAACCTGTTTATCATAATATTTTGTTGATGTCATTTATTGTGATCTTTGGCTGAAGATTATTTCCATTGACGGTATGCATATAGGAAATTAATCTCTTGATAGCCGCGGACGGTTCAGATATGTAAAAAAATATATATATTTTTTAAGTCGAAGTAACACAAGGACCAGGCTTCTCATGTTAGCCTCGCAGATACAAAAAAGATTAGAAAAAACACTTTTTTACATATTTGTTCTGTTGTGCCTTGAAGAGAACACTATAGATGTACCATATTTACATATTATTGAGTCTGAGGCCATGCAATCAATCCAAAGTGTTTGGGACGCCTGGGTTACATGAAGTGATCTACAGTGTTCTGACTAATAGCTTTGACAAACAAGTCCTTCATTGTTCTGGCAACTTCACTTATTACAAATTCCGTCCTGTCTGTTTTCTTCCATTGGTGCACCACAGTGAACAACATCAGCTTACAGCCAGTCAGTAAGTGCTGTTGTCGACAACAGCAAATGCCCACTATCTGCTCTGCTCTGTAGACCATCTTATCATATGTTTCTAGGGTAAGAACAAAAGCTCACAGCTCGGGGGGCTGGGGGTGACCGTCACTAACCCCATCCCAAAGACCCACTGTCCTCTCAACCACTCGCAACCTGATCATTTCTCCTGGGACCCCATTAGGCCTGTTTATGCCTCGCACTTCTTCAGTGGGACTCTCTGGGTCTCTTGTCAGAATCAATGAAAATATCTTGCACCCTTTTCAGACAGAAAATGTGATGTTAGGAGGTGTTTCTGAAATTCCCATCTCAAAAAGTCCCATGTGTCCACTTTTGTGCAGGTATACTCCTTTTATAAATCAGTGGGAAACTGGCAATTTAGGCTGGGTTGGGGGTGTAGTAAATCCATGGGAGCTGTTTGTAGTTCAAATTAAGGAAGTGGTTAAACAACGTAAGTGTTCATGAATTTACCTGCAAAACAGCGGAGGACCAATGACACAGAGCCATTACCTGCACTTGCGTTACGATGACTGTGAAAATGCAGGAAGTGTTATTAGATCTTTAGGTGGATTTTCATTTGCCATGTGTTTTATTTCCCCCGCACCCCTTTCAGATAGCAGGCAAAAAGAAGCAGGCATGGTAATTTGGTGGAATTTTGGTCTGTGTTGGGAAGGGGTGTAAGTGTGACAGATTTGGAAGTTATTGTTGTGCTTTTTGTGATAAAAACATAATGGCCCACATTATGGAACCGTTGTTATAATGTTGAGAGATTTCACGACATGTCATGAGTCTTCAGGGAGAAGTGGGTGGTAGTCTGGCAGATGTGTGCTTCATTCAAATGAGCTCTACATCAGATTTGTAATCTAGGCCAAGTAGGCTATCCTACTGCCAGTTTCTTATTTTTACGTTTAACAGCCTATCCAATATGTAATTGTGACGTATGTGGTCAATGACATGATGATTTGTGCTTTAATAAGTAGACGAAAACATTGATGCCATCGTTCTCTTAGTTCAATAACTCCGGACTGTACATGGCACAGCCATTGGTACTCTGATGCGTATAAGACATACTTCACAGTTATGAAGGTCTGTTTGAATAACAACACCTTATAAAGTTCTCCAAGTTCCACTAGGGACATGCATTATTGTCAGGTTGCTATATGTTTTTTTTCTTTCAGTGAACTGGAGCCATTTACTCTCTGTACTAAAACCAATAGTCATGTAAGCAATGCAAATCAATCTCAAATGAGTAACTTTACTAATTTCTATCCACCTTTGCAAGCGCTAAATCCAATACTGCTATCTCAAAAAATATCCTTACAATCAAGACTATTCACTTGGTTCTTATAGTCTAGCTTGTTTGTCACATCTGAAAATACTTTGTAGGATACAGCACTCCCTCTCTTTGTTCGACTGTATACTGACTCACTGTGCACAGCAGCCACAGCACACATCAAACCTGTTAGACATTCCCTACTGTGCCCTAGTACAGTATTGGCAGCCTCTCTTATGGCATATGTCCATTGCATCCTTTCCGGCCTGACGTAGTATTTATTTGACAGTGTTCTGCTTGGAGAGGAGATGTTTTTCTCTTTCTGACTCTTTAAAAAAAAGCAAAGCTGCTCATGCGAGAGGCTGCAAGCCTACTGACACCACCAGGGCTATATGGAGGTGGCGTTTAAACACGCTAGCCAATCAGACTGCAGGAGGATTACATCACCCCTTTCTTGTCCTGCACTATTCCGGGCGCAACAAAAGGGGGTTGCAGGCGTCTAGCAGTATAGGAGCAAAGCGTTTTAGCTCTTTCCCTCACATAGAGCATAAATCATCTGACCTCTTTTAAATATATCTGGAAATTAAAAGCCCCTTCCCTGTAAATATGAAGGTGGGGGCTGTGTAGGGGAGATAAGTGATTGCACCTGTTCAGTGGATGTCATGGGTGTATGAGGAAAAATTTGCGGAATATCCCTTATTGCCTGCTGTTGCAATTATCATATCACACATGCCCCAATTAGTTGATTATTTGTGTTTGCTTCTCCATATGGTGCATCATGATGACAGTTCAGATTTTACAACTGGGGGTAAAAAAACAATATAAAATACCTACATAATTGTGGTAATCCAGCATTGTTTGTGATTTAATAATTTGTGTTCTTTGTTCTGGGATTCCATCAAGGGCAGGCTAGAATTGGAGTTGTTGCCGTGTGCGTGCGTGCGCGCGTGCATGCGTGCGTGCGCGCGTGCGTGCGTGCGTGCGTGTGTGCGTGTGAGAGAGAGATACACGTGTCTGTAAGTGCGGAGCCCCCACACGTTTGCAGACAGGTCATTTTTTGAGGCCTCACTCCTTTTTTACGGCAACACGGCCATGCATGACATATGCTTTTATGTTCTTATAAAAGTCCTCGCCCCTGCTCTCTTCCCACCTCATCCCATGGGATAGGTGGAAAGTGATGACCAGATTACACATTCAGCAACTCTCCTAGATGTGTGGCAGAAACACCGTATGGCTCATCTAGAATACCAACTGTTCACATTAAACAGCCATTCCCTGATGCATGTGATCGGTGCAAATTGCCATTAGGTCTAATGCATGTATTACTGGATCCCGGCTGGCTACTGTGTACTCTTACAGTTAAGCTGACATGTGGCTTATGCAACGTTAAAAAGAGCACAGAAAGAAAGAGAAGAGGATAATTGAAAAAGGTCACAGAGAAAAAAGATGGAGAGAAAAAAGCATTCATAGATCAGAAGGAAAGGGGGGAGAGAGTGATGATGAAGAAGTGAACAGACAGAGTTAAAATGGTACCTGCTTCACTAAGGACTTGCAATCAAACGGCATGTCATTCTCAGCCTGAATAGAGAAATATTTATTCAGGCACTAAAGGGCCACCACCTAATTCTCAGGGGATTCACATTTTTTCAAGCACCTCTTTTTCAAGTTAGCTGGCGACTCCTTGTGGAGCTAATATGTTTTGACTGGAATTCCAAGATCTTAGATTTTGGAATGTCAGAAGATGGGGTTAAATCTTTTGACTCTACTAAAATCCACTATGGTATATTTGTCTTGCAAGCCGAGATAATATTGAGGATCTGCCAGCAAAAGATTAAATGTTAGATTAGATTCAACTTTATTGTCATTGAACAGTACAAGTACAGTACAACGAAATGCAGTTAGCATCTAACCAGAAGTGCAAATAGAAGAGGGCAGAAATGTACAAGTATTAAGAATAATGTATGTTACAAGTGGGATGTATAAATGTGCATTGAAGGCAAATGCAAGTACAAATGGCAATTCTAAATGTGCAAGAAGGGAAATTGAAGGTGCAAGAATTTGAAGCTGGGCACATTACACCTCAGTGCCATAGATGAGAACTGGTGCGTGACTGCAGCCTTTAGTCTTCCTGTAATCCACAATGACCTCCTTGGTTTTCTTTGCGTTGAGGGCCAGGTTGTTGTCAGGGCACCATGCCGCCAGGCACTTGACCTTCTCCCTGTAGGCTGACTCGTCATTGTCACTGATCAGGCCTACCACCGTGGTGTCATCTGCGAACTTGACCATGTTGTTGGAAATGGGTACAGGAACGCAGTCGTAGGTAAATGGAGAGTACAGGAGGGGGCTCAGCATGCAGCCTTGTGGAATACCAGTGTTCAGGATCAGGGTGGAGGAGGTGAAGTTGTCTAACCTGACAGACTGGGGTCTGTTGGCTAGGAAGTCCAAAGTCCAGTTACAGAGAGAGGGGCTGATCCTCAGTTCATGGAGTTTGTTGACCAGCCTAGAGGGGATGACCGTGTTGAATGCTGAGCTAAAGTCTATGAACTGCATTCTCAGATAAGTGTTGGTTTTGTCTAGGTGGACAAAACCAGCACCTAAAGAAAAAAAACCAACACGTAAAATACAATACATAAAGAAACAGAATACACAGCCTCTAACACAGACAGTGGTTTAATGAAAGATGTTCACACCACCATTGTTTACAGTAATTAAAGACAGTGTTAACTGTTGTATTGTGTAGTACCAATGGCAGATTTGCCCCTAAAGCATGTTGTGGGCAGCCAGAACCTTGTGAATTCTTTAACCCCCGGCTTTCGGATAGTCTCGGGCTGATTCACCCTATATACCGTGGAATTAAGAAACCAAGCCAGACAGATATTAGGTACCACGATTGTGACTGCTTGGATGCATTCATTTTGCACAAACGTCTAAGTAACATTACTCCAGTCAGATGTTTGTGACCTGTGACTCAGACAGTATGTGTGTCTGCCACACCATCCATTCTACCACAAGCTTCCTGTTCCTTAGAACCTGAATCTCCCTGTCTGTATTTCTCTCTTTCTCAACGTTGGTCAGTGTGTTTTTTTTCTTATTCTCTCCCTCAATTGTCTCTGCCCACTCCCTTGTTGTTCTCATTCTCCATCTCTCAAGTTCACATTTTCTCTCCCAGTATTTTTTTCCTCTCTGTCTCCCCTTTGTGCCTGATGAAGAAAAGCCCGGAAAAACCAGGGTCTGTCTCTTGTTTGTCTGAGGTTGGACAAACAATTTTTTTCTATGTAGTGAGAGGCTACTGCTTTGAAGACAGAGGCCCTTTCAGGTCATATTTTGTTGTGTCTGTTCATTGATTTCAAGTCCCTGTGAAATATTTTACCCAAGTCATGTATGAAAACTGGTCAAAGCCAGAAGTGCTCTCACCAAAGCCACCACTAGGCCCCGAGAACAAAAAGTCACAGACCAAAAAAAATAAATCTGTAAATGTTGATATTCTTTGATGAACAAATGTTAGCTATGCCATTTTTCATATTTTATTTTACCTTTATGTATACTAGAAGGTCAAGCTGAAACCAAGGTCTCTACAGGTGAGCCCTTTATTACAGCAATATTAAAAATAAAAAAATAGAAGAAATGCATTCAGATACACTCTGATGTGAAGCCATAGGCATTAACAAAAGCAATTGAGCTAAGATACACCTATGTTCAGTTTTTATGAATGACGATATCACAACCAATGTCAGGATAATCCTCCCCATGACAAAAGTGATGCTGCTAACTAGTGCAGCACATACAAATTTAATTATGTTCCACTGTTGCTAATTTAGTAGCTGCTGGCTAACAATGTGTTTTTGAGAAGGAAGCTGCCCCCTGCCTGTTATTGCCACAATGTTTGCAGACTCCTGTGGTAGCTGCTGCGCATAGCCGATCAAAGTAACATTGTGGATCAACATTTAGATCAGCTATAGATAGATTTTTGAAGGAGTCACTCCTATTTTAGGGGCAGCAGTTAACCTTAAATCAGGTTGTTGCTGTGCTATTGATCTGTTCTCAGTCACACTTGCTACAGTTAATACAACAACCAGGTCTGATAATAAATGAGCATTGCAGCTTTTTCAGTCATTTAGTGTTTTGTTGCTATCTGTGTTTTTTAAAAGCTAGCACAATGAATGTATGTCATTGTCAAACATTGAGTTGTGACGTTGCATGGAATAGAAACAAACAATAACATTACCTCATTAACTTGTTTGAATGTTTTAGCTAGCTACTGCTAGCTAACAAAGTTGGTTGGCTTTGTAATAGCTAGGTTTAGCACTTCTGGGCTTACATTAATCATGTATTAATTCACAGTTTGGTGATGGCTGATAGTTATGCTTTTTGGAAGCTATGACCCTCAACACCTCAACCCTGGTCAAAAAGGCGCAGCAGCGCCTGTACTTTTTGAGGAGGCTGAAGAAGGCCTGCCTGTCTTCCAGGATCCTTGTGAACTTTTACAGCTGCATAATCGAGAGCATTCTGACTAACTGCATCACAGTGTGTTTTGGCGGATGCTCTGTGGCCGACGTTGTCTGCACAGGGTGCGACATCATCAGGGACCCTTCACATCCATGCCACAAACTGTTTGCCCTCCTACCATCAGGCAGGCGGTACAGGTCTTTTCGTTCCCGCACCAACAGGCCCAGGAACAGTTTCTTCCCTACTTCTGTAACCCTGCTGAACTCTGCACCCAACACTAACCATGCCCACCGCTTATTACTGCCTCTCAGGGACCTTGTTGCACTACACTCCTTGTACTACTAGACTCTGACCCTGCTTTACAAAGTCTGATAAGGACATTTTTCAGTTGCATTTACCTTCATTGCACATCTATACATCCCACTTGTAACATACATTATACTTGTAAATCTTTCTCTGACACTGCTTTGCAAAGTCTAATAAGGATGTTTTTCATTTGCCACATGTACACATCTACCTCGGGAACCTCATTGCTGCTATTCCTGCACTTAAGTCACACATGCACCTTCAGTTTGCCTTCATTGCTCATTTAGATTTGCCATTTATACTTTGATTTGCTTTCATTGCACATCTATACATCCCACATACATTATACTTCAAATTTGTAAATACTTGTACATTTCTGCCCTCTTCTATTTGCACTTCTGGTTAGATGCTAACTGCATTTCACTGTACTGTACTTGTACTGTTCAGTGACAAAAAACTTTAATCTAAAGTTTAACAGTGAATTTCCAGCCTATACTGTTAACAACGGCTTCCAGCGTCATCTCTGCGGAACTGAGTTCACCGAAGTGAACGTTGTGTGTCAGGGCCTCATAGTCCTGACTCACAATGCTCCCTTAAAACTGAAAGATTATACTTTGCAATCATTCAGAAAAAAATCATCAGAAATGCAATTCATAGTGCTGCTGTCGCACTCTTTAGTTTAAATAAATGTAGATGTTTCTTTTAACTAGGATTAATATCTGACTCTGACATTCCATAACCCTCCCTTTCGTTTTGAGGCATTCTGTTGTGTTTCAGATCAATGTCCTGTTGCAAGTTCCATGTTCGGTTCAGCTTTAGTTTTACAGACTGCCTCACATTCCCCTCAAGAATTATCTGGTACAATAGGAATCTCATGGTTGACTAAATGATGGCAAATTGGCAGGTCTTTGAGGTGGCAAAGCATCCCCAAACCATAATGCCACCACCATCATGCTTTACAGTTGGTTTAAGGTTCTGTAGGTCCCTTGTTGTTACCTCTGGGGTTTTTAGAAACTTGTATGAGCGTCTTTCAAATAGCTGTTCAGCTGAATTTGGTGGGACAACCAGTCCTATTTCGTTTCCCAGTGTTCTGGAATTTTCTACATTTGTAGATCTTGATGTCATTTGAATTGCTTGGAAATGGCTTTGTAACCCCTCCAAGATTCATTTGGATGAAAAATATTTTTTCTGAGGGCCTAAGATAGGAAGACCTATCTTTGCATGTTATGTTACCACACATCCACACGGTTAAGACCAAACCAGACAAAAAATACGTTCTTATGCCATGAAATGAAATAGCTTTGGCAGACTCGCTAGAAATTGCTCAATTTTTATGACTATTCCAGTAAGTTAGTAGATACCGGTAAAGCTTATTACTGGCTAATACGCTGTTAAAACGGTCAGTGACAAACGCAATACATAGCCGCTGTTTGTGGTGGAGGTAAACTTAGTAAAAAAACTTTAGTTAGTTTAACTGTATCAATGTCATTCAAGAATGGCCAGTTAACGACACAGCCTTTCACGTGGATGACCTGGGTTCGAATCTTGAGATGGCAACACTTTCTATTGTGGGCCGGCTGAACTAGGCTTGCCTGGTTTCTTGTTAAATTATTAGGGACTATTGTATAAAACAGCACTTGAAAGATTAACCAAAAGAGAGATCAAAGGTAGAGATGTTTTTACAATGGAGTGGGACAGAGTTAATTGGGGACTGTAAAGGTGAGAGCATGCACACTTTTAAAAACAAAAGGGTCAAGAAAACCAAGAGATACGGTATGGATGACCAGAAGGAAGGAAGAAAAAAAAATGTGGCGAAAAAGAAAAACTAAAGAATTTAAAAAAGTTGATGCAAGCCTGATATCGGGGATTAGGTATAGTGATTCTCAAGCCGAGTTCTCAGCAAAATGACGCACTTCTGACTAAGACCACATGATCAGCCTTAATAATAACTTATGAGGAAGAGAAAGCTGTGGAAAGAGAGAAGGGATCCAATCTTATGCTATGTGTGGACATTGCCTAGCTGCATTGTCGTAACTGCTGGCATTCAGGTCTAGTCAACAACACATGCGCAAGCACACGCTCAGTCTTACCCAACTCTGGGTGTTGTGTGTCTCACTGACCTGCTCATGGGAGTCATGAGTTTACATTTTCTGCTCACAAACACACTCCTGTCACTCCCCCAGATAATGTTTACTTGCTGCGAAGAAGCATGTGCACGCGCACTCTTGCGCTCTTATATACAGGCTGCAGCTTGTTTGTTTTCTCTTCTTAAATGTAGGGTTTAATGCTTTTGAGCATACCCTTTATGCCAGTTTGGGCCTTACTAACACCACACAAGGTGTTAGTATGGCCTTGTTTTACTATTCTCGTGAGGACCAAAAACCCCTTAAGGATAGTTAAACAAGGAATGTGTAAACTTGTGTGGAGATTTTGCCACCTCAACGTAAGGAAAAATACTGTTTTCAGCTTAGGGCAAAAATTACAATTGGTGTAAGAATATGGGTTAGGTTCAGGGTTAATTTTAATTTATTGTGGTTATGGTTAAAGGTTTGAAAAAATATATTGGCTTTGCAATATATATATTGTCTTTTATTATGTCTGTTATTGAGTATTTTTAAGGTGGTGTCATGAGTACATTTTTGTCATAAGTACATTTATTGTTTAATAGGGCTGTCATAAAATCCTCCACCTTGTAAAGCTGAATTACAGCAACACCCGTTCACATTCTAACCAACTTTCACCTTACAGGGCACTCGCTGTTTCTACTTTCAGTTTTGGTTATTAGCTTTATTACTATACATTTTTTAAAGCAATTTTGGGGGCACAATCATACCCTATACTATTCAGTGCTTGTTTTTTCCCATGAACAGAGATTGATTGAACTGAATGTTAGGAACCAGAAAATGGCTGTGGCATTTTGCTTCCCCATGTCTGCTGTTGTTTTTCTGAGGAGATGATTGTGTGTCTTAGTAACATCAGTGGTTGAGAAGTTGAAGCCTTTCCATTTGACCAATACAAATTCTGCCTTGCGCTGGTGAATAAATGCTGTGAAACACTCTCATTCCACTATTACTGCAGATATATATAGAATAGAAATGCACTAAATACAATCTCACTCAATACAACTGAACATTACTGCTCTTTTTTTCAGATTGTGTTTTTTTTTTTAAATTATTTGTAAAATAGGGGGCCCAGGTGGAAAAAAGTTGGGAACCCCTGGTTTAGAATGTGAGGTTTTCCTGCACGGATTGTCTGACCTAAATGTGTGTGTGTATATGTCTGTAACTAATCAGCAGTCTCACCCAGTCTGCGTTTGTTGCATGGATGATTGTCCGCACGCCTATCTATGTGCCTTTTTAGTTTTCTCAGTTTCTCAAAGGTTCACACATGCGTGCCAAATTTAAGTGCCAGTGTGTATGTGTGCACGTGTGTACCTCTCTGTCTTCATCTCATGTAATGTGTCTGGCTTTACATGTGCGTGTGCCTTTGTTCATGCGTGTTCTTATGGGTCATTTCACCATCTGACATTGAATTGAAGAGTCAAGTTTAGATCTGAGATGCAAGGGAAAACTGTCTTTTTTCGGTTTCCATAGGGGTGTTTGGCTGGGCTTTGAGTGTGCCCGGCACAGGGTAATGCTGGAGGCAGGGGCATTATGACAGACACACATACACACACCCACCCTCTGGCCATCTCAAGGGACATGTGTCACAAGAGTGCATTTTCACAGTTTGTTTTGATCTGTTTTCTTACTCTCTTCGGACATCAAGTATTTGTATGTGAGTATCAGCCAATACTCCTGCATTCTCCCAAGGAGAATTGTTGTTTGCAGTACTTCTTTGTGGTAGCCTGACACACACATACATATAGAGACCCCCACCCCTCATCAGAGACATTCAGATCCCACTTGCTCACCACATGCACGGTATTGTCTACTAATTCTTCTAGACTGAGAGTTCCCATCGTCTAGCTTGCACAGGAAGTCCATTAAAAAGTCAACTTTTGGTCCAGTGAAGTGGCCAGTCCTTCAGTCCTCCAAAGCAGAACCCCATTCCTGAACCTCTCAGACCTCTCTGGATGTTTTTTTATTGAACCTCTGTTTGTTGACCAGTTGGCGTCTTTGAGAAACCTCTCTGTTTTTTTCCTCCAAGTACTTGTATGACTCTGAAGCACTTTCTGACTGCCAGTACATTAGCGGTGCTCTTTAATAGATCTTGCTGTAGGAGATGGCGATATGTGAATTTCAGTCCTTGGCCTGATGTCTCTCACCTTGCACTGCTGAGTAGGTATGCAGACGTGTGTAAAATACGAATGCTTGTGTGTTTATAAGCTTCTGAGTTTATAAGTAGCAGTGTTTCCCTTACTTTTTTTTACTCGTAAAAAAAGCTGACACGCCGGCATTAGCGACACAAAAGGCTTGATGTGTGAAATACTAAAACATCCTCCCTGTACACCAGTCTCTCTTGCTTGTCAACTTTATTTTCTTAACATTATTGACAATACTGTCTTAACATCATTCCCTAACAATAACTTAACTATTCACTCTCAATTAACCATTCTCTAAAACTATTTATGAATCGCCTCCCAGACTACTAAAAGCCACTAGCTACTAACTAATGAGGCAATATGAATTCCATGTACAGTATATTGTGTTGCATTGGGGGTTAAAGTGGGGGTAGAAAATATAGTTCTGCTGGATGCAGTACACAGTTCCTCATGATTTCACATTATATTTGTAAATTTACAAACTCCTGAGAATTTTGTACAATACATTCACTGCAGCACTGAATAGTTTATGCACAAAAAGTATCCCTTGTACATTACAGTGGAGCGATGGAAAATACAGTGTGGGTGGAATTATAACACAATCCCTCTCCAAAGCTAATGAGCACAAGCAAATTAACAACAATAACAAAAATTAGATTTTTTTATATTAGTACTTAAGCTCTAACCATTTCTGTGTGCTCCACCTTATAATATTCTTCAACTTATGTAAAGTATTATTTAAATAGTAATTTTGTTTCCTTTATTTTTCCCCACATAGTTTTTCCTTTGAAAATGTACACTATTCACACTATAGACACACCACAGACTTTTATTTTGAAGGCAAATTTGAAAACCAGAGGTTTTATAGACCTTTTTGCGTTAATAAACAGCGATGACGTATTTTCTGGGCGGAGCCGAACTGGTGGCAGAAAGTGACAGTAACCTCTTTACAGCATATAGGCATATGGATCATCTGGTTGCCTTCTCCAATTATTTTGTAAAGTAAATGTCATTTCACAGAAATTATATTACCGTATATCCCATTCATATCCCATTCATTCAGAGACGAGCATTCCGGATGATTTCATCAGTCCAGTCTGTCTGTTTAATGGCTTGCAACCATAAACGTTTGCATTTAGCTTCAAAGGGTGGCTTCGACAATGGTATTCTATAAAAATGAAGGCCATATTTTTTTGCATTCTTATTCTGGCATCCAATGGCACAACAAGACATTTTTTTTCCTTTAGTCCGAGGATCTTGCCCATTTCCCTACACTTGTTCCCGCAGTTTTCTGCCACCACCAAACTTCAGTGACGTAACCGTGACGTCCACTCCAAATTGGTCTATTGTTGCTGCTGAATCTCTAATGTTTCCTGCATAACACTAGTCTATTGTTGCCGACTGTAACGATCGAGTTGTGTTCGCTAGCTTGCTTCTTAATTTTGGTTGTCGCTCAGATGTTGGCTACCTTATATCAATGTGACAGCCACTTACTCACAGTTCAACACAAACATGCGCGTGCACAGACACAGCCAGTTAGGCTCTTTTTAACTCACTCCAAGGCTTGATACTCCGAACGTCGGGTGCAGGACATTGTTGCTCTGCTCTGATGCTCGTGCGACAGTAAACTGCGCGCGATGGGGAACTGTGCTCTGCTTGGTGGGAAAAAAAATTGTATTTCATAAAAATACTATGTTTATCTGTGGCGGTGGATCCCAATTTAGCAGCAGTGAGCTGCCTCTGTTATTACAGTAAGAGGATACCACTGAGTAGCCTACATCTTAATGAGTGTAGTATTTGATTGACTGGCAATGTCTACTATAAAAATACCTACAAAATAAAAGTCCTGTTGTACAGATGAGTAGGACTTGGCCTATAATTATTAATATGGCACACTCCTGCACTCTTTAAGGAGAACTCTGGATGGTTCCAAATACAAGCCTTTTTGGTTATAAGTAAAACTCCTTTTTTGTGGAAGGGGCTTATACGTGGAACCCAAAAGCATATCTTTTGCAGAAATCCAAGGGAACCCTTTTAGGCTGAACATTTTTGGGATTTTACAAATGTGAAAATTGCAACTTTAGGCAATTATTTGGCACGATCTACATTGGAAAAGTGGCCTCTCCCAGCTCTGCTCATTGGACTGCCTCCCCCTCCTCATCCCTCTCAGTCTGGCCCAGTCCAGCCCTTTTAGTCTGAAATCAGATTAGCTCAAGGGTTTCTGCCTGGTTAGCTGACTGGTTGGCAAACTGGGCTGGCTGGAGAAGCTGACACACCCATGTTCTAACTTTGTAGTGATTTGCTCCACTACAGCTGACACACCCATGTAGTGATTTGCTCCACTACATGGGTGTTAATCCTACCCGTAACCTCATCAACACACTTACACTGTCTGATACAAAAACACACACACTAATACAGATATGTATTCAAATGTTTAGATGCACACAATCATAAATT
This sequence comes from Esox masquinongy, assembly GCA_016801175.1. NCBI lineage: Eukaryota > Metazoa > Chordata > Actinopteri > Esociformes > Esocidae > Esox > Esox masquinongy. The sequence continues at coordinate 19,716 of JACXGI010000026.1, forward strand.
AATAGAATATATTTGAGCTGTGTCAATTTTCAACACTTTGTTACACGCGAACACACAGAACACGCTGCATGCTTGTGAACCCTTAAACCGCAGCATTTCCCTCTAATTGTAAGAACAGCAGTAGCCGCTGCTAAAATGTGATGCGCTGCTACAGAAATTCTTTCAGAATATCAGAATATTTTTATGAAATACGAGTGCAGTTTACCATCGCGTGCAGTTTATTATTGCTCCAGCATCAGAGTAGAGCAACAACAATCTGCACCCGACATTCGGAGTATCAAGCTAGCGAGTGAGGTCAAAGAAACGTGACTGGCTGAGTCTGTGTACGCACATGTTTGAGTTGAACTGTCAGTAAGTGGCTGTGGCACTGATACAAGAACGTAGCCATCGTCTGAGCGACAACCAATTGTGTATTGTGTAAAGGAAAAACAATGTGGGAAAAATATAAACAAAACAAAATTACTATTGAAATAATACTTTAAATAAGTTAAATAATATTATGAGATGGAGCACACTGAGAAATTGTTAGAGCTTAAGTTATTTAGAGATCATGTTTAATATACAACCCTGTTTCCAAAAAAGTTCTGACTCTGTGTAAAATGCAAGTAAAAACAGAATGCAATGATGTGCACATCATTTATCCCTGTATTTAATTGAAAACAGTACAAAGACAACATATCAAATGTTTATACTGAGAAATGTTATGACTTTGGAAAAATATGTGCCTTTTTTTAATTTGATGCCAGTAACACGTTTCAAAAAAGTTGGGACAGGGGCATGTTTACTACTGTGTTGCATCACCTCTTCTAACAATACTCTGTAAGCTTTTGGGAACTGAGGAAACCAATTGCTGTATTTTTGGAAGTGAAATGTATTCCCATTCTTGCTTGATATAGGATTTCAGCTGCTCAACAGTTCGGGGTCTCCTTTGTTGTATTTTTTGTTTCATAATGCGCCAAATGTTTTCAATGGTTGACAGCTCTGGACCGTAGGCAGGCCAGTTTAGCACCCAGACTCTTTTACTACGAAGCCATGCTGTTGTAATACGTGCAGAATGTAGTTTGGCATTGTCTTGCTGAAATAAGCAAGGCCTTCCCTGAAAAAGATGTCTGGGTGGCAGCATATGTTGCTCAAAAACCTATATATGTTGTTCAGCATTAATGGTGCCCTTACAGATGTGCAAGTCACTCATGCCATGTGCACTAATGCACATGGCATGAGTGACTTGCCGTCACGGATGCTGGCTTTTGAACTGTGTGCTGATAAGAAGCCGGATGGTCCCTCTCCTCTTTAATCCGGAGGACAGGGCATCCATGATTCCCAAAAATAATTTCGAATTTTGATTTGTCAGACCACAGGACAGTTTTCCATTTTGCCTTAGTCCATCTTAAATGAGCTCAGGCCCAGAGAAGGTGGTGGCATTTCTGGATCTTGTTTATATCTGGTTTCTTCTTTGCATGGTAGAGTTTTAACTTGCATTTGTGGGTGCAGAAACGTACTGTGTTCACAGACAATGGTTTTCAGAAGTGTTCCTGAGCCCATGCATTGATGTCCACAACAGAATTGTCAGTTTTTAATGCAGTATCACCTGAGGGCCCGAAGATTACTGCCATCCAATGGTTTTGGGGCCTTGTTCCTTACGTACAGAGATTTCTCCAGATTCTCTGAATCTTTTAATGATTTTATGTACCGTAGATGATGAGATCCCCAAACTCTATGCAATTTTACATTGTTATTCTTAAATTGTTGCACTATTTGCCTGTGCAGTCTTTCAGTGTGGGGAAACCCTCCATCTTTACTTCTTAAAGACTCAACCTTTCTGGGATGCATTCTTTATTTTCTATGTTACTGATTTGTTGCCAGTTAACCTAATTAGTTGTGAGATGTTCCTCCAGGTTTAGTTTTTTAGCATTACATTAACTTTCTAGTCATTTGTTGCCTCTGTCCCAACTTTTTCTTGAAAAGTGTTGGTAGACCCCAAATTCAAAGTGGGCATATATTTTTCAAGAAACAATAAAATGTCTAAGTTTCAACATTTGATATGTTGTGTTTGTACCATTTTCTATTGAATATAGGGTTTAAATTATTTTCTCATCATTGCATTCTGTTTTTCTTTACATTTTATACAGCATCCCATATTTTTTGGAAACAGGGTTGTAAAAAAAATATATATCCCATTTTGATTTAATTGTTGTTGTTAATTTGCTTGTGCTCATTAGCTTTGAAGAGGGGTTGGGTTATAATTCCAACCACACTGTATTTTCCATCCCCCCACTGTAATATACAAGGGATACTTGCAGAAAAACTATTCAGTGCCGCAGTTAATGTATTGTATGAAATACTCAGGAGTTTGTAAATTTACAAATATAATGTGAACTCATGGGGCACTGTGTGCTACATCCAGCAAAACTATATTTTCTACCCCCTCTTTAACCCCCAATGCAACACACTATACTGTACATGAACTTCATATTGCCTCAATAGTAAATGGCTTTTATTAGGAGTCTGGGAGGCGATTCATGAAAAGTTTTAGAGAATGGTTAATTGAGAGTGAGTAGTTAGGTTATAATTAAGGAATGATCTTATGACAGTATTGTCAAATAATGTTAAGAAAATAATGTTGACAAGCAAGAGAGACTTAAGTCCTTAAGACCGCATTTAGCTCTTCACGGTAAACCACGCCCTCCTCAGCTAATAGCTGTTAGCATACAACACCTGAGCAGCAATAATGCACTCAAAACTCTGCTTAGGACCCTGCATCTACCAATACTGTAAATCCATGTATTTTATATATTATAAAGTGGACCAAATTGTTTGTCAACTTTGTGTAGACTTTGTTCATTCTGTCTAAATGTTCTCCAGCACTGGCTGCTATATTATTCCAGTTAAAATGCAGGGTCTCTGTAAATGTTCTAAAGTGAATAAAGTCTATTCTGATAGGTATAGTTTGGGGCCGTGGATCCCAGATCTTCTCGTTCTCTAATAATGCTGACATGGAATTTCGACAGGGACTGTGAGTTTTACACTTGCTCCCCAAGTGAACTTGTGTAGCTGTGTCCACTACACATTTTGGAACCTTCCTATAGCCTTTGTCCTGGCTATAAGATTTAGGACACTCTTTTGAGGAGTGATGATTTACACCTCTATTTTTACCTTTTTCATACTATTGTGCTTACCCAATTTTGAAAGATGCTGGCACATTTTTGGTGTTTCACATCGTACTGCCCAGAATGGCTACAGCAACTATGTGGATGTGTACTATGTGGATGTGTACCAGCATAGTGGAGCTTGCCTCATCCAGGTTGTTTAAAGAGATTCTAGGTTCCTTTTGCAGGACAAGTTCAGGATCTGTAGTTTGTGAGGATACCCAAAACAAACCAGGGCAATAACTGTACATTGACAGAGGGTGCTTTTTTAATAGAAATGTGTCCAACCAACACTATTCTTGAATTCATGGTCCCATTGGATAAGTGTCTGGTGAAACACAAGTGAATAGCCTAAACAATGAAAAGAGCTGAGTGCTTGTAGTGTGGGGAATAGCAATTGGATGCAAATAGAGAGCTGGAAAAGGCAGGGCCTGCATCCACCTTCTGTTTGTTTACACAAATAAATGTGTTGGAAACAGCAGATCTTGCAGAGCTGCTGGTGTCTGTCTCTCTGTCTGTCTGTGTCTGTGTGTCTCTGCACATTTGTGTGTGAATATTGAAGCCACAAAGGTTTGTGGCCTGTTATGATTCAAGATTTCATCCTAATGTGTGAAATAGCCCAACCAGCCTGATGTGTCAAACATAGTAAGAAAGATGACAGTGTCAGCGACTAATGAGACAGCCTACTGTACATGACCCATATTGTCATCAGTTACCATCTTACACACACTTTTTCACTCTCTTTTTTGCTCACACATGCTTTCTCTCTCTTTCCATTTTTATTTTTTGCTAACACATGCGCACGCGCACACTATACACACCAAGCAGAGATATCAAAGGTCCCAAGACAGATCTCTGCCAGGAGGACCAGTGTACTCATCATTCAGATATCAAAGGTCCCTCAGACAGCTGTGCTAGTAGGACCAGTGTATTCATCATTCAGATATCAAAGGTCCCTCTGACAGAGCTCTGTCAGGAGAACCAGTGGACTCATCATTCAGATATCAAAGGTCCCACTGACAGAGCTCTGTCAGGAGGACCAGTGCATTCATCATTGCGATATCAAAGTTCTTTCAGATACAGCTCTGCCATGGGGACCAGATATCAAAGGTCTGCTTGATGAGATATGGGAGTAGCATCTGTGAGGGAATGTTTTCTGGATCTCTTTAATCATGGCTACTTTTTTGGGCCCTGTCTTTTTCAGCATTGTGCCGTCAGCCTTCTAGTGTTCTACTTTGTAAAGGGTCCAGAAAAAATATTTTCAAAATATGGAAATGTTTATCTGAGGAGATGATCGCGTGTCTTATGATGTCAGTGGAAGAGAAGGTGAAGCCTTTCCTAGCCTGATCCTAACCCTCAGAATTTTTAAGGTTGTCACGTGGCATGGTCCGATTATTCGACTAGAAAGACTTTAATTTTTTGTTAGGTTTTGGAGCCAACATGGAGGACCGTTTCCTTGCCTTGTTCTGTAAATTGCCGCCCCCAGGGATGGCTGTGCGCTACATTCATTTTCCTCTTCAGTGAGGATTAGAAAGATGAGAGTGGATGCATCGTTTCATAGGAGTAGGAGGGGAGGAGGGTAAAGAGGGGAGGGAAGAGAAGAGCTCCATCTGCCCCCTCCCTTTAAATCTGGCTTCCAGTCCACCCCGCAGACTTAGCCCAGATTTTAGGCCTATCTGGGCCCAGCTCTGGTTTAGAGCCGCTGACTGCTTATTTCTCAGCAAGCCTGAGTGGCTGACTGCCAAAGCACTGTCAGCAGAGACCTTAACCCCACCGGCACATGCATCCCTCCCACCCCCAACCCCGAGATGTCCAGACACAATTGGTCTGCAGACATCACTGAGCGGTGTAGTCAGGGTCTCTTGTGTTGCTAGATTTCTACCATTTCAACACTTCTGTGCCATACTAAACTGTGCCAGCTCATATATTATCTTGTCAGCAGACATGGAGGAGCGTGGCTAGCTCAGGTCTGCTTGGTTGGACTCACTAGTGTAAAAAGTATTTTAAGACCCAGTAATGATTTCCATGTACAGTATTCTGCTTGCCACCATGTGTCTGCCTCTGGCACATACTTTTCCATGATTCTCAGCGATATCAATGTGAATGTTTAATGATGACTAAAATGTTAATGACATTTTAACCCCCCCCCCCATCTCCCCAGGTAATGTTTAAAGCCAAAGCGAAATATTCTCCGGAGCTCAACAAATACAAGTGAGTGGATCTATTTATTTTTTTCCTTAGTCGATGTCTGGGTTATTGTAACTGGGATTGTGATGCGTGGAGCCCTATATAAAGCCACGTTAGTCAAGCAATTGTGTATCCAGCATCAATTACTGTGACCAGTTCATTGTTGTAGATACAGTGGAACATACTGAAGTCTATTCATTCCCCTGAGGTTCATCTCAACTGTCTGATGTGGACGAGGAGGGCAGGTCTGACTTTATGGACTAATAGGCTCTTTGATCATCAGATTAATGTCTGATGCGGAGTGAAAAGCTGCAAGCTCAAATCCCCAACATATACCTCACTCCACCCCAGGTTCTATATAATACCACTCTGCACACATGCACGCACACACACGTTTTACTATCCTTGTGGGAAACCCAAAACACTTTCGCATTCAAAATATTTTCCCGATTAATATTTTCCCGATTAAGCAAAAGTAAATATTAAAAAAAAAAGATTCATTACCACTGTGGGGATGTTTGGTTTACAAATGTGTAATAACACACCCGTATACTGCAGGGAAAGAGAGTTGAGGGGAATTGATAGGTCTGATATTTTGGTGTCTATTAGTGTTTGGGGTGTTTCAAGCCTGCAGTCATTTTAGTCTCGTGTAGAATAATTATAATGTTGTTGTTTTTCCCCCCACAGGGTGCCCATTCGTCTGGCGGTCATCTTTGCCAGTCTTTTCTTTCTGGTGGTGAACATGACATGTGCCATGCTGGTGCAGGGTGGCCTAGGGGGCGGGATGGAGAGCGACGCGGGTGAGGCAGAGGTCCGGCAGGTGGTGTTGGCTCGGGTTCTGGTCAACGACAGCCTTTTTGTCCTCTGCGCTGTCACGCTGGCTGTTTGCATCTTCAAGATCGCCAAGATGTCCTCTGCCAATGTTTACCTTGAGTCCAAGGTACGCACACTGATCAAGCATGGAATCTATCACTCAGTTAGCAAAGAAGTCACTTGAAATAGTTAACCAGTCAATCAGTTAAAGGTGGACTCAGCTAAATGACATTGCCAAAAACAACACCGCAGATATTTACATGAGCAAGATGCAGGACTCGCTTTAACGCTGTTAAATAGTGATCATCCCTGGATTTAAATAGAGGCAAAGTTGTGCATCTTGGTTCAACACTCTATTATGTAATTTCACTGTGTCTACCTTTTTAACCAATCAATTATTTAATCAAGCAATCAATCTTTGCTGACTCTAAGTTTAATTGGGATCTGGACAAATTACTTCAATGAAAATGTTAAGTAGGTTATTAGCATTCAACCCTTTTCAACATGTCCACCCTGTTATCTCAGGGGGAAAAAATCATACACTCACTGTGGCTTATAAACATGATGTAGAGGTGCAACATACATCAACAACACTAACTCCACATTTCTCCCAACCCCTTCCCCTGCTTTTTGTTTTCTTTCCTTGTCTTTCTGTCTCCCTCCTTTCATCTCTCTCCCCTTCTGTTCCATATTTCTCGATCTCCTTCCATCGCTCACTATCCTTCTCCTTCCATCTCTCTTGCTGTCTCACGGTTTCTGTTTCCCTCTCTGTGTGTATATGTTTGTGTGTGCGTGTGCGCGTGTGCATGTATGTGTGTGTAGGGTACGTCAGTATGTCAAGCTACAGCCATAGGTGCTGCAGTCATCCTGCTCTATACATCCAGGGCCTGCTATAACCTGGTGGTGGTGGCTCTCTCTCCAGAGGACCGGCCCAACCCCTTCAACTTCAGCTGGTACAACGTCTCCGATCAGGTAGGATGGCTGTGTATATACCCAAACACACAGAGCTGTGTGGTGCCATGGTCTACTGTTAACACTCCCGGCTCTATCTGTGTATGACTTTCCTCGCTAGGGACCAAGGTTTACCCATCTCAACTAGTCCTGTCAATAAAGCGTTACAAAAATGCTCTTCTCTTTAAAATAACATGGTGATGACAGGGCACGTGAAGATAGTGACTCAACATTATCAATCTTCTCTCATGAGGACTAAGAGAGTGTGTCTGTGTGTGTGTGTGTTTTTTTTGTCTGGCTGGCCTGTTAAACCTTTAGTGAACCTCGTTGTCCTAGATATTCAAAGCTCACAGGGCTTTTCTGCTTGCTACACGAGCACACACACACACACACACACACACACACACACACAGTGACTGTCTGACATAGTTAATCATCTATTATAGGGCTGATCAGTCTGCAAATGCCCTCTGTACGTGTCTTTGTGTATGTGTCAGTGTCTGTATGATGTGTCTGTGTCAGTGTCTGTATGATTTGTCTGTGTCAGTGTGTGTAACTATTAGTCATAGGGCCTGCTCATTAGGTCTTCATTGGTTCCAAAATGTATGTCGGAGCTGAACTGTATCTATGAAATTCAGTAACGGGGGGGTGATGACGCATAACACATCTCTCTCCAAAATGCCCTCTATCTTCCACTATTTTTTGCGCTTTCGTTTATAAGTTAAATTATCTATTGCTTGAGTATGAGTTACCTGGCCTATGCATAAATATAGGTCTAATGAACCACATGTAGGATTTCTTAGAGTAGGCTACAATAATTATATGAACTGCCCTCCAGAGCTGCAGCTTCTGAAAGTATTTTTTGTCACCTCACACATACAGTCAGCCGTTTATATCCATTACATAATTACAAAGATTCTTATCACACATCTCCACTGAATTATTAAAAATAAAATAGGCTACTTGAACACTTCTCCCTCACGCAAATAGCTGTCTGAGCGTATTGATGCATAAAACAGACAAATGAAACATTATTGCAAGTTCACTGTGAAACCAGATGAGGCAGACATGCGGAGAATAGATTAATGCTGAGTTAACTTGTCCTGAACCAGCAAAGAGTAGCAAATGTTAATTTTATGATATTTATTATTATCATCAGGATTTTTTCATATTAGAATTTTGGATACAGTCTGTATGTCAGATATTAAACCAAACAAATCCAAGATCAATGGCCACCTTGCTTGATTTTGTATCCAACCTAGCCTAATATCAACCTAGCCTCTATTGCTGATGGAACTGTGTAGAATGCCAGATGCAATAATGCATTCCTATTGAAACACGCACTATGCAAGTTTGTTTACCAACTACAAATGAGGGGGTGGGGCTTACTTTCACCGCTTGGAATACAATGGGTCTCAACCAAACAAATAGGAGAGCCCAGAAGTCTCTGTCCTGCTATGTTATATTTTTACAAAAAACTCTTTGAAGAGTGACTCTCATGTCCGTCTTAGATGTAGATGGGTGGGCCAAGTGTTGAACTTTTCTGCCAGTCTGGGAGATGTGTCAGTTCTGATTTGGAAAGGAATTCCCTAACAGCGCAAACCACTCTTGATCAGAACATCTCCCACTCAAGATCTACCCAGACAGATTCATCTACTTGGGGTTTGAAATTACAAAACGGTATTCTTCCCTAGTCAAAGCAAACTGTAATCCTCTGATAAACTCAAAAGAAAAATTGCAGATCCTATCTGATATCTCAGATGGGAAGATTTTATGCCATTACATTAATTATCCTCCTGGAAATAGTTTACCTTTTCCGGAATATCTACAATCAGATGGACTCAATCATTAACCCTTTCCTGTGGGATTATAAAGTGCACCGGGTCCAGCTTCATCCAGCTGGCTTTGGGTGGAGCTTTTCCGTTTCTTTTCTTTTCATATGTTTTCATTTTCTCACTTGTTTTTATTTCACAAAAAAAATCTAATATAATAGGTGATACGTTGAGGCTTAGCTTCAAGTCACACTGTCCAGAAAGCTTTGATGACAGTGGCTGAGAGCTCTGTGGCTGCTGCAACAGCAATCCTTTTGAGGGGATTTGGGAGGATATGGGCTCTGTGGGGGGGAAAGGTCTTTGTTTGTCTATAAATAACCCAGCCGGGCGAGGAGAGGATGGAGAGCACAGCCAAGGGCTGTCCGGTGGTAGTGAACTAGATCTAGGGTTAACCCCTGAGACAGACAGCCCTGTACTGGAGGTTTCCATCGTTCCCTAGGCCAGTCTAGGGGCAGTGTGTAACTGTCTGTATTTGTTTATTGGTCAGTGTGATATAAATGTGTTGAGTGAGTGAGTAACTTCATCCCTAAACTTTAGAATTTTCCCAAACCTAAACTCAATTTTAATCCAATGCCTAAATATAACCATTATGCCTTCAAAATGGATTTAGCCTTTTTAAAATACCCCCCCTTGTTTTACTATTCTTATAGGGTCGCTTGGTCCTCACCAGTGATGGTACACACTCCGTGTACATGCTTATCACTGTCTGTATAAATCTCCTGCCATCGTAGTTATCCCTCTATACACAGCCATTGTCTCAGCAGGGCTGTCTTGTGTCTTCCAATGTTTGTCTGTGTACCAGTTTATCAGTGTACATTTTTCAGTGTTTACTTTGATTGCTAGATCTATGTGTATTGTCCCTTCAGGCGGACGTAGAGAAGATCAGTGGAGAGGCCTACATCATCTTTGGGATCATTCTTTTCTTCTGGGAGCTGCTACCCACTAGTCTGGTCGTGGTCTTCTTCAGGGTACAGAGGCCAAATCAGAACCTAGTAAGACCATTTACATACTGTATACTATTCAACTGGGTCATGAGATTCTACAAGGGCATATTTACACTGCATTTCTTGAAATGTATCATGGTTTGTTAACCTTATTTGGCTCTTAAAAGGCTCTTTATTCACAAACCATAAAAAAAATATTACATCTCTAATCTAATGCTCTAATTGTCAGGCATTATTTCAGACTGTGAAAGGTACAAAGTTAATATGCGGGAGTCTAGGATGATTGAGGTGGACAAAGAAGTAGCCTACTGTTATTATCCAGTTTTGTGCTGGTAAATATTTTATATAGGGTACCAAATGGATGACAAGGGGCTGATCAAGTTGGTGTACTCTCTTGATTCCAGCCCATAACCCTCTCTCTGCTTATCTTGTGGTTCATGCCAGTGTAAGCTGAAACATCATGTAAATGATTGTCAAATAAGGCATGTTGTCTCTCTTGTTCTCTCCTAGTGTATAATGGCCCTTAGAGGCCGTTCTAGTTTGACTGGGTTCATTTGAAACAATTAAAAACAAGAGAGAAACAATTTGGTCACATATACATTTATAAAAAATTCTAGGGTTTTTCCAGTTCTGTTAAGTACAGTACATGTTCAGTCATAAAGTAAGTTTTTCATGTCAGATATTAACAGTGAGTGCAATATTTTCCTCAGGTGACAGGAGGAATGATTAACAGTCACAGCTTCAGTTCCAGGGCCTATTTCTTTGATAACCCCCGGAGGTACGACAGTGACGACGACCTGTCCAGAAGCATCAACTCCAGAGCAGATCGACCCAGGTTGGTAACCGGCTACTTTGTATCACATATAACATGTAACATTAACATCGCCTTGTGCTAACGGTCATGTATGAAAACGCCAGACAGGCCAAGTTGACCATTATTTTGGCTACCATGACTAAAAGTAACTTTTCTCAGTAACTTTGAAAGAAGGATGATTGTTAAGGGACACATTTTGCTAGGAGCTTTAGTCACGAAGACTGCTCAACTTGTTGTGTTTCATGGTATGCTACGGCCATCTCAGTCACCAAATCCCAATAGAACACTTATGGGACATTCCCGATTTGAGTCAAAGGAAGATTTTCCCTCCATCAAATGTTGTGATTGATGAATGAATTGTGTGGCATCCCTCCAGTAGAGTTGAAACATTTGTGGAATCTGTGCCAAGGCTAGTTCAGGCTGGCCACTCATGGTGGTGCAATAACCTCACAATATGTCTAATGTTAGGGTTTCCTTTTAGGGAGTTTCCTGTATATTGCCAGTTCAGTCACCTATAGTTACTTAAAAGCCCCCATATACTATATCTCCTGTACATCCACTAAATCCATCTATATTGCCTGTACAGTCATCTAAAAATGTCCAATATTGCCTGTAATATCACTTAAAATCATCCTGTCTTGGTTGTACGCTCGACTTAATCCCTGCTATATTGCGTGTATAGTCACGCAAATCCATCTTCATAGCCTGTTTAAATTCTGTTCCCCACAGTTAACTAGTCACATATAGCATCCTATATCCTACACACACAGCCAGTGCATCCTACATCTCAGACAAATCTTTAAATTTCTGTATACCCCAGTACAGAGTAATCTGTAACCACCTATAGTCCATATATGCAGTTGCCAATTCAGTCACTTATAACTTGCTAGATCCCCGTAAACACACAATGCACAGTTAACCCCGTGTCTTCCATCCTGCAGCAGTATCCTGTCCTCGACACCCCAGATGGGCCCGTGCTGGTACGGCTCTACCCAAAGGAACGATAGCCTGACGGGGATCCCCTACCTAGGCCCCCAGGCCTCCACAGCCCCCCTTCTCCTAGCCTATGGTAACATCCAGACCAACCAGCACCATAACTACTATTCCACACCCCAGAACTAACCTCCCCCCCCCCCACACCCCATGGATACTTGTGAAAACAGTCAATCGCTCAGGAAAGGGGCGGTCCTGACCTTCAGCTACATGGCTACGACCTCGGTGTTATCAAGGCGACACCGTTGCTGAAGTTGCATGGCCACGCCTCCCCCATTTTAGTTATAGCCCTGCCACATCCACAACCAGCGCCACTTACCTACCCGGCTTGGTGTAGGCGTGGTGGCAACCTTACTGGGGTTTCTGTGGTCAGACAGGGCCAGACAAGTCAAGGTCATTTGAGGTAAGCGTTGGTTTTGGAGCGGTCAGCTGAGTGATTAAAAAAAGCTTTACAATATGTCTATTACCATAGTCCTGGAACATTCTACTATTCCTGAGCAGCCAGACGAATGTGTTGATGACAAATAAGGAAGTCTCTGTATGGAAAGGATTCTCAGCTTTTCCCACACGCACATACTGGACAATGTGGGATATCAGTAAGTTCTCTATCTCGTTTTGGACTAGACACACACGTGGACCAGCACTTACGTTTTACCCCCTCCCTTTCCTAATTCCATGCCTGTTTTTGTTCCATGCCAATTGGCAGTTGTTGCGCCACCCCCCCTCCACCTCCCCCTGTGCTCTATGAGTCAGGAGGCAACATTTGCACTTAAATATTGAATCCTCTCATTCTGAGGACAAGACCTGGGCATGAATGTAGTTTCGGCTCCTTGTGTGATCGAAGACTTTCGGGGCGGTCCTGTGTGTTCCCTGCACCCTTTCTCACGTCCCGGTAGACCAGTTGATACCTGAGCAATGAGCCATCCATGAAGATGCCCTTTCAAACACTAATCTGGACTAAAGTCATGGACAATGCTTTTGGTATTCCTACCCATTTGGATATGAGGTCCCTGAGGGAAGAAGCTTGGACTTATGGCGGAACACTACGTTTCTGAATGAATGTCCTGATCTGGGCCCATTAAACGTGAATGTAACGGACCAAGCGCATTGATCGGATCGAAATGTTATGGTGGTTGTTTTTACATTACAGTACAGTACTGGCAAAGGCTGATTCCAGGTCTGTTTGTCGTGACAGCTCTTATATAGTCATCAGAAAACAAACAAATCTGGGAACAAGCTAACCGGCTTTAGAAGAGGTATAGACCTGCTAAACAACTCTCTCCCTTTGTATATTCTGACTAGTAGTATCCAATTAGTAGTTCTCAGCATCTAGCTCACCATTATTAGCCTGGTTCCAAAGTCCATTGTGCTGTCTTGCAAACTCCTCTGGTCATAGTTTTGCTGGTGTTGGTGAGACTGCACAAACAGATCTGAGACTAGGCTACTCATGGACACCTGAAGATGTGCCAATAAATGTTTGCTAGTTTTTTCCCCTTGTGGAAAACATGTTGCACAAAACGCTGTATATATCAAAAGTGATACATAAGCTTTATGTCCTTTAAAAAACTATCCATGTTTGTTTTGATATATTCTATGGTTACTAATTTAGACTTTTCCCTGTTGGGATAGTGGTACGACCTTGGTATACAGGGCATGTTTGTGTGTGTGAGAATGTGTATGATAAATATTCTTATGTACCGGAAGAGTTTAGGTTAGAGTTGAGAACTTGTCTTTTCTTTAAAAACCTGTTTAGACTGGACGAGGAATTTCTTGCTACAAATGATAACCATTCTAATCCTATTTTAATTATATTTTGTCTTTTATTTCTCCATACTTTTCCCTACCTTCCCTCCATGAATGTCTGCGATAGTGTTATCTTTGTTGATGTTACTGTAGTTGTGTAAAATGATGAGCTGAACAACACAATCAGTGGACAAATGCAATCATTAAGTATATTCTATTTTTCCTCACCAGCTTTGTGGCACATGGCTGATGTCACATTTGACCTTTACTGCTGTGGAAGTCATAGAAAATATTATAGGGACAGGAAAGTAGAATGGGTGACCTAAGTTTGAAATTCACAATCCAAGGGCCACAAACCAATACTAGCCAGAACAGCTTTTAATTAAATATTTTATTGGATTTTCTTCTCCCCTTTTATCATTTTAGAGGTGGATTCTGCAGGGTTGTGTATTTGGCTGTAGGAACAGATGGATGATTTAAACCTTTACTTAATATGTTATTGAGTCTCCACCTAAGTGGCTGTTCTTTAATGCTAGCTTATTTGTAACATACATGTGTGACTGTTGAAGGTCTGTCAGTGCACAGAAGTGAACAGGCAGCTATAACCAATGAGAAAATACTGACAGCGGTCCCCTAAAAACATTAAAATTCTCATATCCAAGAACATAAAGCCTTCTATCTGTTATGGACGCAAATGATTCTTTCTTAACAGCAATGGTTGGGGACAGACTGTGTATAAATGTGAGTTGCAAGTATTGTGTTTTTATTCAAATTTTATTTTGTTTCTGTGTAATCTATATCTGTGCGTGTTCTTGTCTCACAAAGAGCAGGTTTAGCCTTTTATAATTTGTCTCAAATTCTTTGTTGGTGGCCAATGAATGTAACACGTTTACTCATCTGTCATAGATCACAAGATGTATGCAAGCACTACCATGTTCAAATAAAGTTTTACTGCACTGTTTTAAAAAAAAAAAGATATTTGTATTTTTTGTGCCAACCATGACCAATGCAGTAAGAGGTCATGGTTACATTCCTAAGTGCCTTGCTCACAGAGGTTTCTCTTTTGTGGATGACTGGACTTGTGGTTTGGTGTCTTGCCTGAACCCTCCTCCACCACAATTGATTTATCCCTGCTTGAAATCAGACCGGGCTTGATCTCCAGTGTGTCTTGACTTTCAGAAAGCAGCTGTTCAATCCACTGTTGTATACCTACTGTACTCTGACTTGTCTATCTTCAGATGCACAGCCCAATTCAAATAACATTTTCAGAAATTAGTCTTGTGTTAGAATGACTCTGTCAAAAGAGCAGTGGACCAGCTGTGTTGAGATGGGCAGCAAAAAAACAGAATTGTGCTGCCCATCTCAACACAGCTGTTTTGAATTAAGTGACATCTGATCATGCAGCAGTTGATTCTCAGTTGGTCCACAATCGGCGGCATTCTGCTTTCGCTAATATTCACCAAGATGCCTGGACAATTTTTTTTACCTGCTAAGATTTGTGAACACAATTTCACAGCAACAAGGAAAGGGGTTACCAAGGAAAGCATTTCCTCTGTTGGAACAGCAGAAGCCCACAGCGGACAGACAGAATGTGTACTGGTGAATGTGCAAGAGAAGTACTGTATGGAATCAATGAGGTTTCAGAAGAGCAATAGAAATTGATAAATGTGTATCATTTCAAAGACTGGCCCTGGGGCTAACCTTGACAGGGAACGGATAGTCCATTAATCTTTCCTTATCAGTGGATTTATTAGACCTACATATCGACTATGGAGCCCCAGTAATGGCTTTTCTCTGAAATGGTGACATTTACTGGAGACCGTCGACAGCAAGTGGTTTTGTAGTAGTGGTGGTGGGGGGGGGGGTTGATCCTATAACCAAAGACTCATGCGTAAGGCTGGCTCTGCGAAAGGCATCCTGTCCAGGGGGTTACATGTGGACAAGTGGCTTTATGATACAAAAACAGGATGTAGCCTTCTGATCTTAGGATCAATCTAACTTCAACAAAGCTGTTTACACTTTAAAGTTTTATTTGTTTAGTTATAATTTGCACCTCATATGTCAGTCACAGAAAACAAAACCTATATTCAACTGCCTTTCACGTCATGTGTACGCATGTTTTACGTGGCTGACTTAGTAAGTCACTCACCAAAAGTTTTTGAAATTATATAGGGAAAGGTCCAAAGTAGCTTGAGAGGTATTGGTGGCAGTCCATGTTCCTTTGTTTAGTAGTATCCCTTAAGTCAATTTCACAGGTCTTTCAGCAACCCTTCAAAACATGCTGCTGTATTTGGAATCATTTCAAATAAGCCGGGAAGGTGGATGATTGAATATAAACACTGTGGTCATTCTTTTGTTGGTTTACAGTATGTAGGATTGGCTACCGGACCATGGACAGGAGCGATCGGAAGTTCTCCAGCTCTCTGATGCTTGTTGAAATCCTGAAGAACAAAATATTAACGTTTTTTTAAAGGATTTAAGTTTAGGAGTGATTAAAAGGATATAAATGTATGTGTGCCATAGATTTCCTGTTGAAAGTAGAATGTAGTTGTCATTCTATGCAAGACTTTTGTACCTTCCAAAAGCATTGAGGAGGGACACTAGCTCTTGGCGGCTGAGCTGGAACGTGGGCCTGGAATTGCTTGATTTGGGTAGGGACTCGATCTGCCTCTCAGAAAACAAGATCTTCAGGACTGTGCCTAACCCCTGAGTCTGCAGGGGCATTCAAGAACATACTTTAAGCATTGATGAAAACAATGTCGCCCTAACAAATCTTTGTTCAAAGTCTCAACAAAACATTATAATGACAATATTAACTAAAACTGGGAGAACAAAAAATGTCTCGATTGCATCGCGTGTTACTGCGCACGCTAACAAAACCTCCAGGTTGAGCGAACTTGGAGGGATTTGCATCAGAGGACAACTGTTTGATCTCCCATACCCACTGTGTTGTTCTGACGAGGCAAGGCCATAATCGCAAACGTTTCCAGTTTAATTTGACAATGTACATACTCCATGTTGCCCTAATATTTGTGAGAAATTGGTACAATATTACTCCATATGGTTCACAGCGATAATGGCTGCCAAAATGTGCTTCCACCAAGTGTTAACTCTAGGGTTGTGAAGACATTATGCAATCAATACATACTTATGTGGTATTTCTTATAAATTTTGAAAACAGTATAATATTTAATTTACTGGAAAATATGGGTCTGCAAGAGCTGTACAGATGTTCACTAGTGACTGTATTGCTGAGGAATTAACACACAGTTACTGAAACTCTTCTGTTCACTTGCCTGCAGTTTGCCCCAGAGTCTGCACTTCAAGCAACCCACACAGTCCATTATCCTAGAGATGTTGCGGAAGGTCAGCCGAAAATCCTCCTGACATTAAAAGAGAAAAAAGAATCACGGATAGTGGTGTTAGTAAACTCAATTGAATGAGTATGTGGCACAGCATATCTGTCAGTACTGCCATTATCCATACTGTCCTTCCAAAGGGCTCATAAATCCCAAGAAAAGGAGTGACTAGGAGGCCTCATCTAGCAAAATCTCATTTGGACTGTGCTGCAAGGAGAATTAATATTGGTTTCCTTTACAGAAATGAAATCCTGCCTCCCTTCTGAACAGATTGTTCAGCTTCTTTCTTCCCAGTACTTTAGTTAAGGGACAATGTCAATGCATGTGCCAGCTTTTGTCTTTAAACCATTCACCTGAATTTGTCACTGTCCAATGTGTTTTATCCCTAGAGAGCATTTTCATACACATCCCTACACAATTTATGATGTTCCGTTGGCTCAGCGTCTCTGCTGATATTCGTTAACAAGCCAGTTCTTACAAACCTCCAGTTTAGTTTGGTTGAAATTTCTCTATTGGCATGTACAATCAGAAATATTCTGTGGAATACTGACCTTGAGCGTGGCTGCTTCTTCCTTATTCCCCGCAAACAGAGTTGTCTCATCAAAGTGCAGAGGGAAAGACCTAAGAAGGGTTTCGCAAAGCACCAGATGTAAGAACCTTCTTATGAAGATTGTATAAATGTTGTAGAACACCTTTCACTTTTTGAAGTTGCTGCTCATTGAAATTAGGCCTGTCATACAAATTAGTGTGTCACTATTGTATTAGGCACCAAACAACAAAGCATACTGAAACCTGGATGTCGTCTTGGGCTTCTATCACCAATGTTAATTCTCTTTTCCCGTCGCAGGGATTCTTAACTTCAAGCCAGGGGACTCTGTGGTACTGCTAGTTTTCTATTCTACCCGCATTCACTTGGTCTCTTGACTCCAAATCAGACCCTGACCATTGGTCTAGAATGTAGGACTCCGGGCCAAGGGACCTAGAGTTCAACCAGTTATTTCCTTGCAGTGCACTCACTTGGCCACCTGGAGGAGTTCTATAAGCTGGAGTTTAAGTTGTTGGTCCTGGACGGACTGGCCAGTGTACAGCTGGAAGGAGGGGCGCTGGAGGACAGGCAGGATTTTGGCCAGGGCACGCAGCTCGATCAGATACAGGAAGTAGAGGTTCCGCAGCCTCTTTGGGCCCTCGCCATTAGTCAGCTGGGCATCGAAGCGTTGCTGGAACTCAGAGACGTTGTGACCCCACTTTTTTTCATACCAGTTGTCTGAGGAGGGGCATGTAGAAAAGGGTGGAACTATGGCCCTATCCAGAAATATCCACTAGCCAGTACCCCTATAGACTGGTGGGGATTGGAGAGGATTTGACAAATGTAATCCACAGTACAGCTACAACCTGCCCTGGTATTGGCTTTATTGCATCTGTCCAATCCCTTCAAGTGTCTAGGGAGTAAAGAATAGTGGTTGCTTCTGGACAGGTCATTTCATAAACTCCTTAATAGACATATTCCATGGAAGAAATAGAGTCCCGGAATGATTGCTATACGTGTTAAACATGATCACTATATTAAAAAAAATTACAACCTAAATAAATGGGAGATTATATTGCACTAAGGCCAATTTTTAAAAAAATACAACCTAAATAAATGGGAGATTATATTGCACTAAGGCCAAATTTTAGCAACAAAAACACCACAAGTATAAAAATAATTGGCACTGTTGGTGTTATTTAAATATCTGCATTAACATTCTATTCATAATGAAGTTAGCCCCAGCTAACTGTATTGTGGCCATTGCTTCTTGTTTTACCAGGGTATAAAAACAAGGTCAAATTGACAATCGATTTGTCATGGGGATACTCACGGAAATCACAACCTAAAGGAGACAAATTGCTATTGTACTTCATGAATCAGCTTATAGGGTACAACAAATCGTTTTTAGAGAGAACTATTACTCCCAGTAACATACAGCTCCGGAAATAATTAAGAGACCACTGCACCTTGTTCTTTCCTTTCCAAAAAAGTTGAAAAGGAAAATTTTGAGTGAGGAACAGAAGCGTTCAGTTTGCAGTGGTCTCAATTTTAACCCTTCTGTTCCTCACTCAAAACCTTCCTTTTCAACTTTTTTGGAAAGGAAAGAAAAAGGTGCAGTGGTCTTTTTCCCGGAGCTGTATATATATTTTTTAATTGACATAGCTCTGTGAGTTTTGTTATATCAATTACTGCAAATCTTTGTCAATGATGACAATTAAATCTGTATTCAGTAACTGTTCATCTGGGCATCAAACTGAAACGTGCCGAAATGGATGAAAGATGGATAAAAGATTCAATAGCAACTGAAAACATGTTTCCTAAAGTTGACCCATAAAAATCAATGAAGCTTTTAGGATTGGATGAAGTCCTAGGGGTATGCCAACCAGCTTCTGCTCTCTAGAACTGATTCTAGATGACTCACCATCCAGGAGGTATCGTGCACTCAGGTGTATGTTGATGCTAGAGTGGAGCCCGGAGACAAGTCTGAAAAAAGCTCTCTTCTCCACACACTGGCCTGGGAGGAGATCGGGGAGGATTTTAAAAAACTGAGACTCAATGACCAGTCAACTGTTTTTTTTACAGAATCATGGCAAAACTCAACTGAACTCTGCAGACTGTTCTTTTCACATTCTCCTTTGCCATTAAGAAATGAATGCATAAAGAATATAGCTTAACTCTGTATAACGCAGCAGGATATCTGACAATGTGCCTTAAGAGCATAGCCTTGGTGTTATTTGGCCAAAAGCTAGCTGTCATTTTAATTACATTGTTACAAGGATGTTACTGCTTACCTTCCAGCCAACTGTAAAACATCTTCCCTGCAAAAACATGAGACTATTGATTTTATGGGTTATGATTAATTTCTCATGGAACAAACGTTCCACTGTCCAACCACATCAGAGTTGTAAACAACTGGATACATACCATCGCTTCCTGTGTGTGGAAAGACAACAATACAGGTCATTGACAACTGTTGGTTGCAACTTTGCACTGGTACATTATGGCATTTCTGCAGTAGGTAAAACACGTCAACTTACCACTGTAGGATGACATAGGATTTAAAGGCCGCTTTACAGTGTATGGTCTGTGAAAAATCATATTGGTGACTACAGTTAACATCCAATATATTAAATTACACAATATTGTTTAAGAGGCAGTTGAGTCAATGCTTGGATTGTGTTTATGTGTAACTGAGCATTGTCAAGCAATCTTTATGCCTTAGGCCTGGTCATCATAGCAAACAAGAATTGCTTCTCATTTGACATACCTGGTTAAATAAAGTTTGAATACATTTTTAAAAATCAGAAGGGAAGCATGTATAAACATTTATACACTTACAAGCAACTTGTAAGCATGCAAGACATTTGACTTACGCTGTTCATGAAAACTATTAAGAAGTGGCACCAACACTTACTTGAAGCAGTTCTCCTCATAGATGCTGTTCCATATTTGCCAGGCCTCTGGCCCTTTATAACCAGTGAAACGCTCTGGATTTAGAAGTAGATCCACGTACTGGGAATCAGGAGACTCCTCATCTGGGAATAAACAGTGAGGAAAATAAATTTAATTAAAAGGGATTGCTTCTGTTCTACTATAAACTGTAGACTACAGATTATGCGGATGCTACGAAACAAGAAGATTTGACATTGCACAGTGTTTATTTAATAGTTTACAAAATCATCTACCAAGGGGACCTAGTTAGTTTACCGTCAATCACACAGAAGCGCTCTGCCTCATCATCATGCTTGCTCCATTCACGGAGGGACTGTCTGGTCTCCTCACTGCACAGAGAAACCACCACAAGGCTGTCAAGCTGTTGATCCAACAAAAGCGTGTAGAAATGTTCTCCCGGACTACCTAGAATGTGTGACTTTACCTGAGGGAGCTGTTCACTGCCCCAAGCTTCTCTGCCTTCTCACACTCTTGATTCGCTTCTGCTGAGTACTGCATGTGCGGACAGATAGGCAGACAGACACACATTCAGACATCTTGTTTAGATAAACTAGTTTATTTATAATTACTTTTTTTTTTTTTAAATGTCCTTCATGAAGTAACAGATCAAATTACCATATTGTGGTGGTCATTTGTTTTGATTCCCTCTGGGACCTCATTCTGTGGAACAGGAGTACATTTTAAATTACAAGTAAATATTTGATCAGAAACAAAGGTATGTCTGTGAAAGACACTCACTGGTGTGCACGGTATCACGGCGCAGTTCTTTTGTCCACAAAGGCTATTGTCTTTCCAGAATGGACATGGCTTATTTAGGTTCACCTGGTGAGCAAGTACATAAAGATACGTAATCAAAGATGACATGTTCTAGACACATGAAACAACTGGTGTGAAAAGCCTGACTCACCTTATAAAACCTGAAGTAGTCAGACTCAAGCAACTTCTGAAGTTTGGGGAAGAGTTGCTCATTGTTGAAGGTATCAATTGTCTCCACGTCACAAGCACAGTCATCCAGGCTACCTGTCACCTGTGATAACAGTTCAATTGTGATTAATAGAAACTGTAACTAAACCAGGTAAACTACACATTAATAAAAATGTGTCACTGATTCAAAGGTAGCAATGACTTGGACTCGAACCTAGGTCCAGTGACTGTACAGCCAACACCTTTAGGGGTTGAGGTCATGTAACAGGTAATGAATAGTCAGTTTGCGGTCTGCGCTGGTAGCATTTCAACCAGCTATGTCACTCGCTCTTGAATTTGTTGTTTTTTAATGGGGTGGTGATAACGATGCTCCTCGTACAGCAGAGGAGACAAAACTGTTCAAGTCGCCAGATGTTGGGTTATAGTCATCCCCACACTTCTCTAAAACTATGCATCAGACCCCGTGGATTTCTGTTTAAAAGGAGGACACCCCAAAGACACAAGATTGACTAGAAGTCAGAACGTTTAATATTGTTTATCACCTTACACATGCACCCAATCCATACTTCTGGCTTGTGCCAGCCTTTGAATATAATCAAATAAACCACACACAAACGGGCAAAGATTAATTTCCCTTGGAAATTTTGTCTTGTATTTCCAACTAAGCGCAAAGTCTGAAGTCAACAGGTAAAGGACATTCCAGATGAAGTTTATTCAACATTCAATTTATTACTTTCAGTTTTATCCCACTTTCAGGGTATCCAATTCATAAGGGGCCTTATCTTATAGCTGCAACTCCCAGAATACTAAGATATGTTCCGCAAAGCCCTGCTGCTTCTTATCACATTGTTTGCTCAACCCAGAAGCAGTGACTAACATGGTTGAAAGAGAACACCTCTACTGCTAATGGTGCTAACTTACAGGTGCCTCACCACCAAAAGGAGACACTAGAGAGTAAAGAGAAAAAGCAACTTTATAGGGCCATTTGCACCTACAACCCAGGCAATGCTGGGCCAATTACTGCTGCCCCTTGTGCAGACTAAATTATGTAAATTAAGAATACTTAAACAAATCTGGATTCGCATAATGTTACGTTCTGTTAGGTAATGTTAGAGTACTGACTGGCCGCTAAGGGCAGGAAGAGTATTTTTGGTAAAGAGTCATGGTTGGGAATGGTGGATATGGCAGAAACCTGCAGAAACATCCCAGACCTTTATTTTTTTTTTAACCAAAACCTTAACCCCAGTACTGTGACACCTAACCTTAAATCGTAACATATCATAGGTTTGTGTAAATTTGGAAGATTTTATTTTTTAGTAGCTTTCATAACTTATGACACATTTTAGTAAATTCATAACATAGTCTATGTTTTCATTTGAATGTAACCTAACTTCACATTTCTCTCCACGTATATATTTCTGTAATACAGGGCTCAACTGTAAAATAGGCCTAATTCTCAGCTTGATTTGCCTGTATAAATAAAGGTTCAATAAATTAAATGAAAATATCATATGAAATTGGGTATCACAGATTTCCCTATAATCTGTTACATATTCTGTGCAGTTATCAACATTTATTTTGGGGTTGATGTTAAACCGAGTATCTAATCACTGCATCCACACTGGGAGCTGGTGAAGATTTGGTCAAAAATGCATTCCTCTGGCTTGAAAACACAATCATCTCTATAGTAGGCTTGTAGCCAAATAGTAGTTAAACATTGTCATAACTTGATGTCACCTAATTAATTTTAAATGCAATATAATGTACAGTGTTTCCCAATCCTGGTCCTGGGGACCCCAAGGGGTGCACATTTTTGCTTTTGCCCTAGCACCAAGAGTGTAGCACAAAATTCTGGGCCCTGTACATAGGCGGTCTCTGAGGGCCCCTCCCCTCTTTATTCAAGATTCAAACATTTTCGAGGGCCCCTCTACACGCTAGGGCTCTGTATACTTAGTACACTTTTTCCAGGTCCGAAGCCCCTGTCTAGCACTCACACACTTGATTGACCGTAATCAACCTATCATCAATTTGAATTGATGATATTTTGAATTAAATTTGAATCAGGTGTGTGCTAGAGCAAAACCAAAAACGTGCAGACCTAGGGGTGCCCAAGATCAGGATTTGGAAACGGCGTCACTCGCTATTTAA
This sequence comes from Esox masquinongy, assembly GCA_016801175.1. Taxonomy (NCBI): domain Eukaryota; kingdom Metazoa; phylum Chordata; class Actinopteri; order Esociformes; family Esocidae; genus Esox; species Esox masquinongy. Next base: position 43,051 of record JACXGI010000026.1, read on the forward strand.
TAATGCCGGAACGTCCACGGAATGGTGTGTATATAGCGTACTGCCCTAAAACGGAACTCTGGACCTCGAAGCCAGTTCCACTAGGTTTTTTCATTACTACCCTCTAATCAGGGACATATTTAAACCTGGGACACCAGGTGCATGCAATTAATGATGTAGAACAGAAAACCAGCTTGCCCCGGACCTCGTAGGGTAAGAGTTGAGTACCCCTGCATAGTTAGGGTTAGCATCGCTAGCTAATTGCCGTTTTGTAATTTAGACGAAGCAATTACAAAAAAAATTAGCACCCGTACAATTTCTAATCATCAATAAGGTTTTGTCGTCTATAGAACGTTAGTGACTATGGCAACGACGCAACCGAGTGACAGAGCGGCTGTACAGTGAATGAACTCATGTTGCATGGCACAGCTACCCTGGATTCTGACATATGGGACTGTTTACACACCTTAAAACATGTTCTAGAGACCTAGAAAGTGAGCATCCACCTCTCTGATTCTAAAAAGGACAACACTACATAACATGAAGGCCCCAAGGCTATCAACATACTTTTGACAGATCGCGTTTCATAGATTTGAGTTATTGTTGTTGATAGCGGCTCAAAGAACAAATTATCCACAATGGAATAATACAACGTTCTATTTTAAGTTATTATACCTTAACAGTTGTATAAGCTACATTGTTGTATTGCTCAGGAATCAACTGGTAGTGTCTGAAAATATGCCAAAATGTGTTTTAAAATTACGATTCAGAGGTAGCCTACTTATCACACAACCCAAACTATACAAACAATTAGAAAGCTTTATTTTTTTTGGAAACAAGGAAATCGATTACCTGGCAGAAACACCTGTTCGCCGCAGAGCTCGAACTTGAAACCTTAAGGTTATACATCAAAAGTACATAAAGAAAAACATGCCACTTCATTTTGTAACAAATATGCTTCCTCAAAACATAAAATAAAAAGAATGAGAAACGTTGCTGTTACTTAAACGTTGCTGTTACTTTTGTGGAAAAGTCTCCTCTGGCTAAACCGACAATCGAGATGAGATATGATTCATTCTACGCTTATGAGCAATTGGCACTTCCTATTTCCTCACTCGACTACGTGAATTACGTGACTGCTTGAACCAGAAAGGTATAAACAATGTTAGATATCCTGAGGTTGTTTAAAATATGGTGGAGGTGAGCTTTTACCATTATACAGGGAATACTAAACCAGTACGTCAAAACATAGCCTACGTTTACAATTGTCAGAAGAAACACTACTGTATCTATACTTTTTATCCACAAGATGTCGCCCAAACCACAGGCCTGTGCAAGTTACACACAGCATAGCGTTTGTATAATTACTGCGATTATGAACTGTTTACCAACGCAATATCATACCCTGTCTCATTGCATTTATAGCGTCTCAAGTCATAAAAGTAAGAAATACCATTTTCCTGGAAGGGATGAGCACCAAAAGGAACCACACTGGGAAAAAACACCCGATGTATTGGCCTTGGCGACTCAAATTCTTTAGTGGTTGCATTTTTCCAAACAACATACTTTTTACCACAAATAATCACTTTTCTGCAACCATCAAGTATAGCCTCAGCCTATACACCTGAAACAATGCATTGCATTTCAAGTTTACGTTTAGAATGAATCTCTCATCGGACCCGGTAACCTAAAAAAACATTTTTTTTCTCCTTATAGAGGTCAACTGCATTTTCATTATCACAATATAATTTGGAATGTTTTAAGCTCATGACTGATTCAAGAGAACTGTCTACTTCCCATTAAACCCAATAGGCCTATCTTCGTGACCTGTTTCAAAATGTCAGCTAATTACCATTGGACATAATCTACACAGCAGTCAGATTATGAGTCTATGTCACAACCCCCCTTTCATAAACTTCCTTTCAGAGGCCCCTCTCAAGCAGCTGAAGTTTTCTCTCATTCATTATACTGCTGTGCTCTGACGTCTATCCGTATCCCTCCCCCCTACTTCTTCTAGTCAATATTGAGCACACTCAGCTGAAGGCAAGGGTGTATTGTGTGACAGAAAATGGCACTGCTGTCAAACAATGGCCCAAGAATGCATTTGAGGTCCTATTGATGTTTTTGTACTAGTGGTGTGCCTCAAGTCCGCCTTCCCTAAGAGGGCCCAATTTAGGATACATTCTGTCCCATTGCAGTATTTTATTGTTTATGCGACTACTGTGTTACTTTTGTTTTAATGTATCTTCTGTGCACTTGTAAGATTACTTCATGGATGTGTTTGAAAATCACAAATATATCAAACCCAAAGAACTGTTATTATAGGCTTGAAAACATAAATGTTTGACAAATAACTTAATTATATTAATATATTTCATTTGTATAGCGCTTTTATTCATACATATTTTGCAAAGCTCTGAGGAAAATAAACTAAAAATTAATTCAGAATAAATTTCAACTTGGCAGTAGCAGTATGAAAAAGACTGTTGTTGGTTTTAAGGCTCGTTTTAAAAGTTCGTAGTAATGGAGCCACTCCAGTCAAGGAGTCATTCCATATGCGAATGGAAGGGGCTCGGTTCTGTCCCGGTTTTAAGACGTGTTTTGGGGATTTGAAGCATTAGGGAGTGGCTGGAGACACTATTTAAGCCTATTAAGATGTTAATGTGTAGCGTTTTTATATATTTCGGGATATTGACAATATCAGGTAGCCTATAAAAATATTGAATTTAATAATTTAGCGCACTGATACTATGCATGTAATACTATATCAGCTGCTGAATTGCTATAACACAACGTAACTGAAAATGTATTGAAACTATTTTCCCCTTGAATTAAACAGGCGGTAGGGTGGCTCAGTGCCTCTGCTGGATGGAATGCATAGGTACACTGAATAACTACCGAAATAGGGGGTTTCATTGATAGACGCTCTTCCGACTGTAGCTTTAACAATGTGAAATAATAAATTCCGACAAAGGCAATGCTGTGTATAGGGATTTGGTGGAACAGTTTTTTCATAAATAACCCAGGCTAAACTATTTTAGCCTACACATAGTGAAAGGGCCGGGCAACTCCCGCCCAGTTTCATATTCGCACAACTAACTCTTGTTTTGATTTTGTCCACTTTGCTATGGAAACCTTTTTTTCTATATCTTGCTAATCCCTGTCAGATCGTCTCGGTTGCTGGTAGGCTATGTGATCTGTCCCTAACTCCATTCTCTATTTTTGAGCTTCCTTGTGCTGCCAAGCCACTGACGTAATGCTTCGTGTTAATTATTAGCATGTGGAAAGCAATGCCGAGACTCTCCTCTGGTAAAACAAGAGTAGCCTAACTGTAGGGAGAAAGTTAGTCAAGATGGCAAAACATACAGATCCGGAGTGGCAGCGCTCCCCACAATTTTAAATCTTGTTGCGCTCGTCCTGCGACGAACACCGCCCATGCAACTTTGCCTAGAAGTGAGTAACGTTTTAACCATTTTCTTTGCCACTTTTTACCAAACTTCTGGGTTTTGTTTGTCTACTCTTTTGTCCTAGTACTTTCCATATAAGTTAACTGGCTACACCCGTAACAGAGACAAAATACGAACTACTTACAGAAGTGTTACAGTAACATTTTGTTTCAATATAATCGGGAATACATATATATGCACCCATTGGAAAATCCATTTGGATACGTGGATATTTAAACGTAAAAATAAGAGCGGGGAAGTGGTTAACGCGCGGATCTGGATCGGAGTAGTTTATGGAAACTAGGCTGAATATGTACAGTATATGTAGCGTATCATAGCTATGCAATGACCACATTTGGGAATGTTCTAGACTGCGGATTTGAGTCTCCTCAATTATTTATTGTAGATCCAAGTAGGCCTGTTCCTTTTTCTCGAGCCGAATCGCATCACCTCCACATTTTTACAAAACATCAAGCCTATCCTCCGTGTTTATGTAGAGCTGTGATTGCCCCAGTGCTGATGAAGCAGTGACAGTTTTGGAGACCCGTTTGTGCATATGGACTTAATTTAAGGTAATATTTTGAATATGAATGCGGTCTTTTCATGCAGGTTTATTTTAGTGTCGCATCGATGTTGTAAGTGGATTATAGGTTAGAGTCTACGAGCTACATTTGAAGCAACGTGTGCTGGCATTGAGTGGCATAACTTATACTTCATATTATAGCCACTGCCCACAGACCATTTGAACATAGCTGTCTGTAACCTTAAAACGCAAGGGACAGGCGCCCTTCACTTTGGAAATATCCTACAAATCGGGATGTTGCGCCAGTTATTACTGACAATCGTATTTTCAGGAATGGGGCGATGTGGTTTATTTTTGTCTCGGTGAATGCCACAGGCCCGCATCTGTGTGGGAGAGCAGGGCTACTTTTAAATGAGAAGTATGAGACATACAGGCTTTTTTGCTGTACGCAATGGGTGTCAATAATATGGTGGGTTTCAATGGAGAATGGTTTCTTTAAATAACCGGCTATTTCAAGACTGCAGAGTGCAGTGTTGGCCGAAGCAACAGGGACAATGTCGCATTTCCTCTGCGCCTGGAATTTGCCGTTGGTGAATGTGTGTTTGTTACAGACCGACGAACCGACAGACCTTGTCTGTGTGTGACGACATTGTCTCTCAACGATTTATTTTCGTTATTTCAGGTCTAAGGGCGACCCCTGCGGAAAATGCCAACGCTGGTGTGACAGGCAGGAGGAAAGCTGACTCCCCCCCCCCCGCAGATACACCTTGGAGAACACCTTGTCACCATCCCCCTAAGGCTCGAGCCACACCTGACATCCTAAAAACCAGCAGGATGCTATGCCACTTGAACTGAACGCACCGGCTCAAACCCCCTCAACAACCGAAACAGGTCAAGAGAAGAGGACAATCAACCGAAACAAGTGAAAGGAACCCATAAGGAACATCCAGATCACCAAGTCCTCCCAAGTTTAACTCTTCTCTCGCGGCACCCACCGGGGGAGGGGGTTATACTAACTGGTCTCACCATTCTGCCTGGTGCGTGCCCACAGACCATGATGTTTCGTGACCAGGTGGGCGTCCTGGGCAGCTGGTTTAAGGGGTGGAATGAATGCGAGCAGACAGTGGCTTTGCTGTCGCTGCTAAAGCGGGTGTCACGGACCCAGGCACGCTTCCTGCAGCTGTGTCTGGAGCACAGCCTTGCCGAGTGCACCGAACTCCACGTGTTGGAGGGGGAGGCCAATAACCCAGGTATGCGCACACACCCTATATCGATTTTGGATGTCGTTTAAATACACCCACATTTGATACACATACATTTGAAGGGTACCACTGACTATAACTGCCATACTCGCATAGACAGCAGGGTTAACAGTGCCCAATGCCCAGGCCATGTAATTTGGCATGGCAACGATGTGGTCATGGCAGTAGCTGGCACCGTTATTGAACACCAAATCACACTCAACTACCGTGCTCCACCGCAGGGTTAAATCAGTTACATGGGGGCGGCGGTCTGGTTTGTTGCATCAGGCCGATACGTGGCCATAGAAACAAACACCCTGGCAACCAAACTGGCTCATGAAAAATAGTGACACTTTTGCCGGTGTGCTGTAATAAGAGTTGTGCGTGCGCGCGCTCACGGTCTGACGGTCTGCACTGTTTTTATACACGTTGAGAAACCATTCGGGCACACACAACGCAACATGGGATTCCCATCAGAGTTCATAGTGGGCAGTGGCTGCCTCTCTGCATAGTTTTCTCTCAGTTATACAGGCGGGGTTTAATGCAGCACACACCGTTATTGTTCAATATAAATATGTGAGACATCAAAGACCACCCAAGTTAAGTGGGTCCCAATCCTGGTTGTGTGGACACCAGTCAGAGATCAGAAGGTGACGCAAAGAAGATACAGTGAGGATGGGTTCTCAACTCCACAGGGTGGGTTTACTGGTTACTAGTTAAGCTCCATTTGGGATCACGCTGCTTCACCAAGTTCGTTTTTTTAATAGCCTGCACCCGTTGTGCAGTTAACCAATTCTTATTGTAATTCTAATGCTAAACACTAACAGTAAATCTGGGTATGTTACGCTCAACACTCATTGTATAGAATTTTATGTCAACATTGTGTAGATTTAGTGTATTGTTGATATATGTTGTCTTACTAGCAGAACCATTACATTATTATGATTTTAAAATATTTTATTCTGACCGTAGTAGTTAACGATGCCTTTCAAACAGATGTATGGTAAGGCTGGTTCGTTTTTCTGTGGTATGGTGAACTGGACCCTGAATGTGACCGCATGGAACAGGTTACTGAAATATGTAGCCTGTTGGCTTCTCTACATGTGAATCGCATTATTTCTGAATAGCTTCATTGCTAGTTTGTTACTTTATAACTACATATGTGTTATTTGACTGGATACATTTCCTAGTTGCTGCTTTCAAGTATGAAACATGTTCAGATTAGCAGTCCTAGAGGAGAAAGTGCATGCAAGTGAAGTGTGAAGTCACCTAATATACACAGCTGCTAGAAATGTAGATACAGTTCTTTGGCCTGGATGCCACGCCCGTCTGTCTCACCTGTGTTTGCTTGTGGTTGGTCCTGCTTTCGTCAACTCGACCCCCCCCCCTCCCCCCCGCGCGCGCGCAATAAACGAACAGTATGTGTTGCTACTAAGGTGTTGACGTAGCAACTGTGGCTCTCACTGTCACCATGGAATTTAATGACTGATGCCTGTCTTCTCTCTGACATCGTGTGTACACTTGTATGAAATATACCTGTTACACTTATTGTAATTTCTAGAGGTTAATAGAAGTGTGTATGGCAGGTAAAAAACATGACGTTTCTCTCAGCCTAATTACCAAAATGACTCAGATCTATGTATGTTCCACAGTCTGTTTTTTGGAGGATGTTGAAAAAATAATTTTCAGTAGAATGTGTGTCCCTCACAGGGTTAATTTGCAGCTGTAAGCTCCAAGCACATTTATTTGAAAAGTACTGTACTAATGAAAAGAATCCACAATGACCTACTTATTTCACTGTGTGAAGAGACTGCCTTGTTCCTTCAACCAGAGTGATGCAAGTCAGAAGTATCAAGTCAGAAGATGTTTGTGTGTGTGTGTGTGTGGGGGGGGGGTGTTACACACGAGGGGAGTTTATTTTAGTCACTGGATGACATTACATTTTCAGGTTTATGAGATTATGACCCAATTCAAGTGATTTGATTTGCTATTCTGAGCTCCCATACATTTTTGGGGTGAGTTAATCAGGAGAGCTATTTTGTGCATTGATGTAAAAGTAGACACTCAATTTTAGTGCCATTTCGTAAGTGGGTTTTGACATAAGCTTATCAAACCTACTGCTGTGCGCATCAAATTTGTAAGTTGAAACTCTGTTCAAGTAATTTAACCTTAGTTCTTTTTTTCACTGCTTGCCTTTTCAAATGTGTCTATTTGCAGTAAGTTACATTTCCTCAACAAAAAAAATCGCTAGGCCAAACCCAAAGAGGGCAGTTAGATTAAGTCGAGAAAGTGCATAAGTATTATGCATGAGCATTGTTCCTCATGTAAAGTGGGGCGTTAACAGCCCTGTTCCCTGCCACCCGTGTCCCAGAGGTGGACTGTAGAACAGGGTAGGCGGGAGTGGTTGGACAAGGACAGGGGGGCTACTGATGTTATGAATGGCTGACTTCATTGAAGCGTTTTTCGCTGTGGACTGAGTGGTATAGGACAGGAAGACAGGAGGGGCAGGTGGCCCATGTACAGATTGCTATGCCGTGGCGCTCATTGCACAAGCCTGTGTACGTCTCTATTCCCGGGTCTGGCAACTTCAGTCCGGGAGGACCCACTTCTGGGTTATGATTCACATGGTTACTCAAAATAGTAATACAGGTAGCTCATCCCATAAGACAAAATCGACAAATTACTTAACAGTGCTCTCTGTAATTAAGGGTACATTAAGATACTGTATCCTTTGGTGCTATACCTCAAATATTTGGATTTGAAATGAAATGGTAACTGTTAGGTTAAAGTATAGACCCTTTTTTGTGTTTACAAAGAGGGCAATGCTCGCACATAATGGTTGCAGAAACACCACCAAGCTGGCATGGGAACCGATAGATACTGATGGAACTTAATTTGATTCCAGCTAGTGAGTGGAACTGTGAGAGGAAGTTATAGTATTTCGCTATGTTTTTTGGAATATTACTGTTCATTGTCAGCTTAAGATCAGAACTGCTACTCCAGTAAAGTTTCATTAAATTATGGGATCAGATTGACAGACCCATATGAACTGGTACTCTGTTGATGGATGGACAACAAACTTATGGGACACAGTTTGGGTCTTTGCATGGTAATTAGGGTCAGCTTATTGGACCTGATCACTTGAATATGACTTAATGTCACTTAATTATTCAACATGTACATAATTTGTTTTTAAGTAGTGGTTACACTGTCACTTAGTGGATGTGTCACCGTGATTCACCATATGCTATGAAGCAGACCCACTTCTTCAAGCGCTGGGAAAGATGGTCAGAAAAGCAAATGAGCTGATGAATGCAAATGATGTTCTCCTCCAAAAACATCTAAACAACATGATCTCTTTCAGTAGATAACTAACAATGTGTAATGTTATCTCAATAATATTCCTAATGATTTATAAGGTCATTTTCACAGATGATGGTCGTGTTTGCTTCCAGACTAGCTTCTTCATTATGTTTTACTTTGGGGAAACTAGGCTTGGTATAGTTGGCTAGCTTTATTTCAATAGAACAACAAGTGTCTACTTGATAAATGGATTACTAAATCATTACAAAGTATATCAAAAATGTTGTTTAGCATCATTATTTCTAGGCTGGTGGCATTGGTTTCTGCTTTCTTTTGTATACAAAGAGTACGGTCGTCCCTGCCTGCCATCTGTGTAATGTTGTCTGGAAAAACATCTGCACATTCTCAGTACATAGGCCTATATTTCAGGGCACTGAAAGTGTTGGGATATAATGTCCAAATTAGGCTCTTAAGGTGTTTAAGACCACTTATGTGTTCAGGTCACTTCCATTTATTCACATTTCTTCTTTTAGCATTATTTTTCTACTGGCCTTTTTTTTTTAGTTTATTGGAATAGTTTAGTTTTTTTCTAATTTATTGAAATAAAAAACTTAAATATATAATGTACATAATATTCAGACCCTTAGCTGATGCATCTTGTATCCTTTAATCATCATTGAGATGTCTCCAGAACTTGAAGTCCAATCAACTAAATATGCCACTGGGGGACATGATTTAGAAAAGGACACCATGTATAAGGTCCCACACTTTATAGTGCCAGTCAAAGCAAAAACGAAACCAGGAACTCTCAGTAGACCTCCAAGATAGAATTGTCAAGGCATAGATCTGGGGAATATAAAAAATTACTAAAACATTGAAAGTTCCCAAGAGCACAGTGGCTACATTGTGGATTTAAGCTGTCGAATTTTGGAATCACCAAGACTCTTCCTAGAGTTGGCCAAACTAAGGAACTGGGCAAGGAGGGCCTTGATCAGGAATATGAACAAGAACCCAATGGCGACTCTAACAGAGCTTCACAGTTTATCTGCAGGTATGGGAGAACCTACTAGAAGGAACTATCTCTGCAGCACTCCATCAGTTAGGCCTTTATGGTATAGTGGTTAGACCAGACCTGGGCAAGATAAGGCCCCCGGGCCGGATCCGGCCCGTTGAGTAATTCTATCCGGCCCGCGATACATCCAAAACTTTTAAAATAATACAAAATAAAAAATACCTGACGAGGTCACTCCCAGTAATAAGTCCCGTGGACAGTAAAAAATCCCGTGGCACTCCCAGTAATAAGTACAGCAGTATCATACTGTCTGTTTAAAATACCTTTAAGTTGAAACAAGGTATTTGCGTTGCTATGATACGTAGGGACCAGCCCCACAATCCACGCGCGGAAGTTATCATTTGTACGTACTATACGCAATTGATGTCTAGCGATCTCTGGAAATTAGCCTATGAAAAGTTGATAACGAAAGCAGGGTATTTAAAAAAGAATTGACAGGAAAATATTTATTTGTAGATGTCACAGGTAAAGCAACTTGCTTAATATGTTAAGCTAACGTCGCAGTTTTTAAAGAGCACAATTTGCAGAGGCACTTCCAGAGCGAGCATGCGGAGAAACACAAAAACTGTCACCCGGTGCTACAATTCAACAAGTCCAAGCGCAGATGCAGCCTCACTGATGAATATCTTGCAGCAGTACCGCACACTGCTTCAACAGAAATGACTCCTGACTTCACCTCACTTGTCAACGTCCATACGAGGCTCTCCTGTTCATACTGAGTGAGTAGCCCTAAAAGTTAATTTTGACCTTGGGTCTGGGCTTCTGGAATAGCTGTCGTTAAAAGCACGTAGTACA
>JACXGI010000026.1:53509-64089 GCA_016801175.1 Esox masquinongy
TATGGCTGCCCTAATAACTATTATACCTATATAACTGTTATACACTATACCTTATGTAATAAACTTACTCTGTTGAGTTGAAAGTTAAGTTTTAAGGCAAATATGTGTTGCAACATTTCTGTTGAGTAATAACCCTAAAAAGGGATTTTTTTAGGCCTTTGCCTGCCATAATAACAGTTGTTAACAGAAAATAATAAAAGAAAAATGTTAAAGTAAATTAAGTTTGATTATGAAAACGGTGTTGCATGGAAAATAAATATGCATAAATATAATATGCAAGTTAAGCTATGTTGTGTATTTTTTAGGCATGTTGGTTAAAAAAGTAATCTGGCCCACGATGCACTCTGGCATTTTCAGTGTGGCCCCCCAGTGAAAAATATTGCCCACCCCTGGGTTAGACGGAAGTCACTCCTTTGTAAAATGCATACAGTACGATATACACCCTGAGAAAATATTAAGCCTGAATGCCAAGGGCTACGTCTGACATCACCATCATCATTCGTCACCTGACTAATACCATCCCTATAGTGAAACAGGGTGGTGGAGGAATTATGCTATGGGGATGCTTCTCACCATGCATTCGGAAAGTATGCAGACTTTTGACAGACTTTCAGCCTTCTTGTAAAATAGAATAAATAGGTTTTTCATCAATCTACATACAATAACCTATAATGACTAAGCAAAAACTTTTAGCAAATTCATAAAAAATTGGGCCGTGATTATTGCCTCTTAGGTGTAATGCTATAAGCTTGGCACACTAGTATTTTGGGAGTTTCATCCATTTTTCTCTGCAGATCCTGTCAAGCTCTGTTAGGTTGAATTGGAAATGTCACTGCAAAGAAATTTTCAGGTCTCTCCAGAGATGTTGATCGGGTTCAAGTCCTGGGCTCTGGCTGGGCCACTCAAGGACATTTACAGACTTGTCACAAAGCCACTCCTGTGTTGTTTTGGATGGTTCTTAGGTTTATTTCTCCTGTTGGAGGGTAAACCTTTGTCCCAGTCTGCGGTCCTGAGCGCACCAGAACAGATTTTCAACAAGGGTCTGTCTGTACCTTGATCCATTCATTTTTCTATCTATCCTGACTAGTCTACCAGTCCCTGACACTGAAAAACAACCCCATAGCATTATTCCGCCACCACCGTGCTTTACCATTGGGATGGTATTAGCCAGGTGATGAGAGCAGTGCCTGGTCTCCTCCAGATGTGACACTTGGCATTCAAGCCACAGAGTTCCAGCTTGGTTTCATCAGACCAGAGAATCATATTTCATATGGTCTGAGAGTCCTTCAGGTGTCCTTTGGCAAACTTCAAGCAGGCTGTCATGTGACTTTTACTGAGGAGTGGTTTCCGTCTGGCCACTCTGCCATTAAGGCCTGATTGGAGTGTGGCAGAGATGGTTGTCCTTCTGGAAGGTTCTCCCATCTCCACACAGGAACTTCTGTCAGAATCATGTTCTTGGTCATCTCCCTCACTAAGGCCCTTCTCCCCCAATTGGCTGGGCGGAAAGCTCTAGAATCAGTGTTGGTACTTCTTGGCATGTTCAATGCTACAGAAATGTTTATCAAATTACTTTGATCTCATGGCTTGGTTTTTACTCTGGCATGCACTTCTGGTTTAAATCTGGCACTTTGTAGCTACATACACCTTTTGTTGTTTTGCCTTTTCTTTGTTTAGATATGCTAGTTGATTACAGTCAGTTAGGGTGACCTAGGACAACTGGATCTGGGAGACTACTATGCTCAATTCCACCCTATTCCTTTTATCTCATGCTCTCTTCCCTCTCCTTCATGCTCAGAATGTCTTGTTGTCTCTCTCCATCTCCAGATTGATCAGCACATCAAACCCTGGCTTACTGATTGAGAAAACATATTAAATGACAATTCCACGCTTTATTATCCTCCACAGTTATGTTCAGCCTCATATCTAGGACTAATAGCTAATATGTGCTTATGTCCAGGGTATTCACTTAATTGAACAGGTGCTCAGTTGTTCATGACCAAGAAGCCAAACCAGTGGTTCTCAAACCTCTCCTAGAGACCTCAATTTCATGTAATATAATAATACAGCTCTGGAAAAAATTAAGGGACCACTCCTAATTTTTCTTAAATCAGCATCTCTACATGTATGGCAGCCATTCCATTCCAGTGTCTGTTAAATTCCAACACAGGCACACCTCATTTTACTTAATGAGGTACTGATTAGTGATTACCTGAACCAAATCTTATTTAATGAGGAAAAGTATAAAAACCACTGCTGTGGTTGTCACTATCCTCTTGCGATAGGACCAGTTGGATGGCAAAAACTGTGCAAGTAGTACCTCAAAGGTAATTTGAATAAAAAATAACTATTCAGCATGACAAAAGAGTTGAAAAGAAAAGCTTTGAGTGAGGAAAAGAAGGGTTCAATTCTGGCTTTACTGGCAGAGGGATACAGTGGGCGTCAGGTTGCTTCCATCCTGAAAATTTCAAAAACGGCGGTTCATAAGAACAAGGTCAAGCAACAGACATTGGGGACAACAAAGCTACAGACTGGCAGAGGGCGAAAACGACTGTCCACTGACCGAGATGACCGTCAACTCATTCGAATGTCACTCAACAACCATAGGATGACATCAAGTGACCTAGAAAAAAATGGCAAACAGCAGCTGGGGTGAAGTGCACGGCAAGGATGGTTCGAAACAGGCTCCTAGGTGCAGGGCTGAAGTTGTGCAAAGCTAGAAAAAAGGCCTTCATCAATGAGAAGCAAAGAAGAGCCAGGCTGAAGTTTGCAAAAGACCATAAGGATTGGACCGTAGAGGAATGGAGTAAGGTCATCTTCTCTGACTTCATTGAAATTTTAATCAAAATTTTCAGCTTTGCCCAACACCTAGTCGTCTAATGGTTAGACGGAGACCTGGAGAGTCCTACAAGCCACAGTGTCTCGCACCCACTGTGAAATTTGGTGGAGGATCGGTGATGATCTGGGGATGCTTCAGCAAGGCTGGAATCGGGCAGATTTGTCTTTGTGAAGGACGCATGAATCAAGCCAAGTACTGTTTGTGTGTTAGGTTATCCTGGAAGAACTCCTGCTTCCTTCTGCTCTGACAATGTTCCCCAACTCTGAGAATTGTTTTTTGCTGTTGGACAATGCTCCATGCTACACAGCCAGGTCAATCAAGGTATGGATGGAGGACCACCAGATCAAGACCCTGTCATGGCCAGCCCAATCTCCAGACCTGAACCCCATTGAAAACCTCTGGAATTTGATCAAGAGGAAGATGGATGGTCACAAGCCATCAAACGAAGCCGAGCTACTTGAATTTTTGTGCCAGGAGTGGCATAAAGTTACCCAACAGCAATGTGACAGACCAGTGGAGAGCATGCCAAGACGCATCAAAGCTGTGATTAAAAATCTGGGTTATTCCACCAGATACTGATTTCTGTACTATTCCTAAGTTAAAACATTAGTATTTAGTTGTTGAAAAATGAATATGAATTTGTTGTCTGAAAACAATGCATCTTTTTTGGTTATTTTGACGAGTTATTTTCTACAAATAAATACTCTAAATGACAATATTTTTATTTGGAATTTGGGACTAATGTTGTCAGTAGTTTATAGAATAAAACAAAGCTGTGCATTTTACTCAAACACATACCTATGAATAGTAAAACTAGAGAATAATTTTGCAGTGTTCTCTCAATTTTTTCCAGAGCTGTATTTGTGTGTAATATATGTATTCCACACCAAAATCAATATGTGTACTAATTATTTAACCCTTGGCTTGTTCATTCAGATGAGCTAGTTCAAGGCTACAATTAAATTGTGAGATGTCTAGGGGTCACCAGGAGAGGTTTGAGAACCACTGTGCTAAGTGATCCATAGTCTTTTTTTTTTTTTTTTGGAAACATTTAGAGATTTTCTCCACAGATCCATCTTGCACATTTCCCATCAGACAGTAGCCTGACGACGACCATGATGATTCAGTGCAAACAAGACGGCATGGCCAACTCTGTGAGCCATCAAGTAGAATTGGGAGGACCTGGTCAGCAGTCAGTGGCCTCGCAAGGGCTGTCATACGTTTAATTGCCAGCAACACACTGTTCATACAGCAAGGACACTTCAGGAACTATAGTGATGCTGACTGGCCAACTGTTATGCTCATTCTTATCCTGATGATGTAATGGCAACACAAGGCTATTAGACCTGGCTCATTTCCCACTAGTTTTCAAATTAAATTGGTTTGTCAAAGTGCAGCAATCACCTGATTCAAGTCAGACGTGATGCTCCCCTGTCTTCTCTCGTCCTACTACGGCTGATAAATAAAGCACAGATGGAAAACGGCATTCCTGTCTGAAGTCGTAAATGGGTTTCAATGATGGGGATATTGTCTAGGAATGTGGGCATGGAACATAGTTGAGAAGGAACAGCGGAGCAGCAGGGGATATAGGGCTTTCCAATGAAAGGAAAACAACTCACAGTGCAGGAAATGATGACGATGAAGGAAAAAAAGAATATGTATTTAGGACTTCTCCAGTATCTGGTTTGTGCCTTTTTCACAGTGCCCTGTGCTCTTTACTTCTACCTGGTCAATTCACATGGGCACTAGTGTTTTGTTCAAATTCAAATCATTGCATTGATAAACCTCTGGGCCCATGCGTTCTGATTCAGATTCTGTCATTTATTTTTGCTCATCTGAATCAGGTCGATCTCACTCAAATAAATAATTTAAGCACCATTGTTGTAATTGGGTGTGATATTCACCTATTGGTTTCTTCACTTTGGCCCAAATCTGTTGTCAAAACATTTTTGAGGCTGGGGTAGGTAGCCAATGTAGAATTTCCTGGTTGCTAAAACTACACAGAGAAAGGATGCAGTATGCTATCATGTTGCCGTCTAAATCGCTATAAAATTTAATTTCTCTAATGAAGAAAAATGTAATTTTGACAGTTGTTTAACAAAGGCAAAAGTTCAAAGTAATTTTTCATGAAATGGGAATGGAGAGATTAGCTCACTACTTTTAAATAAGTATGTGCTAGCTTAATTGTGATTTTAGCCAGGGAATGTTTTTACCTCCGACAGGTTTGTGTCTATAGTGACTTTACTTGCTGGACTGGAACTTACTCTCCCATCCTGTTGTGAATGGCCGAGGCAAGGCCATAATTGGCAATTTAACTTTGAGGTAGACTCAAAACAAAAACACAAAACTGTTCTAAAATGTAATCGGATTGCCACATTCTGATTAGATAAAAAGTTCAAGTGGGCTTAATTGATTTTTGTGAAAGTAACTTTGATTCAAGAATACTGCTAAAATACATGTAATCCAAGATGTAGCCAAATACTGAATTCAGTTTTATGATTTGTTTGACAAAAGTGTGCTTTTTGTGAGTCTTTGATATTTTCAGGAGATCGTTTGACCTATGTTCATATTTGGGTGAAATGACTCTTATCCTGAGTTGTCCTTGAAGGCCCATGAAGACATTTTTCACAACAAGCCATTATTCACATCTGTCTCAGCCTGGAATTAAAATAATTAGCATTGTCCAAATTCATGAATTAAACTGTGCGTACCAAGTAACACAAGCTGCATTGCAAGCGGAAACACTCAAAAAACACTTCAAACTGGTCAGTCAGTTAAATTATTGCTAATTATTGTCAGTTTTAGTGGCTGATCCATTTAATTTACATCAACCTATTTTTTAAGGTCACCACTGTTACATGAATACAACTTTGTAAATTATTTTTGTGAAGCTTGCAGTCAATTGCCACAATTGTTTCCATTATCCCTGTCACATTGGTATCTATTGTTAATTTAATCGTAAATCGTAAAATCAGTGACCTTATTTAGCACTCACTAGTTACGTTTCTGCTCAAATGTACTGAATTGGTGGAACAACCCAGAAAACATTACTGAAAATTACTGTTAAGTTACAAGTAGTAGTTGGTGAGTTGTAATTTGAAGACTCCAGACTTGCTCAGGTCTCCCCAGCCTCAGCCCTACTTCTCGCCTTCCAGCTGCTCTTCTGAAGAAGGAAAAAAATTTTTGCCGCCCTCATCCAGTCCTGTCTAGTAGGAGAGAAAAGAGTGCTTGTCTCCCATTTGGGTGTCGAACTATTCCATCGCACCCACGCATGAGCAAACAGTTTATTTCTGGCCACTCGGCTCTGTGTTCCGTGAACTCATACGGAACCTCAGGAATGGCGGGACGGAGGACTTGCCAAACAAAATCCCTCTCTCAGAACAGTCAGAATCAAAATGCCACTTTTTCCCCCCTTTCCCAACCCTCATGGCAGCTCAAAGTCTCGACTTCACAGAAGGAAATAAACAGCAACTGAGAGAGCTTTCTTAGTTTTTCAGACGAGCTGCAATCGAGGCCCATACTGCCACTATGTGGTGAGTTGAGCCTGAATGAAAGCACTTTTACTTACGTCAGACATTTTTGAATGAGTGTCATAGCTTCTATTATTACAGAGGTGATAGTGATTATAAAACATGTCTACACGCAAACCAATATTGTTTCTGAGATTTTGGCTTTGAAATTAAGCTACCTGCTCATATGAGCCATTCTGTCGGCTTGCCCAAGCTAAGGAATGACCAGTTCTTCATTCCAACTTTGAGAGTATTGTTGATGTTTTAAAAAAAAAAAGTATGCATGTAGTCAACTGCATTACACATGAAGCAGATCTGAGTTATGTGGATTTAATGAGTTACCAAAGGATGTGTATAGATTTGGGAGACTTAAATACTAGAGAATTCACCTCAGTATTCTGCTCTTTAATGTGTTTTAAGACATTGTATTGAGTAATCCTACTCAATCCAACATAGACACTCTCAGATCATCTGCTGCAAAATGGAGCAATATCACCACCTTCCCCATTGGAGTTTTGACTCAGCCGATAACCCATTCGAATAAAATCCTAAATCTGCTGACACAGCTTCTAAGTCAAGGCCAACGAAACACTGGATTGGTGCCCCGCCTAAGTAAAGACGTCAGAAATATTCTACCAGTCAGTCAAACCCCTTTTTAAGCAACTGTGCCGTTTCACCAAAGGTGTGAACGGATGCTTCCTCAGCACTTGGCGCCGGAGACTGCAGCTTTGCGGCATGTAACACCAATCAGGATCCGCCCTCCGTCTCAGACAGGTGAAGCGCGTTGGCACGCCGTAGACGAATGGGCATCAGACCCAGAGTGGTGGATGTTTCCCTAAATGCCCAGAGTCCTCCCTCTTTCTCCTGAAGCAGCTGGCCATTCTTGGTGGCATTAGACAGTGCATGTCATTGTACACAGAGGCTGGGCTCTGCTTGGGCGCCATCCAGACCCAACTAACTGCATGTGGACTCACACTGCAGGCACTGCTGAAGCATCATAAAGACAAGGGGAACACTGAGCTCCAAGCAAAGCACACGTCATGACATAGCGTTGGCCGTTTATGAAACCACCAAGCACAGTACATGGCTGCCTGGCCGTTTATGAAACCACATATATATATATATATATATATATATATATATATATATATATATATATATATATATATACAGTTGTGCTCAAAAGTTTGCATATCCTTGGAGAATTGGTAATATATGTACAATTTGTAAAGAAAACATGAGTGAGCAGACAAAACACGTCTTTCATTTCTTATGGGATTCACATTCAACTGTAGGTCATAACAGAATGGCACAATCATAAAACAAAACATGGCAACAAAGAATAAAATGAACTGACCCCTGTTCAAAAGTCTGCATACCCATAGTTCCTAATACTGTGTATTGCCCCCTTTAGCATCAATGACAGTGTGCAGTCTTTTGTAATAGTTGTCTAATTCTTGCAGGTGGTATAGCTGCCCATTCATCTTGGCAAAATGCCTCCAGGTCATGCAAAGTCTTTGGTTGTCTTTCATGAACTGTACATTTGAGATCTCCCCAGAGTGGCTTGATGATATTAAGGTCAGGAGACTGTGATGGCCAATCCAGAACCTTCACCTTTTTCTGCTGTAACCACTGGAGGGTCAACTTGGCCTTGTGCTTAGGAACATTGTCATGCTGGAAAGTTCAAGAGCGTCCGATGCGAAGCTGTCGTGCTGAAGAATGCAAATTGTCTGCCAGTATTTTCTGATAACATGCTGCATTCATCTTGCCATCAATTTTCACAAGATTCCCTGTGCCTTTAGAGCTCACACACCCCCAAAACATCAGTGAGCCACCACCATGCTTCACAGTGGGGATGGTATTCTGTTCACAATAGGGCTTGTTGACCCCTCTCCAAACATAGTGCTTATGGGTGTGACCATAAAGCTCTATTTTGGTCTCGTCACTCCAAATTACAGTGTGCCAGTGGCTGTGAGGCGTGTCAAGGTATTGTCTGGCATAGTGTAACCAGGCTTTTTTGTGGCATTGGCGCAGTAAAGGCTTCTTTCTGGCAACTCGACCAAGCAGCTCATGGTCGAAAACAACCACACCGTCTTTTTCCAGAGCAGAATGTATTTCTCCTGAGGTTACCTGTGGGTCTTTCTGTGTATCCTGAACAATTCTTCTGGCAGTTTTGGCTGAAATCTTTCTTGGTCTACCTGACCTTGGCTTGGTATCAAGAGATCCCTGAATTTTCCATCTTTATAAAGTTCCATCACCTTGTTACACAGGTCTTTTGACAGTGCTTTTCTGCTCCCCACGGGTCAGTATCTAACCTGCTCAGTGCATCCATGTGAGAGCTAACAAACTCATTGACTATTTATACACAGACACTAATTGCAATTTAAAAAGCCACAGGTGTGTGAAATTCACCTTTAATTGCAATTGTGTGTCACCCTGTGTGTCTGCAACAAGGCCAAACATTCAAGGGTATGTAAAATTTTGATCAAGGCCATTTAGGTGATTTCTGTTATCCTTGTGATTTCAAAAGGAGCCAAACAACTGTGATAATAAATGGCTTCATATGATCACTATCCTTCAATAAAAGAAATTTTTTTGCATGATCAGTCACATTTTCAAAATCATATTTTGAGTGAGGAACAGAAGCGTTCATTTTGCAGTGGTCTCTTAATTTTAACCCTTCTGTTCTTCACTCAAAACCTTCCTTTTCAACTTTTTTGGAAAGGAAAGAAAAAGGTGCAGTGGTCTCTTAATTTTTTCCGGAGCTATATATTTATATATATACCAATCAGCCATAACATTATTACCACTGACAGGTGAAGTGAATAACACTGATAATCTCATTTTCATGGCACCTGTCAGTGGTTGGGATATATTAGGCAGCAAGGGAACATTCTGTCCTCAAAGTTGATGTGTTAGAAGCAGGAAAAATGGGCAATCGTAAGGATCTGAGCGACTTTGACAAGGGCCAAATTGTGATGGCTAGACGACTGGGTCAGAGCATCTCCAAAACTGCAGCCCTTGTGGGGTGTTCCCGGTCTGCAGAGATCAAAAGTGGTCCAAGAAAGGAAAAGCGGTGAACCGGTGACAGGGTCATGGGCGGCCAAGGCTCATTGATGCACGTGGGGAGTAAAGGCTGGCCCTTGTGGTCCGATCCAACAGACAAGCTACTGTAGCTCAAATTGCTGAAAAGGTTACTGCTGGTACTGACAGAAAGGTGCCAGAACACAGTGCATCACAGTTTGTTGCATATGGGGCTGCGTAGCCGCAGACCAGTCAGGGTGCCCATGTTGACCCCTGTCCACTGGCGAAAGCACCTACAATGGGCACGTGAGCATCAGAACTGGACCACGGAGCAATGGAAGAAGGTGGCCTAATCTGACAAATCACAATTCCTTTTACATCACGTGAATGGCCTGGTGTGTTTGCGTCACTTACCTGGAGACCACATGGCACCCGGATGCACTATGGGAAGAAGGCAGTGTGATGCATTGGGCAATGTTCTGCTGGGAACCCTTGGGTCCTGCCCTTCATGTGGATGTTACTTTGACATGTACCACCTACCTGAGCATTGTTGCAGACCATGTGCACCCTTTCATGGCAACGGTATTCCCTGATGGCATTGGCTTCTTTCAGCAGGATAATGCGCCCTGCCACAAAACAAAAATGGTTCAGGAATGGTTTGAGGAACACAACAAAGAGTTCAAGGTGTTGACTTGGCCTCCAAATTCCCCAGATTTCAGTCCAATCAAGCATCTGTGGAATGTGCTGGACAAACATCCGATCCATGGAGGCCCCACCTCGCAACTTACAGGACTTAAAGAAACTGCTGCTAACATTTTGATGCCGGATACCACAGCACACCTTCCGAGGTCTAGTGGAGTCCATGCCTCAACAGGTCAGGACTGTTTTGGTGGCAAAGGGGGGCACAATATTAGGCAGGTGGTCATAATGTTACGGCTGATCGGTGTATATTCCACTGCAGTGACAAGCAAATATTTTCAGTTGCCATATCCTCTACTGAAGTAGTCCATTGTAAAGCCTTAAAAAATATATATAATATATATGATTTATATAGTTATGTAGTTTATCGGCGTGTGTTTGTGTGTGTGTATGTATGTGTACATATATGCGCGTGTGTATGTACAGTGCCTTGCGAAAGTATTCGGCCCCCTTGAACTTTTTGACCTTTTGCCGCATTTCAGGCTTCAAACATAAAGATATAAAACTGTAAT
>JACXGI010000026.1:64189-78421 GCA_016801175.1 Esox masquinongy
CCTCTAAACTTTCAGCTCATACAAGGAGAAGACTGATCAGAGATGCAGCCAAGAGGCCCATGATCACTCTGGATGAACTGCAGAGATCTACAGCTGAGGTGGGAGACTCTGTCCATAGGACAACAATCAGTCGTATACTGCACAAATCTGGCCTTTATGGAAGAGTGGCAAGAAGAAAGCCATTTCTTAAAGATATCCAAAAAAATTCTCGTTTAAAGTTTGCCACAAGCCACCTGGGAGACACACCAAACATGTGGAAGAAGGTGCTCTGGTCAGATGAAACCAAAATCGAACTTTTTAGCAACAATGCAAAACGTTATGTTTGGCGTAAAAGCAACACAGCTCATCACCCTGAACACACCATCCCCACTGTCCAACATGGTGGTGGCAGTATCATGGTTTGGGCCTGCTTTTCTTCAGCAGGGACAGGGAAGATGGTTAAAATTGATGGGAAGATGGATGGAGCCAAATACAGGACCATTCTGGAAGAAAACCTGATGGAGTCTGCAAAAGACCTGAGACTGGGATGGAGATTTGTTTTCCAACAAGACAATGATCCAAAACATAAAGCAAAATCTACAATGGAATGGTTCACAAATAAACATATCCAGGTGTTAGAATGGCCAAGTCAAAGTCCAGACCTGAATCCAATCGAGAATCTGTGGAAAGAACTGAAAACTGCTGTTCACAAACGCTCTCCATCCAACCTCATTGAGCTCAAGCTGTTTTGCAAGGAGGAATGGGCAAAAATTTCAGTCTCTCGATGTGCAAAACTGATAGAGACATACCCCAAGCGACTTACTGCTCTAATCGCAGCAAAAGGTAGCGCTACAAAGTATTAACTTAAGGGGGCTGAATAATTTTGCACGCCCAATTTTTCAGTTTTTTGTTTGTTAAAAAAGTTTGAAATATCCAATAAATTTCGTTCCACTTCATGATTGTGTCCCACTTGTTGTTAAATCTTCACAAAAAATTACAGTTTTATATCTTTATGTTTGAAGCCTGAAATGTGGCAAAAGGTCGAAAAGTTCAAGGGGGCCGAATACTTTCGCAAGGCACTGTATATATATATATACGCGCACACGCACAATCTCTCTGACTGCATGGCTGCCAGACAAGTCCTTCTTCCCTCACTGAATGAAGGTGTCAGCCTTGGGCAAAGTGCTCCCATAGTGGCTGACTGACTCCTGCTGACAGACAGCCGATTGGCTGAACTGGGATGACATCAGCTGAGTAAGTTGAAGCCCATGGCAACAGTTGCCCGTGAGAACAGCAGAGGGAGGGACTTTGACTCTGGTGAGATGGCAGTGACCTCACTTCTAGTCCAGTCTCTAGAAGTGTGTGTGTGTGTGTGTGTGTGTGTGTGTGTGTGTGTGTGTGTGTGTGTGTCGGATGCTGAGAATGGTGTGTTATTTTTGCCTTTAGTCCGCTTAAGGTATTTAAACAAAGCAAAGTGGACCGCTGCTAACAAATGTAAAATAGTATGTGTCTGTCACTAGGATGTCGAAAGTACATACCTTCCCAAATATGACTGTCTTGTGAATTGAAGCACCTAATTAATTGAACTCTACTTGACTATATGTGCTCTTGGTAATTGTTGCAGATTTGTAGGTTAGTTTAAAATATATATTTTTTTAGATAAACCTTTTAGAAAAAAAACTACAAACTCATATTCCTATTGGAGTACATTGCTAATTTCAGTCAACAACTTTCATTTTTTAAAAGTGAAGTTATAATAGCTTATGCACATTGAATCTTGGTTCATACTTCCAGGTTAGAGACTGTAAGGGGAAAGACATCTAACTTACCCTATGTATTTTTTTTTTACTCAATGGAGTGCTACCATCTGGTTCTATCTCTGAGTGCTACTGTCAGGTAATCTCAACCGGGTGCATCCTGTAGTCGACGCGCACACACACACACACACACACACACACAGGGGCCCATATTCTGTCTCTACTGAATTCACTTCCTGCCAAACCCTCCTCTCTCCGACACACAACTTTCTGAGGGGCTTTTGTGCAACTAACATCCATAACATTACAGAATTCACTATTTCTAACATGGTGAAAGCTGCTGTAAGATGTGACTTCGTTTTGAAAAGCAATGCCATTTCTTTTTTCTTTTGTTCCAGCTAACAATGTACTTGTTGAAAAAAAGAAACAAGCTTGGAAAGGGTTATTGTATCCAGTCAAGGACAATGGTACCAATGAACGGTCTGGCGTTTGACTGCTCCTTTGTCCGCTGTGGATTCTTGAATGGCCATATTGTACTGTAGGTTTGTCTCACACTCAAGCTAGTTCCTGGGTTCACACCATGGTATCAGGTCTTTTCTCCTCTCATACCCACACATTCCTGCTGTAGTCTGGACAGAGTGCACTCTGCTGTACACACACACAGGTCACAATTTACACACACACACACACACACACACACACACACAGGGATGCAGTTCAGACAGTTTTGTTACAGCGTTGTTCCGGATGAGCTGCATGCTGCTCTGCATTGCCTCTGTTTATGGTTGGTTGGTTTGACAGACTGTTCTGTAGATAGTGCCTTTAGAAAATATTCAGACCCCATCATTTCTCCACATATTGTTGTGTTATGCACTTTATTTTTTCCCCTCATTCTTCAATGCAATACCCGATAACGACAAAGAAAAAAACGACAAATATTTGTGACAATTTATTGAAAATGAATAACTGAAATATCTCATGTACCCTTTGCCATGTCACTCCAAAACATTCTCTGGTCGGGTGAGACTAAAATTGAACTGTTAAGCTGAATGCCAAGCACTACTTCTGGCAAAAACAAGCTACAGCTCATCACCTGGTTAATACCATCCCTACTGTGAAGCATGGTGGTGAGAGCATCATCCTATGGGGATCCTTGTCAGTGGCAGGGACTGGTCAGGAATAAGGGAAGGATGAACAGAGCAAAATACTTTATGACCTCAGACTGCAGCATAGATTCTGATGACGACCCGAAGCACACAGCCAAGACAATGCTGGAATGACTTAGGGAAAATCTGTGAATGTCCTTGAGTTTGATTCAAAGCCCAGACTTGAACCTCATTGAACATCTGGTGGGATACCTGAAGTTTGCAGTTCGCAGATGCTCTCCATCCAATCTGACTGCGCATGAGAGGATTTACAAGGAAGAATGGGAGAAACTACCTTTATTTAGGGTAGAGGCTTGGCAGAGGCATACCCAACAATATTCAAAGCGTTGATCGCTGCCAAAGACATTTCTACAAAGTGCTGTCTGAATAGAGTCTGAATACGTATGAAGATGGTTTTTAAGAAGGGATGCTGATAATAGTTAATTTTGTGGTGGAATTGAACGGATGTCAAACGCACGGGCGACGCAGGTCTCGCCAACCAACAAACGGACTACCCACACGCATTGGTGGCGGACGGAATCTCCACCACCCCTGCTTCCCATCACCCCTGTGTGTACATGAAATACATTTTATTTGTTTTAGTGCCTCATTTCTTTTGCATGTTTTTTTTGCTTTGTCTTTATTGGGTATTGTGTGTATAAATTGTCTCTGGCATAACATAAACTGGGGAAACCAAAGTGGGTATAAATACTTTGCAGAGACCACTATCTGTACAGGTTCACCTCTGTTCTTTTAACCCTCTGCGTTAACATTGTGATACTGCTATATTGTACACTATGTTGCTGTGCCACTCAGCCTTTGGATGTGAGTAATACAGTCCCTGTCTTATCAGAAAACCAACCATAGCGCAACCTCCTGACATCCTAACCCCTCATTTTCTTTCATGGGTGACATCCATTGGCGCAAAACAAAGCCATGTGAGCACATGGTCAATACACCCGTTCATTTTTAGCAGGTACGGAACTCAAGTTTTCTTCCAGAGTGGAAAATGATTATCATTCTTCTCAAAAAGGCCGAGGAAGGGAGCTAGCCTGGGAGAGGGAGGGGCAGAATGGGCCTCAGCCATTTCCTTAAATAGAGCACCGGGCCTCTCCAGTCGGGCCAGACTTGAGGCTTGCATTCCGGGCATAGCTGCAACTGTGACATTCTGAACCACACAGCCACAGCAGCAGCTTCCAGCAGGTAGACTCAGATGTGCAACCAGCACAACCCCACCCCCACCTCGAAGCAGACTCTTTTACAGCCACTACTTTTAAACATTTGTGGTTGCTGCAGTGTTGTCAGGGGTGATGGGAGAGTTGAGAAGGATGTCATCTGTATTGACTTGGGCTTTCTCAATTAAAGTGACTTTCCAGCCAGCCAAAGCGTCCGATTTAACACTGTGTTGCCAGCGGGGTAGGAAATTAACACCCGCTACCTGCCAAATACGAGTAATTTTTCGCTTTGGCGCGTAACAACCCCTATGGCGGGTAGACATTAGCCAAAGAGATGGTTCAGAAAATACCTCCCAAAAACACAAATAAACTTCATTGAATCTGTCCTGATTCTCACTGACTTTCTGATTGGACCTTCAACCACGTATATCATGAGTGTATCGCTTAATTGGAAGACAAGAGCGTTAACTCAAAATCTGTCTGCACGTTGCAAAACAAATGGTGTTGTAGCGAGCAGTTATAGCTACATACGGTGAAGATAAACATTCTGCTTTCTTTCTATCTATCAGAAATGTGGCGGCATATTGCTGGGATAGAAAGGCCAGCAGCGGTAAAAGTAACCAAAGAAAACTCTAACCCTGTCCATAGAAGAAACATTTATTTTCTGAAGTGGTGACAGGATGACACCAGAAAGGTGCGGGATTGGCTTGTCAAAATATTAGAATAAAAACTGTTCAATACAGAAATGTCGACCTGAGAAGAGCTCTAATCAGCTAATTTATTCCTTAAGCCATCAGTACCCACAACCACAATCATGGGAAAGACTGCTGACTTGACAGTTGTCCTGAAGACACTCATTGACACCCTCCATGAGGAGGGTAAACCACAGAAGGTCATTGCTGAAAGGGCTGGCTGTTCGCAGTGCTGTATCAAAGCATATTCATGGAAAGTTGACTGGAAGGGAAAAGTGTGGTAGGAAAAGGTGCACAAGCAACAGAGCCACCACGCACAGCGGTGTCCAGGAAAAGGGCTACAAGTGTCACATTCCTAGTGTCAAGCCACTCCTGAACCAGAGACAATATCAGAAGCGTCCTACCTGGGCGAAGGAGAAAAAGAACTGGACCGTTGCTCAGTGGTCCAAAGTCCTCTCATCAGATGAAAGTAAATTTTGCATTTCATTTGGAAATCAAGGTCCCAGAGTCTGGAGGAAGAGTGGAGAGGCACGGAATCCAAGTTGTTTGAAGTCCAGTGTGAAGTTTCCCTAGTCAGTGATGATTTGGGGTGCCATGTCATCTGCTGGTGTTGGTCCGCTGTGTTTTATCAAGTCCAGAGTCAATGCAGCTGTCTACCAGGAGATTTTAGAGCACTTCATGCTTCCATCTGCTGACAAGCCGCATTAATGCCGTAATTCATTCAAAAGGAGCCCTGACCAAGTATTGAGTGCATAAATTAACATACTTAAGAAATCTTTGCAGGTGTTTTGAGTTAATTAGCTGATTAGAGCTCTTCTCAGGTCAACATTTCTGTATTATACATTTTTTATTCTAATATTTTGAGATACTGGAATTTATGATTTCCATGAGCTATAAGCCGTAATCATCAAGATTGAAACAAAAAAGGTTTAATGTTTCACTTTGTGTAATGAATCTAGAATATATGAAGGATTTGAAAAAATGTCAGTAATTAGAAAGAAATTTGAAAAAAATATCTTTTCCACGATATTCTAATTTTTTAAGATGCACCTGTACATGTTTAATACATGCTGTTTTAAGATTTTGAAACACAGGCATGTGTTTGTTTTCTGTCATTTATTTTGAGGTGAAAATGTGTCTGGTAAAAATGTTGAGTGGCTGGTAAAATGTGGGCATCCACCAGCCGGTGAACCAAAAAGTATATTTCCTACCCTGGTAACCACCCTGAATAAGTTAAAAAATATTGAATCGATTTCAATGTAGAATGTCTGAAAGTTCTTTAGTTTTAAAAACTGTCTTTTTCAATTAGATAAAAATCTTGCTTGTATATGTTTTACACTGCTCTACTGTAGAATAATGCAAAACACCTATTGCCTATTTTCCATTAAAAACATTCCATTGATAATCAATTATTTTTGCTTTCACGCTGTCAATGGACCCGCTACCCAGTACATTCCTATACAAGTCTGTGCGATTTCA
The DNA here is from genome assembly GCA_016801175.1 of Esox masquinongy. Classification (NCBI taxonomy): domain Eukaryota; kingdom Metazoa; phylum Chordata; class Actinopteri; order Esociformes; family Esocidae; genus Esox; species Esox masquinongy. The sequence continues at coordinate 70,417 of JACXGI010000026.1, forward strand.
CAAAAAAAGGACTAGTCAGAAAAGTGTAAGAGGAAAGGGACACAATGCCATTTTACAGGAATATTACTTTTAGGTAGCAATGATGCCTTTCCTTTTCCTGAGTGGAAGAGCATGTTGACCATCCTGAAGACTCATCACTGGCTAAACAATAGAACACACACACACACACACACACATTCACAGAGAAGATACACTCTTCCATACACAGAGAAACACAGAGGACGCCAGCCTGCCGGCCCTGCGGCTACTGACAGAAGCAGGTGTTTCCCACTTTGTTGTCCGTCCAGCTGAACTCAATGGATGGTTAGCCCGGCGTAGCCACGCTACTTTTTCCAATGTCCAGACGGGGACTAAAGGTCATAAATATAAATGGAACCTCAAGGAGAGAAAGACACTTGCAGGGAAAGCGCAAGCTCACGCATACGCTCATACTTTGGTTTGGCGGTTCTCTTTGAAGGGTGATCAACAATCAGATGATCGTCCATCTGAAGTCCCATCTTCATTGGAGAAGACCGAATACAACAGATTCTAGCCTATTGAAACTGAGCAGTACACCCCGCCTTCCCAAATGGCCTACCACCCACCTAAACCTCATTTTGAAATGGATGGGGGGGCTGAGCGAGGGTTTCACTTTTTAGTAATAGTGTTTTTGGAGGTGCCGTTTGAATGGGGTGATCACCCTTTTAGAACATAGTAGATGAGAGATTTACTTGATTTTAAGCACCAAGTTGAAAATGCCTTAACAGAAGGGCAGATAATGAGGATAACTTTTTGGGATTTAATCTTAGCCTGTCAATTACTGAATCTATTCTGCTATACAGATGCAGCCAACACATGGACGTGTTTAATTCTGTGGAAAGGTATGAGTCCCCCATTGTGGGACTTAGAAAGCCATGCATTATGGCTTCCATGCATTATGGCTTATGTGGCCTTCAATGGAGTGAAGTACTTACCATAAATTGCCAGGTGACTGTGTTGTACTGACAAGTAGAAGTGCCAGTTTCTCTCATTGAATGAATGAATGACACCCACATCATTCTGCAAGACAGTGCTTGAAGAGCTTGCTCTCTTTCTGTGTGTCTCTGTGTTTGTGAGCGTCTTTTTTAATTATAGCTCTGTAAAGTTTGGAAATGCAGTTCATCCATACATATCCATTTTGGATAGCTAGCTCTTGGTGTTGTTTGTTTAGTGTGTTCTAATTTTACCAGAAGTTATTCAATTCTATTGATTTTTCCGGTTCAGATGTTTTCTGACATTATCTTTTCTTATGTAGGGTGTTTCTGGACTGTTTGTTTCCCTATCGTAAATGTGTGTGTTCTGGTTTTCCTTGATTTTGACATTTGTAGTTGTTGTTATTTTAGGAATATTTTCACCTCTAGGTCCGTGTTTGTCCGGTTGTGTGCAATGGATCTGTGGTTCATTTCCATTACTGACATGTAGCCCACCACAGTCTAGTGCATGTACATGGGCAAAGAAATGAGTAACCACTCTCCAGAATGGAGAACCTGTCTTCATTATAGTATGGGTATTCAATAAGGGGGATACAAGTTGCACACAGAACTTGCATGCTCCACCCCCCCGTAAATATTCCCCAGAAAGGTATGAATCTAGGAAGAAACCTAGAGAGGGACCAGGCTCTAAGGGGTGACTCTTCTGGCTATGTCAGGTGGAGATTTGAATAGTAAATTACCTTTTAGAGCCTCAGAGTTCATTAAAATATTTAAACATTCCAATGACCAGCAGTTCAAAGAAATACACCAGGAGACTTCAGGCAGAATGTAGATCTGCAAGATGTCCACCAACTTTGCCAAGCATAGTCACAGACCACTAAAGGGACACCAACAGACCACCAACCATCCTATGCCAACAACCATCTCTCTCACCGCACAAGCCCCAGTTTTGGCCAATAGACTTTGGTCATTTTAAAACAGAGGGTGGAACTCTTCATTCCATCATGTTTTCTATAGCTGACCAAGCAAGCTTTTTTCTACAGCTATGCATCTTGGGCCGTGGGGCAGGACAGACAGAGCCTCCTATGTTAGGCCTGAGTAGCGTACTACTAATACTAGGTCGCAAGCTTGCTGCTGATGGAAATCTTACCTAGACGAGATATATGGCCAACATGCCTATATTTGAGTTGTCTACAGAACTTTATCCCAATTTCTCTAAGGCTGGATGTGAAAAGGGACCAGATGAAAATAAGCAAGAGCAAATAATGGCTATAGTTTTCAATTCATCTGGGCTGCTAGTTACAAAGTACCTGTTCAAATCCCATATAAGACAACTCAAGCTCTGACTGCACCTTGATTTCTAATGGTAAAACCAGTTGAAAGTTTCTTTCTGTTGTACAAGTGACCCTAGTTGAGTTGGCCGTCAGTATTTCTTTCCTGTAACCATGAGAAAGTTGTCTGTCCAGGATTCAAATCCTGCTCATGGATTATCCCAAGGCTTCCACAGATTTGTCTGGTTAGAAATCGAATATTGTTGCCCTGCCTCATTGCACTTTTCCAACTTCTTGTTGTGGCTTGGGCCCCTATGAGCTTGATCGCGGTTGAAGCCTGGAGAGTGTGTTTCTTCCAACATATAGGGATTCTGGTGTAAAGCGAGCGTTGTGATAACAACCAGAACGCTTCAGTTGATATGAATATCCCAACGTTGACTGTTCCGATTGTGCTGAGAATAAATGTGATTAAAGGTGCAATATGTATACGAATTTTAATGTACTACTAACATAAACACAAGCAAAAATGCCCAGTGGACATTTCCAGTTCATGTTTTAAGTTAATGTTTAAAAAAATCTTTCTACAAAATTAATTAGCGTGTCTGAGATATTCCCCATTCAAACTGTCTCGCCTTCTTATCTCCTAATACTTGGTTTAGACACTCGCAGTACTATCCTTCACACCCTAAAGCACACTGGCCTGGCTTATACTATTCCGGTCTCGTTTGGTAAGGGAAGACAAGGAGAAGACAAGTCATGTTATTGTTTAGAGGCAGGATCCTACACTACAGTGCCCCTTTAAGCAGGGCCTTATTCACAAATTTGATAAATTATAAGAAATAAAAAGTTGTCCTGCCGAGTGGACAGTTGAGAGGAGTCAGTGGCTACTACAACCATCCCTACCTGGTGGCACAGACACTGACTGTCCTTTTCGATACTAAGATAACCCATGGCTGATCCTGTCTGAAGCTATGATTCTAACATTGCTATCTTCTCCCTAAGGTAATAGTTCACCTGCATATTATGATCCAACTACAACAGCAATGAGAAGACCTAGTGCTACGTAGCTTTAGCAGGTGAGGGGCAGCCGCTCCGTTTATGTCCATATAAAGAGTCCAAGATGAAAAAGAAATGGGATGGACAAAGGTTGATTTAAGACAAAACCTGTTAGTACAAAATGTAATTTTGATGGTTTATAAAAAAGTCAAATGAAAGACCAGTGGCTCATGGATGCTAGGAGCAGAAGTAGGAAGCTGTAGAGGGGACAGTGTCTCTAATGGTCACCTCTGTGTCAGTGAAAGCTCTTCAGACAGATCTAGCAGGAATCTGAGCCGCTTAACTACAGCTTCTTTGCTGTTCCATTTCTCCCTCTTTTCCTCCCTCCTTTTTTTTCTCCTCATTTCCTCCTTATCTTCTGTTGTTCTGTCTTGTTCATCTCTCTTTGTGTCTGTTTCTGCCTCTTTTTCTGTCTCCCTGTGTATCTGTCTGTGGTAATCTCTCTCTCCTCTCACCTGCCTCCTCTCTCTCCCTCACTTTTCGCCCCGGATCCGAGGTGTCCTGTGAGCGATGAGAGGCCCTGGTTTTGGGCTGCTGGGGTGGGCCAGTGGGGGCCTGTCCGCCTGCCTGTCAAGGCCTGGTCCCCGCCCTGTTGCCGAGTGTGTCGTCACCGCTGGGGGAGAGGGCGGGGCGGGCCAAAGGTCTACAATTAGCTCACTCCTACATGCAGTCTTTCACTCTCTCTGTCCCCCCCCCCTCAGCTCTGGGCTTTTCTTAGGAAAGACTGCACACACCCCAAGTTAGCGTGTGTCGGCTCTGAATCATTTTGGAAGACCAGTCATGCCTAATGGTACGCTAAGGATCTGAACCATCTCCATCTCTCTACCTCTCTCTTTTGAAGGGGCTCATAGCTGAACTGAATAACCATACAGGACGATCACATATCTTACATAGAGTGGCTTTGTTCCGATAGTCAGACAGACGTTAGTTTCCCTTCCTCATAACAGCCCCTCATCTGTAACATATTGTCTGTTGGATGTTTTTTTTGTATGAACTTATCCAGCCCGTTCACATACCATGACAGTGCGTTGACATTGGAGAGGAAAAGGAAGACTTCTATCATCGTTGGGTTAAGACTAGTATTCCCAGCTCTCTGTCTGTCTGTCAGTCCTGACCTGTCTGTCAGTCCTGACCTCTCTTTCTGTCTGTCCTGACCTGTCTGTCGGTCTGTCGGTCCTGACCTGTTGGCCGGTTCGGCGGTTGTCTGTTCCTTTCTCTCATTCTGTGGAACGTGTTAGAAGATGGTTCGTTTAAGGAAAGCGTTTGTTATGGTAGGGGCTTGGCCCGGAGCTACATAAGGCCGCGTGTGTTGACGGTGAGGGGAGGGGCGTGGTGATCTCAAAGAGAAGCTATGTGTCTAACTGGGCCGGTTTTGGGGGGAGCAGCAGCGGTTCGGGCCACGGCACGGAAACAGCACGTTCTCCAGCTAGGACCTGTGGTATGCCAGCGCATTCCTCACCGCTGAGATAGAGAGTCCACTCGGGAAAATCCTGTTGAGTCGTGTGTGTGTGTGCGCGCTTAGTGTCTCTTGCCACAGCCCAGTTCAGAGTCTTTTTTATCTTTCTCTATGGGGTGAAAAGTACAGGCAAACCAAAGCATTTCTGTCTGTACTGCTCCTCATTGCCTTTTCTTTCCAGTCTTTTTAAAGCCTTAACTCCTGTTGCTCTTTTGTGAGCGGATAACTCTTCCCTTGTTCATTTCTTTTCAAAGGTCCTTTATTGTAGAGGGTCACCGCCATTCATACAGTAGTATTAGCATACGACCCCCCCCCCCACACACACACACACACACATGCACTAACTGTCGCTAACCCTCATTAAGCGAAGGCTAGCGTTACGGGAACACGAGGTGCGGACCAAAACGGGCTGCTGTGTTGACTCAACACTGTAAAATAGAAGCGACCCTGAGTATCAGGGAGCGACAGAGCCTGGCCCCTGTTTGTTTTGCTAACAGAATAAATGCTGGAGCAGTGGGCTTAGTCCCCATAAACCGGGGCTCTCTGTTCTGTCATGAGATGAACTCCAGCCGTGTGGACCGTGTTCTGCGTTTTGCCCGCTCCGAGTACACAACCGTGCACCCGGTCTCCAGGGACTGGTAGCGTGTGTGTGTGTGTGTGTCTGACTGACTGACTGACTGACTGGCGGGCTGTTTTTTGGTGCGCTCTCCCAGTCTGGTATAAACAGGGCGTTATCTTTCTCTGCCGTTGTTGGGACTGTGTGATGTGGACCAGGCCTATTTTTAGAACAAGGGGAATCATGTGTCTGACAAACAGTCTCTCTTCATACTCTGTGTGGGTTTCTGTGGTAACTATATAAGAGGTACAAAAATGTCCCCAAACTGTGGAAAATTTAGCATAAGTTGGGGACATTTTTTCCTTCACGATTTGGAAAAAAGGTTTAGGGAAAAAGTTAAATTTGATGTTAAGGTTAGGGATGGGGTGAAAGCAGGATATTTTTTAAAGGCAATGACCTTTGGTGTTCCCGTTTAGATAAGTAAACGTGTGGGTGGCATGAGTCATCTCAGACAGATAGTGAAATCACTTTCCTCATATTTCTATGGTAACACAACATTATTTCTAGGCTCATTTCTGTTGAACAGACATTCGATAAAGTAGTGTGTGTCTGTACCAGAGTCATGCTCCCCAAGCTGCTGAATTAGCATCCAGCCTCCATCTGTCATCTGTTTTCTCAAAGGTCGATTTAATTAAAAGGAGACACTTTCTGTTTAGCGTTAGTTGGCTAGTGTGTGCTGGGCCCGGTGGGACACACCCAGTGACCACCTCATATCGCAGTCTCTCTCACTCTCTCTGTTTGTCTTTCTGTGCCTCTGTCTCTCTCCCTCTCTTTCTATTGGCACAGGAAACATTTGTTAACACAAATGAATAAACCAAGTTGGTGGGAAAAGGCAAAATGTAATAACTTAACAAAAAGTAAATTAAAAAAAAATCAAAAATCATGCATAAACGTTTGTTCGCACTGTGGCTCTCCTTCCTCTTTCTGTGTCACTTCTGCTTCTCTGTCTGAGGTCTGAAACCAAAGCTATGGGGAGGGTAGTCATTAGTCCTGAGAGACCTTCCCATCAGCAATACGCAGAGACCTTCCCACGCAGAGACCTTCCCATCAGCAATAATTTCTTTTCGAAGTTGGTCTCTTTTGCAGTGAAATCGATGGGACTGCTTTGTCACCTGACAGCTGCCGGAGATTTGGGGTGACTTATATGTATGTGCCAAATTCAACGCTGTAGAGGAGGTGCGTGGGTTTCCCTCCTGACAAGCCGTGTTGACTGGTTGGTGAGGGGTCTTTACTGCGTCGGGCCAGCCATGAGGGTTGTGGCGACCGAGCTGCAGCTCCACTGTCAGGCACAGTTCAAGAAGTGGGTAAAAAAAAAAACTCATGTCGCTGCAAAGTGGCCCCTGTGGGAAATTCGTGGCCTTTGAGTGCCTATGATGGCTGGTGGTTCTGTCTGCTTGCTTGTTGCTCTACCTGTCTATATGTTGCTCCGCCTGCCTGCCTGCCTCTTGTTCCGTCTGTCTGTGTTCCGGACCCAGACCTTTTGATCGATCATAATCCACTTTGGAGGAAGAAGCTTCTGTCTTAGGCAAAAGCCGTGGCGGTGAGCAGATAAGGAGGAAACCAAATGATGTCCAAAGGCGAGAACCTCAGAAAATACTAGACCCTAGGCTGCACCAGAGGTAGGTTTGCTGTGCCAGGGTGCCACGTAGAGTTCACCAGGCAGACAGCACAGCATTGTTTAGCTGTGGGTGGGGGTGGAGGAGGCCTGAATGGAGGAGGGCATTCCGTTGCCGGACCGCTGGGACGTGATTCACACATTCCCAGTTGTGACCTCTCTTTATCTCATCTTCCCTCCCTCTCGTTCCTATCACTATTTCTAGCTCTTTGGTTTGCTGTTTACCTTTGCCAACTCTTCCCTGATGTTTTTTTTTCTCCTGCTCCTTCTTTGTCACTTTGTCTCTCCTTCACACGCATGTTCTTTTTTCCATTTTCCTCTTCCGTCTCTCGCCGGTTTGCTGCTCTGCTGTCCCTCACCTCAAGCCATGTGGACCCAGAGGGGAGAAACAGGCGGCCCTGTAGCTCTGCCGTCCAGCAATTTCACTGTAGATTTAGTTTCAGTCTCTGTTTGTAGAAAGCTGACTTCATTAAGGGGGGCGGGGGGCTATTGCAGAGTAAGACAGACTGACACCTTTCAGCAGGGGAGACGGAACAAGGGAATTTAAGAGGGAGAGAGATATGGAGGGAGAGATTACTCAGGCCCAGGGAGGGGAGGTAAGGATTGGCTGCTCACTCTTTCCATTCCCCCTCCGCAGCCCCTCCACTCTGTCTGCTCTGCTTTTCTTTTTCCTCCCTTTTTTTTCTCGCTTCTCTCTCCCTCATTCTGCTGGATGAGGTTAGCACCTCCACCCGGGGGGGTCAGTATGAGGAGGGAAGTGAAGGAAAGGAGAGTGCGGTTGGGGGGGGGGGAGTGTGTGGTCTGACGGCTATATTCCTCCCGGGTTCACTATCGGCCACACTTCAAGCTCTGAAAACCAGACACTGAACGGCAGTGTCTGGGTAGGTTCCTATCCTCTATTGTGAAGGAAGTGTCGTCATCCTGATGTGAGACTTGACTGGGTGTTCAGGGGATGTCTCAATACTTACCATCCTTGTGTTCTTATCTTTGTAGTGTAACCGGAATGATGTATCTGCAGATTCCCACTAGCGGGGGCTTAAC
>JACXGI010000026.1:87398-114359 GCA_016801175.1 Esox masquinongy
CCCCCCCCCCCCCCCGGCAAATAAACAAATAGGTTTAGTTGTGTTTTCTGTGACCCAACTCCGCCCAGCGGACTTTCTCGCCACGGAAAAGTGGTTGGCATAAGGGCCGCTCTCTGGTCAGTCCCGTCACTACCAGGCTATTTGCCTACGGCGCAGACCGCAAGAGGCCTCTGGCCAGGGGAGCAGAGTGCCGTGAATGGGGTGGGGTTGTCGTCATCATCCATCATCGTCATCATCGCCACCAAATTGGTCATTACACTGAGCTAGGGGTGAGGCTGTGGTCTGAACCTTACAATGCCTGTCTATCACGGCACGACTAGCTCTCATGCAAGCAGTGTGTTGTCCTGGTATTATCCTGGTAGACAGGACAGCTGAGCTGAGCCCCTTTCTAACTGTCTGGGCCTCCTCCCCCCACTCTCCCTTCCTCCCCTTGTCTTCTGTGTGTCTTGCAGTCCTGTCCGGCGGCGGGCAGCACAGTCCCCTGAAGCGCTCGGTGTCCCTCACCCCCCCGATGAGCGGCGGTGGCTCATCGGCCGGCTCCTCGTCCACGGCGGGAGGCCACGCCCTGGGGCTGGGTCACGGCTGGCTCTCCCAGGAAGACCTGCGCGGGCCACGGGGGAGCGGAGGAGGGGGGCTGGCTCCCGCCGACCCTCATCATGCACCCCTCTCCCCCCAGAGCAGCGTAGCATCGTCGGGCAGCGGTGGAAGCGAGCACCCGGAGGACGGAGGTCTTGTAGGAGGAGGAGGAGGCTGCTGTGGAGGAGGAGGGGGAGGCTTGCACCGCGGGAGTACGTTCCATGAGGAGGGGAGCGGCATGAGGGGTGAGTCCAGTACTCCGCTGAGTAGCATGGATATTTTTTGGGGGTGCTAACCGGGAAGGGGGGCTGCTTCAGCACCTCTGTTTTTTTTTGTATCCAGTTGACCCAGTCTGCCTCCCACTGGCATCTGGCAGTTCGATTTGTAGCATTTTCTAGAATTTTCTACTTAGCTGTTTTCTTGGTGTGCCGGGGACTATTTTCCCAGACTGCAAAGAGGAGGGAATACGCGTGTTCTCACAGGGTGAAGCAACCGGTCCTGTTTGGCTCCTTTTTTTTTTTTATCTCACAGCCCCTTGTGACCTCTGTGCACATTCATTGGTTTCCCCCCTTGTCACTTCAAGTGGTGTCCTGGGGCCAAGGAAGCAACCTGCTCCATTCCAGGTGTTCACAAGGCCCAGTACCCCAAACTCGTTTTCCCATTTCTTCAAAACAAAAATTTCATCCGTAACTATACACTGAAAGTAATCTATGGAATCGCAACACGCTGGGTCACATGGCGATTTGTGGATGACTGTGTGTTTGTTTTTATTTAACACAGTCCAAAAGTATCTCTGACGTCTGTTTAGTCTGTCCAAGCACTAAAGAGTGAATGGCGCAACAGGAAACGAGGCACCTGTTGCTTGGTATTTTAAGTTATGCATGTGCCTGTGTTAAAGGCTCCAGTGTGGCTTGGCTGGTGAAGGAGGGGCGCCGACAGGACAGGAGAAGACATGCTTATATCAGCCGCTGACGCTGTCTTTTTGGGGAGGCTTTGTTTTAGACCTTGTTTTGGGCTCAATCTTAGAGCATGAAAAAGGCTGACATCTGGTTCCTAATGCCCTCCACATAATCCCCGTAGCCAAATCTATAAGACATTGGAAAATTAGTGGTTTTGGTTGTGAATTGAGATGGAATTTCCTTTGTTAACAATTTCTTTGTTAGTAATTGTGGTCTCAACCTTGTCTCATGTCAGCAACTCCTGGCAAGCCCGGTAGAGTTGAATATTACGACATGCTTCGTCCGAGACATGTCGCGCCAAGCCATTTTGCGTCTTTTCATACTGCTTGTCCAACCAGGTGTTTGCCGGATCAGCGTGTGAGGTCATGCTCCCTGTGCTTAACTACCTTGATTGCAGGTGCCTGAAGCACGATGAGTCAAAGAAATTCCTGCCAACAATGCCTCCCCCTACCCCGGTGAGATGCTGGCCAACATGCAGTAGGACTCCCAGACAGTCATAAAACTAAACTGTAGTGAACAGCTCCTCCTGATATCAGTGCGCCACCCAGGAGGCCCCGTCTTGCCTCTCATTTTAGGCAGACGTTTTTTATCTGGAAAGTTGGGAAATGTCAGTTTTGCGGAGAAAGATGTGTGGGGGATATGGTGCCATCAGAAATTAAATCTCAACAGCATCATTTTAAATTTGCATTCATAAATTGAATCAACTTGTGCTTTGCAAAGTCAAATAGAGTTGATTTAACTTAACCAATACAATTTCAAGGTTGAAATCTGATTTTAATTTATTTTGGCTCCATATCATTTTTATAAATGGCTGTGTATGTGCACTGACCAGTTGACAAGTCAGTGGCTTGAAATGGATGCCTGCTGAAGCATTTTCACACATTTCCCCACTTCTTTATCCCAGTTTTTCCCCTAGATTATTGTCCAGGCATGGCGCAAAGGCCCCCAAAGCAACATCCAGGCCCTCTGGGGGCCAGCAGAGTTGGGCAGGGGGGCTCGTCCCAGCTATACAATGGTAGGGGAAACACTGCTTGACCTTCACCAGCATTGAAACCAGTTTCTTTTCCAGATGCCCCTCTCTCAGACTGATATTCATCATCCACATATGCATATAGTAAAGTTAAACTTCTTGTCACCAAATGCCCCATGGATAAGCAAATGGCTCTGAAGTTTAACGACTGACTAGCTTAAAAGCACTCTTGAAAATATTGAAGTGAAATAAAATAAGCATGAATTGTTTATTATCAAATGCTTTTTGCCCTATCCATCTTGTATTGCATATATGCGCATACTACTTTGCCCACATTCACACATACTAGTGCTCCCCACACACACTCATTCAAACACTCCAAAACACACGCTGCACACTTCACATACCCTGTTATTGTCATAGATTTCACCTGTCTTTTGCTGCCCCACATAGAGGTCCATACCAGTGTTAGAGTTGTCATTCAGTCTATATAGAATGTAATTGTATTTACTTAAATGTGGCTTTTTTAAACAAGCCCATAAGTAAGCATTTTACTGTTAATTCACTCATTGTTATGGAAGTATGTGACATACTATTTGATATGATTTCTTCTGCTCATGTTCATTGAAGTCAGTTTTTTTATTTTACCATTGGGTGCCTAACGGACACAACCCTTAACTTTACCATAGCCATTTACAGGAAGAGTGAGACAGCTAAGCTGTTTGTTACTGGGTGAAAAGCTGAGAAACTGCCAGGATATTTACAGTAAACTCCAACCAGCATAATTTAGATACAGATTACTAAGCTTTGCTTAGCATTACTCATGTAAAAAACACCCCAACCTTCACACAAACAGTCCTTAGTGTTCTGTAACCTGGCCCGTGAGCACTGCTAAAAAGCTTATATTAGCAGTGCTTATATACGATGCATATGCTGTCATTCATTACATCCTAAAGTTGGTCCTCAATCAGTATTCCAGCTCTGAGACTTATTGTTAACGCAGGGTTTTAAACAGACGGTTTCTGGTTTTGTTGGTCGTTGCTTGTGGTGAAAGTTTGTTTTTTTGCTAGCAGGAGAGAAATACGGTATTAGGCTAACAGGTTGTCTTTTCATGGGGCCTTTTGTTTGCCCCCTCTTGTGAAAGTTGTACACCTTATAGTACAACATCACCAATTCCATGAAGCGAAACTAAGTCTGCTAAGGTAATCAGCGTTGGTCTTCCCACACCACAGCTGCGACAAACCATATAATTACCCCTTGAACGGAAACACTGGACACTAGTAGTCAACTGACGGTCAAAGAACCCAAACTCCTAGCGACCAACACATACCGCAGTCAGAAGTGGGTCATGTTCTCTTATATCAACGTGTTTTACATCAGGAAGGGCTCATTGTTCAATGGACCAGACACAACCCTACTGCCTATAAACCATGAGCTATATGGGTCCTGGTCCCAAGTAGAGCTCTAAATAGGGACTGGAGTAGAATTTGGGATGCAAGCAATGTCTAAGACACTAGAATCGTTTGAATGGTGAAGATATTATCCTATCTTTGATGTCAAACACTGACTCATTGACTTACTCCAGCTGTGCCTAAGATACAAGGCATTTGTCAAATGTGCCCGTGTGTCCACAGATGTGCCGGCCTGGCTGAAAAGCCTTCGTCTCCACAAATACGCATCACTCTTCTCCACTATGACGTACGACGAGATGATGTCACTGACCGAACAACAGCTGGAATCCCAGGTTGGTGGCTTCAAGAACATGGGCAGATTCTTACTAACAACTGGAATACCTCAGGAAACATACCGGGAATGTTAGGGAAATGTTTCATCGTCTTTTGCATGGTACTTTTCCAACCATGTCTTGTCAATTCAGAGGGTTAACCAAATTCAATGTAAATGTTCTTAATTGAAAAGTATTGAAGAGATGTGGATATGGAATTTCTGTGTATTATGTTAATTGTATCAGAATTTACCCAATCCTATAATTTACCCCACAGAGTTTTTTTTTGTGGAACACTGATTAATCACTATTTTCATGAGGTTTTTAACTGGTCATTGGTGTGTGTGTGTGTGTGTGTTAAAAAAATGCTGAAAAAGTGAAACAGTGTTGTCTTCCGCAGAATGTCACCAAAGGGGCACGTCACAAAATAGTCATCAGCATCCAAAAACTGAAGGAGCGCCAGAACATGCTGCGATGTCTAGAGAAGGTCAGTGGTGAGACCTGTCGACTTATTAGGTTGAGTAATTCACAAAGCTTCCACAGTGTCTCGATACTCGATAAAGCGAAGTAGGCGGACAAATGAGGTTACAGTTTATTTTCACTTTACTAAAGTTTGGACAGTTGCTCTCCCTTTGAAGTTTTCACCCACTGCTCACCGTTCTTGGAAAATGAAATATGGATTTGACTTCCTGCAGACATGGGACATAGTTGAACATCACAACTGACATCCATTTTGGTATACAGTGTAGGTCATTACTTTCTGGTCAAAAGGAGTATGCTAAATAGGTAAAAGGGTGCCATTTATGAGGCTCTTGTCAAAAGTAGCGCGTTATAAAGGGAATAGGGTGTAATTTAGCATGCAACAGGACAGTAGTGTATATTTTTGTTTAATTCCCCTTAGTATCACATGGGTGGCAAGGCTGGTTAACGTTTCCTCCCTGTCATGTCTGGAATAATCTTGCCACAGCCCGTGTGACAATCCAAGGATGATTCTCTGAACAGGACTGAGTGTATTTACATCCCTTACCGTAATGCTCCGGAACAGTTTGCGTGCCATATTTTGAAATGAAAGAAGCACTTTCACAGACTGTTATCCCTCCTCCTCCCATTCACCTCCTCTTCATCCAAACTTTTCTTTCTCTCTCTCATGACATTCTGTCTAACTTTATCTCCTTTCCCATTACTTTTTACTGTATTTCTATCTCTTGTATTATTTTCCTTGATATTCTTTCTCCCTTTTTCTTGCTTCCTTCCACTCTTTCTTTCTCTCACTCTCTTACTCTCTCCCTCTTTTTCCTCTCCTCTCCCAGGACGTGTTGGAGGGGGGTAACCTGCGCGCCCCTCTGGCTGAGCTCCACCAGATGATCCTGACGCCCATCAAGGCAGTGGGTGGCGGTGACGATTCCTCCCCCTCCTCCCCCTCCTCGACTGGACAGCGACCCCTGTTGAGCCCCGAGGGGAAGAGCAGCGCCGCGCCAGGCTCCCACCTGGCTCCTGGAGGGGAGGGGGAGACAGGGACCACCCTCATCCCCGAGGGAGACATCCCTGGCCAGTTTACCCGCGTCATGGGAAAAGGTACCAGGAACTAGTCCATTGACTTAGTAGTTGATTATTACGGGCTGAACAGAAAATAAAGCAGTCTCTAAGGAACATAATTTGGTGGAGCATTTAACTCAAACAGCACGGTGTCCAGGACTTGTAGAGGGCGGTTCACATTGGCTCAGAACCATTCAGGTGGGATGTCGGACAGGGTTGCCTTACCTCGTTACGATCTAGCCAATCTTTGTCGTAGGTCGGGCCCCTGCAAGTTCAGTTGTAGTCGTTTGCCTTAATGTTTAGGCAGACATTTCCTCTCTGGCAGGATATACAGTGCTCAAAAAAATTAAGGGAACACTTAAATCACACAATGAAATATTTTAAACATCAAAATCTTTACTGTACATTGTGTAATTCGTTGAGAACAAAATGACGTAACAACGTTCAGTAGAAACCAAAATCACCAACCAATTGAGGGCTGGATTCAAACTCACACCAAAAATCAAAGTAACAATTGAAAACCCAGGCTGTTCCAACTTGCGTGAATTTCATCACGGCAACTCATAATGTGACTCAGTAGTGTGTATGGCCCCCACGTGCCTGTATGCACTCTCGACAACGTCTGGGCATGCTCCTAATGAGATGGCGGAAGCTGTCCTGGGGGATCTCATCCCAGACCTGGATCAGGGTATCAGTGAGCTCCTGGACAGTCTTTGGCACTACTTGGCGGCATCGGATGCACCGATAATTAACGTCCCAGAGGTTCTCAATTGGATTCAGGTCTGGGAACGTGAGGGCCAGTCAATGGCATCAATGCCTTTGTCATCCAGGAACTGCCAACACACTCTGGCCACATGAGGCCAGGCATTGTCCTGCACCAGGAGGAACTCAGGGCCCACTACACGAGCTTAAGTTCTGACAATGGGTCTGAGGATTTCATTCCGGTACCTAACAGCAGTCAGGGTACCATTGGCTAGCACATGGAAGTCTGTGCGACCCTCCAAGGATATTCCTCCCCAGACCATCACTGACCCACCGCCAAACCGGTCATGCTGGATGAAGTTGCAGGCAGCATAAAGTTCACCACAGCATCTCCAGACTCTTCCACGTCTCTCACATGTGCTCAGTGTGAACCTGCTCTCATCACTAGAAGACGTCAGGCCCTCATGCTACCCTCATGGAGTCTGTTTTTGACAGTTTGGACAGAAACATGCACATTAGTAGCCCACTGGAGGTCATTTTGTAGGGCTCTGGCTGTGCTCCTCGTGTTTCTTCTCGCACATAGGAGCAGATACTGGTCCTGCTGCTGGGTTGAGGCCCTTCTATGGCCCTGTCCAGCTCTCCTTGTGTAACGGCCCTTCTCCTGGTATCCATGCTCTTGACTCAGTATTGGGAGACACAGCAAACCTTCTTGTGATGGCACGTATGGATGTGCCATCATGGAGGAGCTGGACTACCTGGGCAAATTGAATGGGCTGCAGGTACCGCCTTATGCTACCAGTAGTGACAAGGACACTGACAAAACGCAAAACTAGAGAAGAATCAGTCAGGAAGGATAAGGAAAGAGTAATTGTCTGTGGCCACCACCTGCAAAACCAGTCCCATTTTTGGGGGTTGTCTTGCTGTTGCCTCCCCAGTGTACCTATTGGCACTTTCATTTGCACCAAAACAGGTGACATTGATTCACAGTCGCTTATGTTTCCTAACTGGACAGATTGATATCCCTAAAGTTTAAATGACTCATTGTTATACTGTGATGATTACATGTTCTCTTAATTTTGAGCAGTGTAGAATAATTGGATAATCCTGTTTTGAAGTATAGTAAAAAAAAAAAGTAAAACATTAAATCATGTGGCTTTATAGGCGATGTTGCTCAACGTCAGGATTTAGGGCACTCGTTAGGATTCTTAAGGGAAAATTAATGGAGCAATTTACAAAAAAGTCCTTGAAGAAAGCCTTCAGCCATCTGCAAGAAAGCTGAAACTGGAACAGAAGTTCATCTTTCAGCATGACACTAACTCAAAGTACAAAGCTAAAGGTCCAGTGGAGTGGCTAAGGACTAAATGGTTACATTTCTTTGAGTGTCCCAGTCAGAGCCTGACCTAAATCCAATTAAATATTTGTGGCATGACTTCAAGATTGCTGTCCAAGGAACTTGGCAGAGCTAGAACAGTTTTTTAAAACGAAAGTTAAAATATTGCCAAATCTAGGCGTATGAAGTTGGTGACGAACCGTCCCAACAGACTCAAGCTATAATGATTGCCAGGGGTGCTTTCACCAAGTGTTATCTCAGGGTTTCGAAGACTAATCCAGTTACAATATTTCATATATACTTTTTCTTCATAAATATAATTTTATTTCACAATTTCAAACAGATCCCCTTAAGTGACAAGTAGGGAAAACAAATCTTAATTTAGATGTATGAATCTCTGAGGAGCTGACACAATGAAATGTGAAAATGTTTGAAGGGTAGTATTTATAGGCACGGTAACTTGAAAACAATTTAAACGTAAAAACATCCTAAACGAAATGTTGTCTTAAAGAAAATACCCCATTAAAATTGGTATAAGGAACATTCTAGTATGTTTTCGGGTTCTTGACTTTTCATTACCCCGTCAGTGTTATGTACTGAGCAAACAGTGGCCATTTTGGAAGAAATGCGGACTATGGAAATCAATGGGGCCACATTCCCTCCTGCTCAAATCCCTTCTGTGTCCTCAAAGTCCCTGTGCTGCCAATGCCCAGCTCTTTGCGTCCACCCCTAAAACTGTGGGTAGCCTATTTTCATCAGACAAGTATTTCTTGGAACCTTTGAATAATGGTCTCATTTTGGGAAATGACAGACCTAATTGCTTTATATTTCTCCCTCTCCCTTTCTGTCTTATTGTCTCTTCCTCTCCAGTTTGCACGCAGCTGCTGGTGTCGAGGCCGGATGAAGAGAACATCAGCTCCTACCTGCAGCTCATTGACAAGTGCCTTCTGCACGAGGTACACAAGGGACACACCATGCTGTTCTTTATGCAGTTCTTCAAACCTGTTTGTATTATATTAAAGGATCACTTGTCATGTCACTTTCCAGGGGAAACTAAGCACGCGTCTCTGCATTTGCTGACTCGACCTACCATAACCCTGAGTCACGCTTTCCTACTCTGTAGTCCGGCAACCTGTCTCCCCTCATGCATTTTCCTCCCCCTCTCCTCTCTCAGGCATTCACCGAGACGCAGAAGAAGCGGTTGTTGTCATGGAAACAGCAGGTGCAGAAGCTGTTCCGATCATTTCCCAGGAAAACCCTCTTGGACATGGCGGGCTACCGGGCGCAGAGGAGGTAGGCAAGACCGCGGGGATACACACAGTACACACAGACACACACAGTACACACAGAGACACACTAACACGCACACTCTCCAGTTCTACAGTACCCACCATCTGTTCTCCGTCTAACCCCTGTCTGACCCCGGCCTCCCTAGCTGTTTTTCAGCCTGCCTTTTTACGGCTAGTGCTCATTATCACTACCACAAACACCTGCAGTCCAGTGACTCGTGCGCATTATTCTGAGGTCAATGGCTCTAACTGCAGAGCCTGTGGTCAACGTTTCCCACGGTTTCTATGAGTGGCCTATCGCTTCTGTTCCGTGAAGCGGAAATCAGTTGTTTTGAATTGCGACTGCTTCTGTTGGTTCAAGCCTCTTCTCCCTCTCCCCGCGCAGCAACAGCAGCAGCCGCGGCTTTGGCCAGTCCAATTCTCTCCCCACGGCGGGCTGCGTGGGGGGCGGCAGCTTGTCGGCCCGCCGGAGCCTGCGCCAGTTCCAGATGCCCTCGCGGAGCCTCCCCGGTGCGAGGCTGGGCCTGCTGGGCACCACCGGCCTCCTGGGCCCCACACCACGCAGCGCCAGCAGTACCCCAACAGGCCTCAAGCAAGGACGACAGGTGAGGACACTCAGCCATTAACCCCCCCCCCAGGAAATGGAGGAAAATGTCTTCTATTCTGTTGTTATTTTGCTGTGTGTCCTTTGAGCCAGGGACGAAGAACCAGCTAGTTTTGGACGTCCACACAACTCACACCTTCACTCCAGTTTTTGCTGTTTTGAGTGACATGCATTTGTAGCGTCAGAAGTCTGAAGTTTGGACACACATCTTAAAGTTGGTGATTTTATTTGTGTATTTTCTTAATTTTTATTATTATTTGAAAAATTCCCAAACAATTTTTGTGACGTCCAAATCGCATTTATGGCTTTGCCTTCTTACAACAACTTGGTCTCAGTAGGTTCGGAAGAGTCAAAGTGCACATCTCTAATGAACATCTCGCCAAGTCTCACTTGTGTTCTCAGTCAACTTACCTGGTAAAATAAGGGTCAAATAAAGTCCCAATTTGTTTTGCAACAGTATTAGACAACAGATAAGGACACAAAAGACACCACACTGTTGTATTCACCCTTTAGTGCTGCTGTGAATACACCAATATACAGATGGATATAATGAAACGGGGAAGAATTACAACGTGGTCCGGCGATTCTACAAATGGCCCCCCGACACAGATAAATGGAAAACTTCCAGCCACATACTTCCTCTTTCTGCATCAGATTAATCCTTCCCTGTGAAATACCTGCTTGTGAAAACCTTGTCCTACGAGCCATAAGAGGGGAAGAATGCAACAGCGAAGGCAGTAGAAGGCTGTGTCTGTGTCGCGTCCAGTGAAATCGCTGGAACTCGTAGGCAGGTCACACACATTCCACGAGCCCCGCGTCACTAACGCACATGTGGAACGCCTCTCCGGTGCGTGACAGTGATAACCCGGGGCCTTCGCACACGTCTGCTCCGTTCCCGTCAGGCTTTGCTCCAGGCATCTTTACAATGGGAGGAAATTCCAAACTTCCTCCACTGTCTGCAGAAGCTCTCGCCATTCTTGTTTTCTTCAGGGGATCGGGATTTGGGAAGTGTGTATTAAAAGAAAAGATGGAGGGGAAAAGTAGAAAGGGTGAGTCATAGTTTTGGGGGGGTGTAAGGGGAGGGGCGACAGGGAGCGATGGGAGGGGGAGGAGAAGAGGGGAGAGAGTGAGCTAGTCAGAAGCAGTGAGAACAGTGCACAGGCATTTCCTGTTTTTCCCTGGTACTCTGTACGGGAGGACCGAGAAAGGGGGAGAGCGAGACCGAGCGAGCAGGGAGGGCAGAGAGGGGTGGAGGGTGAGAGACAAAGCTGGAGAAAGAGAGGTGGAGGGAGGGAGAGGTGGAGGAAATGAGGACAGAGAGGAGGTTGGATAGTATAATAGGTAGGTTACAGAAAGGAATCCATGCTGTTAAAGAGTCAGGAGTTTGAGGCTAAACGAGGAGAGTGAAATAGAGGAGGGATGAAGAAAAAGCGGGAGAGTATAAAAAACGAGTCCGTAGTCTTTGTAGTTCTAAGATGGACACCTTGGATGTGTCATCCACTTATCCAGGCATTGCCAAGTGTGCATTTAATCATGTGATGAAGATGTTTGGGGGGAGAAAATAGGAATACACTGTGACTGATTTCCTTTTGCAAACCAACCGGCATACTTTTACTAGAACCACAGTGTTATGGGCCTTTCAATTATTCTGAGGTCAAGTGCATATGAGAAGCAAAGTGATTGCCAATATAAATTAATGCTCATGAACTTTATTAATTTATTGTGATGTACTCTAGTTTACCTAAGGCAGGGGTCTCAAACTACAATCTAGGATTTGAATTATCTTTGGTGTCACAGGGATGTTATCATATTTCCCAGCATTGTCTGGGAGTGGTTAGATTTGTTGCGCCCATTATTTGTTCAGGTGGTCTGTTTCCAAACAGGGCCAAAAATTGGAAAGTTTCTGACTGGCAAAGTCAATATCTGATCTAACTTAAATTAAGCATGCCTTTCACATCCTGAAGACAAGGCTGAAGGCAAAAAGGCCCTGAAACAGGACAGGCAGAATATCACCAGGGAAGATAACCCACCGTTTACATGTCTATGGGATGCAGACTTCGGGTATTTATTGCATGCAAAGGATATGTGTCACTTACCATGAATTTTGTTC
The DNA here is from genome assembly GCA_016801175.1 of Esox masquinongy. Taxonomy (NCBI): domain Eukaryota; kingdom Metazoa; phylum Chordata; class Actinopteri; order Esociformes; family Esocidae; genus Esox; species Esox masquinongy. Next base: position 99,198 of record JACXGI010000026.1, read on the forward strand.
ATAGTTTTTACTTTTGGCTTTCTAAAATGGGAAGACAAGCTATGGTTTCTGATAAGGTATGATTCATCCAATGTGGATCAAAAATAGCCTCATATTAAAGCGGACTTCAGGGTCATAAATTGTATCATGTTTAAATCCAAGGTGTTGGAATAGCAAAAATACAGAATGTCACAAATTATTTTGGGGTTCACTGTATATGAACCTGTTTTCAAGGTCTGTCAACAAAAAATAACCATTTTGGACACCTTTTCAAAACAAAATACGACCATTGTTGTCTTTTCAGCCAGAAAAAGTGTATTATCGCCGTCTTTAGAAGCCTCCTACTCGTAGGTCTAGCGGTCTGTTGGCTGTCTGTGTGACTGTCGGTTGGTCCAACAGGGTCTGTGGTTCGCCAACCCCGGGGGAAGTAACAGCATGCCCAGCCGGACCCACAGCTCAGTGCAGAGGACCCGTTCCCTTCCAGTTCACACCACGCCACACACCATGGTCATGTTCCAGCAGTCTGGTAAGAGTACACACAGCTGTTTATTATCGTCTTGTACAAGGGCACCCTCTCTGTCTCTCTCTCTCTCTCTGTTCCCCTCTGTCTCTCTGTTCATTCATTTTACCCCCTCTCTTTCTCACCCTTCGTTTTGTCCTTTTCATTACCATTTCTCGTCATGTCTTTAATACCAGATCACTTACTTGCTTACCATCCTCCATGCTGTCCTCGTGGTTAGCCTGGCGACAGATGCTTTACACAGGGACCCGCACACATACAGACGTGCTGTTGCCGCTCTTGATGCACTGTGTTTAGGAGGATGCCGTGTCTCAGCGAGCCTTGACCGAGGCCGGTCGGCAGCATTGGTATGCAGAGGAGACGGCCTGTGGCGGCCTCTCCCACACCGTAACCCCCGTCTCCAACCCTGGCCAGGCACATAGAAATTACCAGAATACACAGTCCCCAATCAAGGCAGTGTTCTACTCAATGGTGGTTGGGTCTGTACTTCTATTTCTATGCTTTAGCCGCAGGAAAAACTTGACATCAATGTGACAGCAGGGAGTTCCTCCTCTGGCATGTCCGGTGTCTTTTAAAGTTGGCAGTTTAAGGGAAAAACGTCTGTATGTGAGCGAGTAAGTAAGGAAGGAGGAGAGGAAGGAAGGAACGAGGGGGAGAGAAAGAAGGAGGTAGGGAGAGGAAAGGAGGAAGATAGGGAAGAGTCAACTACAATGATCCTCTTTGTGCTGGGTGGCTCGGGCAACCTGGCACACACTCCCTGCCCTCTCTTTGTCCCTCCTCCTCCAACCCTCTCTCCCTCGGACAGCCCTGCAGAGTCAGACAGCCCATGCAGTCAGGGGCTGGAGTGGGAGTTGGGCCAGAGTCTGTAGCTGCCTGGAAAGCTAGGCCTTCACTCACCCTCTCACTCCCTCCTGCACTCTATCTTTCTCCTTGTCTCTTTTTATCTCTCTGTCTTTCTTTCTATCTCTTACATTGACACTAGACAGATTAAATGCTTGATCAAAGCGGAGGCCAAACGGTCAGGAAGAATGAGGGGGATGAAGGAAATGTTTGCGCGCGCAAGTGTGTGTGTGTGTGTGTGTGTGTGTGTGGCGGGGGTGTTGGAGGAGGTCAAGATTTGGGGCCTAAAAATAGCTAGTGGACTGTTCCGTCTGTCCAGCCAGTGTGGTGGCGAGGCTAACTCAGCTCTTCTCTGTAGCCACAAGGGATTTTGAAATCCGCCCTGTGACGTGTTTACTCAGCTAAAGGCGCGGCCAGCAGGCACAGCTTAAGCCCAGCCGTTCGCCTCCATATCCCCTCTGTGATAACTAGCTTACAAGCCGAGGCGTCTTCTAAGCCAGCAAGTTAGCAACTGGCCCCTCTGTCCCACACAATCACTTCTAAAGAGCGAGGTTAGTTTAGGGGTCCCCCTTGTGGCAGAACTTCGAACTTGACAAGTAGACACACCTGACAAAGGAGTGCAACTGGCTGTTGTCCTAATTGTGTGTGATGTGGAGACTGTTGGTTAATTGGCAGTGCGGGGTAATGTGATAGAGCGGGCCATGCGCCTCAGTTGAATGGAGGTCGTTGTTACGCCAACCACCTCCCCAGCACAGGGTGAAAATACACCTTCTTTTGTCTGCTGCCAAATCAAGGGCTTATGTTAGGAGAGGTTGACATATGTGTATTATAGGACTACAGCATTTAGATTAACTTGATTTCAGCTCCTTTTTCCGCTCGGACAGAGGATAGGACTCTGGGGTGCTTTGCAGAAGACTGTGAAGTTGTATTCCGTACCCAGGAGTTGTCACAATCGCAACATTGTTCCTGTGTTGTCTAGGTAGTTAGTGTCATGTAGGTTGTTGTGACACTGTGTCATTCTACAGATCTCCAAGTGCCAGTGACCGAACCAGACATCAACAACCGGCTGGAGTCTCTGTGCCTGAGTATGACAGAGCATGCCCTGGGAGGTAGGAGAACCACAAACATCCACACACTGTCCAGTTACTTCTGGACCTCATTGTCAATACACACACAGACACACTTACAGTTCCTAATTTAAATCCACAAATTGCATTAAAATCATAGGGATTCAAATAACTGAGTCATGACTTCCTGCACTCATGGACAGTTTGTTCCGGTGCCTTGGACCTTTTAATTTTGTGAGAGGAGATGTTGCCCACAGAGTTGCAATTTTGAAAGAGAGCTTTTTGTTCCAGTTCTGATCTCATCTCCTAACACACATGGACCCAGAACTTAATCGAGAATCTGACCATTTACGCAGGGCTTTAGTTTAGGGTTAACCCAGTTTAGGACAATATAAACAGTGTCCTCACTGCTGGGCTGTCCATGACCTCTGACCCAAGGTAGTACCTCCTCTACACTGCCAGGCTGGCACAGAACAGTTCCTCCTCTACACCACCAGGCTGACACAGCAGTTCCTCTTGTATATCGCCATGCTGTCCATGACCTCCGACACAGCAGTACTTCGCTAGTTGGGGCCACGCACTGTCAGCATGTGAGCATGGTCGAGACTACCAAATACCATAATTAGACTGAAATGAAACCCACGGCACGCACAGCTTACACATACAAACCAAGAAAAGGAATGTCAACTCTGGAGTTCTCTCTACCTAGAAACTGTCAAGTCATTTAAAAAAATAATTCACTGGTGAGACAAGAGTTGCTAAGTCATCTGGAACATTCAGACGCCTCGTCAGAATGTTACTGTAACACTATTGAAGCTTGCAACACATATACCAAAAGCTGGCTTGCAATAAGACCTGGGTTCACATAAAACTCAGCATGAGTTAGCTGGGCTTAACTTGACTGTTGCAATTGAACCTATAGAAAGGTCCCTGAATTGAAGATTCCTCCTGCCTCGCCCTACAGATAGGCTAAAGCAATTGCTCTGGGTATTTTAAGTATTTCACACCGTGCTTGAGACCGGCTTTGGCTAGAGTTGAACTCTGCCATGAATGGAGGGGGAACCGGAGTAGAAGGGAGCTGGATAAACTCAATAACCATTCCCATGTGAACTGGGAGTTTAGCTTGGAGAAAAGGCGCTGTTTTTTTTCCTCTTTTTCCCCGGCCTCGCCAGCAAAGAGCCAGAGACAGTGGCCCTCAGTGCTTGTCGCAGAGCTGGGGGCGGACAAGAGATGCTTTGTGTGTGTGTGCGCGTGCGTGCATGTGTGTGTGTGTGTGTGCGTGCGTGTGTGTGTGTGTGTGCGTGTGTGTGGACATATACACCCAGGCCTGGAGCAGATGTGGGTAGCTGAGGAATCCCAGTCCAAGACGGGACCCTTCCCCTCTACTGTATCTTTCATTTTCGCTCTCTCATTCATTCTCCGTTGCGCTTTCAAGTATTCGTTGTAAATGGATTACCATGTGCCCTTGTTTCCAAGTTCAGTAAATATTGTCCAGTACAAAGCTCAGACATACTCAAACACAGCAATACTGTATGGCGGCCAGCTCTAAAAATGACCAAAATCTTAACAGTAAGTTGCCCAGTCCTTTCCATAATAGTGACATGCTTCCAGAACTACTAAGCAGTTTTGTGGCGGTGAAAGAATGGGATATTCAATATGGTGACTATTTCATCCAGGCTAGCAGAGGAGAAGGTTGGAGTTAGCAGCGTTATAAAGTGCCTGTCGAAAATCTACACTCCATGAACATTTTCAGTTGTTCTTGTCTGTGACTCAGACTTTCATGCATTTAAATTAGGATTTGTTCCACTTTTCTACACATCATATCCTACAGGTGGATTTATTAATTATTGAAAAATGAAGAGATAAGTTAAAAATACAAAGCCATCACAGGTAAATCAGTATGTAACCCTCCTGTAATGCCAGTCCTAAATTCACATTCAAAATCACATACCAGGTTAATATGCCTCCATCTGTTAAATTGTAGTACCACACAGGATATCAGCATTAATTCAACAGTTTGTGGGTCCTAGTGGAAACTGAATTGCAAAGCAAATTCTCAACCATATTTACACAACATTTTAATTTACAGTGGCATGTGCCGAGAAACAAGCTAAGAGGAGGGTTAGCGGTGATAAAATGAGGCTTATGAGTTCTCTGAAACTTGACCAGCCCCTTAAAATAAACTGGAACCCTATTCCCTTAGTGGACAACATTTTGGACCATTGCCCATAGAGCTCTCGTCAATAGTGCATTATAATCCTAGTGGTTTGAGTCCTGAATGTTGATTGGCTGAAAGCTGTGATATACGTATTGTTCCCCCAATGGTATACGGTTAAATATGGCAAGAAATTACTTTGTGTAATGGTGCTGCTAGTGGTATAAAGTACAATTCTGTCTGAGTAAAAGTGATTTTTAAATAAGCAGCTTCGTGTCAAAAAACGTGTCAATGTTCAAATCCCTATGGCCTGCACGGTGTCCTCGGCTCGACCAGTGCCTGGGCCAAACGCATCCTGTTCCTCTGTGTTTTCAGTGGACTTAAAGCCCACTGGGTCTGAACCGCGGGTCCAATATGACACCCTGATCCCTTTGTGGAGCACTCCCTCCGAACAGGGCTCATTGGGACAGAACCAAGGGACAAACTGTTAGTACTCTCTGTTTGTCCAGCCAGGCCAGATGCAAAAAAAAACCCAACACATTATTTAACACCACATCTCTATTTTCCCAGTTGTGTTCTTCTATTCTTCCTATCTGATGGTTTGTCCTGTGCCCCTCCCCTCCATGTGTGCAGATGGAGTCGACCGCACATCCACCATCTGAGGGGAGGACTTTAAAGGAGAGCCCGGGTGATAGAGCTGGTCCCAGGAGGCTCACCGCGCAACCCAAAGTCTTTCCCTCCATACCACCACCTCCACCCACACACACACCACCCTGCCCATCAGGTGCCACTACAGCCAATGGGAGAGGTCAACTAGAGGTGAGGGGCGGAGCCGCGCCATGACGAGCCAATCATCGTTATTAAAACGGCTGATAAACGGCTAACATAGCAGCACATCGGCACGTTGCCATCACAACAATAACACAGCTAGCCCCCAGCACAACTCAGAAGTACCTGGGCTTTACTGACGGACAACAATGGCAGTAAAGATTCCTTCAACACAGTGATGCTCCCAGCAGACCTACCCACAACAGTGCCTGAAGACTGCCCTCTGCTGGGCTGGAGGAGGTATAGCAGCACTGGGATCAGCATCAACCAACAACCGATTGGCAGACCCTGGTGGCGGTTGACAAGGGGAGAATGCATTATGGGTACTGTAGTACTATGCTACAGTGTTTAAGACTGTAGCGTCTTCTGTAGAGCCAGCCCCCGCAGTCCCAATTACTGACCAGTAAAACCGTTCCCACAGCAGTCCGAATTTCTACCGGTCGTAGCTTTTATGACGTGTCACTGAGCCAAAAGACAAAACAAAAAAAACAAACGTAAAAACTGGGACACATTGAGAGAAACCTTAGCTTTCCTCCCAGGGTTTGTTCAAGTTTTAGGGAGGACGATTTTCAAATGGCTATAATCTGTATAGGTGGAAGGGGGAGCATTTATACACGTATGTATTGTTTACATAAGCCTCTACTATCAAGGGTACCCAAGCATTTGTACATTTCAGGTATGACGTCATCACTTTTATTTGACTTTCTATTTTGGGTGGGGGGGTGGCTTTTATGGACTTAGGTCTCACAGTCGCTATCATGAAACTTTGTAACAGACTTATTTCATTGTTTGCTTTTGTTTTTTTTTCTTTTGATCACCAGCGTGAAAATGAAACACTAATTAAGGAAGGGGTTGGCAGAAATGTGCAGAAGGAAAAGGAGAGGTAAAAAAAGGAGGGAAGTGTAGAGAGAGGACGGTCTGTGTCAAGTGATTTGGAAGGAGAAGAGGATGTTAGTAGTGATTGATTCATGTCAGAGGCAGGGACTTTGATTTGAAACACTGCAAAAGGAAATGCTATGGTGTAGAGTTCTGGTGAATTGATGTTATGGACCGGCCAAGGGTGTCTTGCTTTTACATAATCTTTGCAAAAACCGTTCATCTTTGTAACTTGCAGACTAATGCATTGAAAGTGCTGTTTATTTGGCCGGGCTGCGACTGGACGTGGACAAAGGTCCTGAAGCAGGTGCACAGTGTTTCGTGATCTAGTCTCTAATTAACGCTAGTCAAAGTCGGTCAGGAACATTTTCAGTTGGTCTGGTTTTTAAACAGAATGATTTAGGATTGAGTGTGTGCTTGCAGTCCAGGGTTTTTGCTAAAGCGTTGCGTGTTCTATGCTATCTATACCATCTGTCTAGGACACAGAAGATGGTCAAAGTACTGATCCAAGGAGAAATGAGAGGACACTAACCAATGACAAACACAGAGGACTGGTTTCCTTTCACTCAAGCAGCATGGCAATGTCAGTCCATGAAGGGTTTAAAGTGAGTTTTACTCCCCGAGATTGTTCACTTTTTAGTACTTGCCTCCACCTGGTGGTCAAAAGCAGTTTGATACAGCCAGGCACTTAGATCTGTTGATTTGAATTGGAACTAGGCGTTTTGTACTTTTAATTACTTTAATTTTCTTTGTCTTAATATGTGTCCTTGGTTCAGTTTTGTCTGCATGACAAACTATAACAATAGGTTGTTGTTAAAATAAGCTCTTTAAAGCTGAGCTGGAACAGCTTGGCTGCATTGCTAGCCACTGCATCACTGTCAGTAGTGGGTTTTATGCATGAAAGGTCATGCTGATGTTTTGAGCCTGACTGGGCATCCTGGTTGGTGTTTCCCAAGTTTGAATCTATTTGGAATGATGGAAAAAAAGGTTTATTGCGATAATTTTTCTTTGCTTCCTTTTAGTTTGTTTTTCATTCTTAAGTGTTTTGCTTTTTCATGCTCTGCCCTCAGTGCCATGATTTTCGCTACAGCTTATCCATCAGTAACAATGCCAAGTAGAAATGCCAAGTATGTGCAATAGGTTTGCGACAGAGGGGAGAATGAGAGGTTCAGAAGGGACTTACTACAGAGGTAAACTCCAGTAGAAAGATAAAGCCAGCTTCATGCCAAACACCCAGCCCCCCCCCACCCCCCCACCCCCAAAAAAGCCCACTCCCCAAGTGTGCATTGAACTGAAGCTCTCAGACTGAACCATCTTGTCAAAAGGTGGGGATGACCCCTGTCAACCATTTTATTATCAAAATGTCACTGATGCCTGTAAGCGATCTTACCGAGTCAGCCAAACATCACTGCTTCAGGAAGTGGGCTCAGTAAACACACAGCCTTAACCAGGACAGGGACAGGAAAATTGCATAAAGCATGGACTGGCTTGGACCCCTTAGTGGCATGGCTTGGGAAATATTACGTGGCAACATAGTATGTATTGTCACACTGATGCTGCAATACATGGTAGGCAGCCACTTGTCACTGCCATATGAATCTATACTATTAGCAGATTGAAATCATTATTTATTATTCTTTTTTTCTATTACTGTTGCAGAGGTGATTATTGTATACATTTAGATGTATTATTTAAAGTACCATGTGTATTAACTTGCTATGTATGGCTGGTGACCATAAGTACATCTCAAATATTAACATAGTTATTTTTGTTTTGTTATTTGTTTTGAACGACAGTATAATCACAAATGTTTTGTATTTGATAGTGGAGGAAAGAGACAACTATTGGGGTGTTGTTGGTATGTGAATTTATTTTGACGCTTTAGAAACGCTTGTATCTTCCTGGTTGGCCAATAGGCTGAAGGTGGCTCTTTCTAAAGCTAAGAAGGAGTCGGTTATCCCCTAAATACACTTTCGGTCACAAAGTTCACTTCTTGATTGAGCCACCAGCAAAACAAACTGGATACGGGGCGACGGCCCTTTGAAACATTGCCAAATAGAACAGGCAACAGTAAACCTCAGAAGCTGGAGGTCCAGTGGCCCAGCCCTATGGGAATGGTCAGCCAATGCCGAGCCGACTGCCAGCACGTGGCTAGCGATGGCATCGCAGTGGACGTGGCAACAACTGTAGGTCAGAGGATAGAGAACGAGTGGGACGTACATACACTAACCACTGCCAATTAGGTTGTGCGCTTATACTGTGTGTGTCTCAGAGCAATGGAGCAGAAGTGGTAAACAGAATGGCAGTAAAACAGCAGTGAATGTCGTTGATATTACTGCAGCTCTGGGAGAAGTAGCCGGACCAGGAGTGGATCAGACTTTGACTCCTCCGGAAGCTGTTCACCTCGTGTCACAAAAAAAGGGGTCATTTTTTTGTTTTCCAAAGTGCATCAAAACTAGAGGGCTCTCCCCGCTCTCTGAAAGAGAGAGATCCACTGACACACTGCAGTATTAACTGTTAGATGAAAACCTTGATATTCCAAATATATTATTATTTAATGTAGTGTAAATGAAGATTTGCGCAGTTTCAGTTTTTTTTAAAGTTTTTTTACTCAATTTGTAAGACTCTGCACATAGTCAGATATCGCATCATTATTCGATGGCGAGACATTCTTTTTTTTGTAAATTCGAGAAAGGATCCATACTGTAACAAAACGTCTACCGCTTTACTGTGCTATTTGTTTGTTTTTGTTATCAGAGCCGATGTCCTGTATTGACTGCAGGCTTACATATATATTTGAAGAAGAAAAAGAATATCCTATGTTTAAGAAAAAAAACTTGAAAAGGCAAAAAAATCATAAAAATTAAGAGGGGGTAAAAAAGAAGAAAAAAGTAATTTATATTTTAGAAATGCATGCATGAGGCTGGGAAGTCATATTTAGAATAACAAATGGCAGTGCCTTTTTTGTACTCGAGACATTTACCCAAAATGTAAATGATTTTATATGGATTGTAATAATATTACTCAAAGCAACCCAGTTAGAGCTGTGTTGACAGTCAAAATGGTGGCATCCTCCGAACTGCCTACGAGTTCCTCTAGGGGAATTCAAAACTGTTCTTTCTGGTGCCTCGTTGCAGACAAAACAACATGGAACACTTCTTCTAGCTGGCCTTGTGTTGTCAGTGTATTTTTTGTTGTTTTTCTGTAGGTACTTTTCAATGCTGATATGAAGTTATGAATTATACCTGTATGTTCAACAAACAGATGTAAATGTTTTTTTGTGTGTGAGCATGTATGAGAGGGTGTGTGTGCGCATCTTGCAACTGTGTAAAATGTATTCTAAAATGTACAAGAAATGCTGCGACTTGGCATGACCTGATCAAAAAAAAACAATAGGCTGTTGCTTTTCATCCTTTTGTTTAGTAATCAGAGGATGACTGAATGTGTGGCGTTATGCAGTGCAAATGGGATTGTGTAGTCACTGTGCCTGCCACTTAGCAACACATTAGGGCCCGACGGTCAGTTCAGAGAGAACCATGGTCCACTTTATAGATCGAGTCTCTCTGAAGAGCCATTTAGAAACATACCATACAAGAGTCTAAGTAATATTGCTGATCCTGGATCTGTTTTGCCTTACAGATCCTAATTAATACAATTTTACAAGACACTTTTTAAATTCAGGCCCTGACACCCAGCCAAAAGCCTGTCTCAGGTTCTGTGTTCCTGTAGCTACTTGCATTGGGCAGGGTTTGGGTTTGTCTTGTAAGAGTCGGATGTTCATCTGTTCTGTTCTAAATGGATCTTTGGAAGTGTTCCTCTCTAAATGTATTTTCCTTTGTCGGTTTTGGGAGTGGTTGCTATGGATTCCGAATGGGAGAGCTGCAAGTGAGTGAAAGATACGTAATGAGTCGATTGAATGTTTTGTGTTGTAGTGTCTGTTCAAATGCTTGACGTCTTTGTGATAACCACAGACAAAAAGGTATTAAAGAATAACTTGTAAAATTGTCTGGAGGTACTTCATGTTAGCAACAGTTTGTACTTCAGTCATGTTTTGAATTCTGGGAGACGCACCATAGCGGGAAAGTGTGACTGGCTGCTCCTCCAAAAGATCATACCAATCAGAGAAGCTGAAACACATTCATTAGACCTGCTGCCAGTATGCGGGCCCTAATATGTGGGCCAATAAAGGGGACAGCGTTGTTTCACAAAAGCAGCTAAAAAAAGCGGAGTCATTCTCAAGAAATCCCTGCAACCCCATTTTCTAACCCCATAGAAATTACACAATGTTCAGAGGGTTGTTTAAAATCAATGAATAAGCCAGCTAAATTTGATGAGCCGCCGAAAAATAGATGAGGGGGCATGATTTTTGTTTTAAAAAAATACAAAAATGTGTATGTTTAGGGGGTTGAGAGGGTTCACTGTCTTAGACCTTTAACATCCTGTTATCACAATCAGTTATTTGAACAATCTACACCAGTTTAAATACAGGCACAATTACAATGTAAAAACAAGGTATGAACAGATCTTTACAAAGAAGACTGCAGTAGCCAGGGTCATAGTCCTCACAGACAGATTTCTTTTTATTGGTTGAAAACTATCAAATGAACACAGTAAGAGGTGTCGCCTATAAATTACGGTGGCGAAGGTGCCCGGGGAGGCAGGTCTTGCTAAAGAAGGCCACAGAGACAATGCAGTAGCTGTCTGACTGATTAGCGCTCATCTCCTACCCTTGACACGCTCCACTCAAACTGAACCCCAATAATCAAAGTTAATAGGTTGTTATTCTATTAATATCCCTCAATTGCTAAAGAGGATGAAAAGATCATGAGAAATACTATGCTCAGAACTCACTAACAGACATCACATGCAAGTAATGCATATATACAGTATATGAGACATAGCAGAGAGGAATGTTCTGTGCTCTCCTTTTTTTACATTTAAAAGGTTGATTACTGACACATTAACTGAAACATTTATTTACTCACACATTCATATTTTCAATGATAACAGTGTTCCTTTACCAAAGAAATAAGGGATGCCGGACGAATGCAGTTGACTCCAGTCTACAACTCATTAGTCGGAAGAGAATTCTTTGTATTGTGAAAAAATCATTAAGGCTGCTCATGAGAAGTTAGCATCATCTCTACTGGGCTGGCCCACAATTGAGAAACTGGTCGGTTACACACAGATTTAAAACACACAAAAATACACTAACAGACATACAGCTAGAGGTGCCCAATAAAGATGAATGGTTAAGTGATCACTTGGGGGATACAGAGAAAGCAGACAATATTGGCTGCCTGTTGGTGAATCTAACATTTGCAATATTGTAAGATTATCAACAAATACCTACAATAGTTTGAGACTATTGGCAAATAATGTGCAGTGTCCACACTAGAGCAGCCCCTGACCTCGCGTAGGCCCTTTTTATACCTAGTGCTAACATGTATCCTTTGTCCTTTTCTTGTTCCCATTTGTATAATTATTTAAAACTGTAAAGAATATAACAAGAAAAAAACTGACAAACAATAAAGGCACTGTCTGCAACAGGCTACAAACTGTAATTTGAATGTTAAAAATTAGATGAGTCTACAGCAATGTTATCAATGTGGAGATTCTCCATAACATCAATAAATAGTTCCCAAATCTTGTTCACATTCTGACAAATTTTTAGGCATGTGTGGATGAAGAAAAGAAGCATTCTGATCAGATCTTATGTGTATGTGAGGAAGAGCAGGACAATGTCAGGGCAAATGCCACGTTAGAACCAGGTACCAACAGGGCTATAGATTTGATGTACATCTTTAGCCCTGTTTACTCCTAATTCTAACATGTCCATTGTTCTAGTCTTGTCCACATTCTAATTGTGTATACATTTTTAGACAGGCGTAGATGATTATAAGACATTCTGATCGATCTTATAAACAGATAAGGATGAAGGACACATTAAGCTGAGTTTGTAACTTCTAAAATGTTTCTGTTGTCCAGACCTTATGTTTACACACGTAGATAATTAAAAGATACGTGTGATCTGATTTTAATCAGAGCATAAATGTACATGAACAGCACAAGACTAACACAAAAGCATGTCAGAACAAGTCTTTAGAAGCAGTTATAAACTTCAGTATCTGTTTCTAGAGCTGTCTACACAGACAACTAAATACTGATATTTTTTCCACTAAATGATCTTTTGACCAATCGTATCAGATCTTTTTAGGTCTTTTTCAGCACTGATCTGATTTGTCAAAACTGTGTGAACGGAGTTATTATGGCGCCTATGAGAGCACGGGCCATGAAAGCCATCCTGATGCCTGGTTGTGTCAAGCAATCATTCCACTTAACATTGTAAACACCCACCCACCATTTGAAAATGGTGGAAGCCAACAAGACTCAATATTGTATGTAATAATTATGAAGATTTTGAATTGTTTTGTTGGGCGCTGGGATCGGGGTGTGTGCCCCACTTGGTCCCTGGGCCAGGTTAGTTCATGTCAGCAGTGCAGTTTTCTGGCTATTATTCATCAGTTTGTTGAAGAAGACGAGTGTGGGCATGTTCCCAAGAATACCTGATTCAATTTTTCAATTTATCGTTAAACCTTATTCATTAAATTGGGTGTCCCAGCATAGGATTCAAAATAAAATGTGAATTGTCTGGGGAGGCTCAATGAGAGGTTTTGGGGGAATGGAAGTCTCAAAATAATGTGTTATTGTCAATGTCTCTAGGTTCTTAAATGACAAAACATAGTTGCTAGAAAAATGTAAAAAATGGTAGAAGCTCTCAATGGCGATGTCCATGCTAAAATGTGTTACACATTGAGTGTTGTATTTTCTATAGGCTGTCCTAATAAGGACACCATTTTGTTCCGTGAGATCATCTTTCATGTCACTATCGAGTTTACCATCCAGTCAGTGTGACCCCATGGAAACATTGGTGCTCCAGTAAAAAATACCAAAATCCAAATCCATTACCTCACATCACTTGAAGATCACATGTTCCCTCAGGAAGCCATTGTTTTTGGTTTCCTGAATTACTGATTGTGTAAAGAACGTCACAGTGCTGGGCGAGTACCTCTTCCTCGTCTATCCAACCGTCCTACTAAGGGCTCGAGTTAGTCGTCCTCTGCTTGTCAACAACGTTATGCCACTAAAAAGCCAGCTTGAGTGCCACAAACATGCACTCTTAAGGCTGAGGAATAAGTTTCCATTCCCTACATGAAGTGTACTGTATGTCGAGAGGTAGTAACCAAATTTTTTTGAGAGTAGACTGGGACTCATCCTTGGGACAGGTTAACATATGGGTTTGAGCAGAAATATTCTACCATTTGAAAAAGGGCACTTGGCACATTTGAGTAGATTTGGCTCTAAAGAAGCTAGAATACATACCATTAGTAAGACTGAAACATGGTCCTACTAGGCTTAAATGACTTTCGACAAAAGATAAAATATATTGCAAAAATAAATCAGAAACAGTCAAACCATATGTTAACGTTACGATTAAAGATCAAATACATCTGGTCTTCAAGTGAACACAAGGTCCAATCAGAATTAGACTTCTGCTTCTAACAACCAGTCCAAATTGGAGAGATCTGACAAGCTGTCAGATTTATTGCCCAGGAGAAAATAAGGATATACTTATTTTTGGTAGTTAAATCAAATTAAAGTAAGATCTCAAACACTAATCATTGAGCCAAACTATTCCTTCTGTTTCTTTTGTTTAGTTTTCCTGTTAACCCTGACAGACTCCATTTATTAAGACTAATGTGCGTGTACTAATGTGCGCGCACGCACGCACGCCCACACGCACACACACACACACACACACACACACACACACACGGCAACCAGACCCAGCAAGTCTGGATTCTAGGCTTCATACAGAAACAGCTGTGTGGATGGATCCTGCTCCAGCCATGCAACAGAGGGAGAGGGGACAGTGCTGGGTTGGGCAGCAGGTTTGTGCACAAGCGGTGACTTTCAGCTCCTGATGAGGGTGAGGAACTCGTCCCGTGTCTTGGGGTCCTCCCGGAACACCCCCAACATGGTGCTGGTCACTGTCTTGCTGTTCATCTTCTGTACTCCCCTCATTACCATGCACATGTGACTGGACGCCGGAAACACAAGAGAAACACAAAATACATTATTACCCATAGGGACTTGGTTATTAGATTTTGGTTTATGGGAAATATCCTGTTAGAGACGCAATGAAGATTCTCCAGATATGAACACTGCCCATATCTTTGGTTTCAATTTTTTTCTCACGCTCGTTTGGACTGCAATGGCTGAGTCTTAATAAAAAGGCAATAATGGTCCTTAGGCGATTACGTAACCACCTAAACCAAAAGTGGTGTACCTGAATATACATAAATATTAGCCAGAAACAACCTCATTGAACAGAAAAGACTCACCTCTTAAGCAAAAGCAAGATTATGAGTTCAGGTGTATTCACCACAGATACCATTAAAGACAAAATTGGACATAATTAATTAGCTACCGAAGCATCCTACTTCATCTTTATTCTTTAGCAATGACAGATGGCTCCAATCCAGAGCTGATAAGCTGAACAAATATGTTGTTGTCGTGCCTTTAATGCCGTCTGTGTAGTTTGATAATATCAGCGGTGAGCTAAAAAAGACATACGTTGCCTCAATGACAACGCCCACCCCGGCAGGCTGCAGAGCTTCAGTGATCGCTACTGCGATTTGTTTGGTCAACCGCTCTTGAACTGAAAGAGAAGAGGCAGATAAACACAGCCTAAGTCAGAGACGGTCAAAGAGCAAAGGTACAGTTTGTTCTGTACCAGTTTGTTCTGGCAGGGTACAGTTTGTTCTAAGAACCATTAAACCAACTGACCTTCTAAAAAGGACAATGTGGAATTAAAAAAATATTATTTAATTAAT
>JACXGI010000026.1:114459-134799 GCA_016801175.1 Esox masquinongy
GGGGGGGGGGGGGGGGGGGGGGGGGGGGGATTTCATTATGTGAGAAAACCCAAGTGGCAGGATTCACAGTCAGAGGCACAGATACGCTTACAAAAGAGGGATTACACATTCTTCAGAGATGGTGTGTTGACGAGACAGCTCTTCCAGACAGATGTAACACTGTAAAGTGTAAAATAAGCAGTGCTGTATTGTTTTTCATGGGTTCAAGTTTCTAAGAGTTTGCGCGTTAAACAGTGGTTGGTACGTTGTTGTAATCTGTGTTTAAAGAGCAGACTACATCGAATCCATCACTGATTATACAGTCAAACCTTTGGAAATCTTGTCCGGGCTGCAATGATAGAACGATAGAGTGCATTCAAAAATTACTCAAACCCCTTCAACTTTTCCACATTTTATGTTACAGCCTTTTTCTAAAATGGATTAAATAAATGTTTGTTCCTAATCAATCTACACACAATACTCCATGAGGACATTTGCAAAGTTAAAACATTCAAAATAAAAAAAACCCAGAAATATCTCATAAGTATTCAGACCCCTTCACTCAGATCTCAGTAACCAGCTGTTAGGGTTAAATGCCTTGATCAAGGCCAAGTCAAATGTTTCAACTTGCTGAATCTGGGATTTCAACAGTAACCTTTCAGATACTTGTGCTACATTCAAATACATCTTACGCCAACATACATACCCCATCCCCTATGTGTCATTTTGCTTTTCTAAAAGGGACTGTGGTATTCTGTGGCAGTGACACTGACAAGTTTCTTCCTCCAGTGAATCCACATTTAGGAGAGCAACAGGTTATGCTAGCCTCGTCATAGCCTAACATCACTTCCCCTTTGATACAATGCTCTTTTCCATTCATGACCTATGCTATCGCTGCAGCGCCATCCCTTGGCACAGCAAAATGCCACAGAACAAGAGGATTATGGAGGGCGTATACATCAAGGGATGAAAAGTCTGATATCAACCTCAAAGATGCTTGTCAGATTTCACTTCATAGGTGCCTTTGTGGTTTGTAAATAGATAGTTGTGTGGTGTGTGCGGAAACAGAATTGTGTGTTTGTGGGAGAACTGGTGTTTAATATGGGGCAAACGTGATGAGAACATCTGCTAACCGAATGTGTGTGTGTGTGTGTGTGTGTGTAAAAAGTACAAGCAACACAATCCAGAGGGGGACCAAAAATCTCTGCAAGGATTTTTTTTACCGTTGGGGTTAGATGGTGGGTTAAGATTAGTTTTTGCTGGTGGTAAGGAAAATAGTTTTAAATGAGAATAATGTTTTGAGTTCCCCATAAGGATAGTAAACATTAAAGTGGGTCCAGTGAAACATTGAAAATGTCTTCTCCACACCAGAGTAGCTGTTAGAGAAAGGAGCTAAGCCTCAGGTATTGGGGTCAGATGGGATCAGATTTCTCTCTTGTGACTTACCCACTCATTTTAATCATCTTAAGGCTCCCCCCTGAGCGGCCTCTCCACTTAAAAAGCTCCATAGTAAACACTACCGCTAGGCTAAAGCTATGCAAACACTACACTGCAGATTCCAAAAAGCTAATGCACCGCTAACCTACTCCACCTTGCATCTGGGCTACAACATGAGTCAGCCTCTTAATTCAGACTCATCACTGCTCAGTGTTCTAGTTCCTATGATGAAATAGGTGACCGTATTGTACTGTATTAGGAAGAGATTACACATTTATACATGATGATACATGGGCTGAATCGAGCTAATCCCAGTCCCTCCAGTATCCAAATATCTAACCCTCTTGTAAGGCTTTTTTGTTTCAGGAAATTGGTACCATGGTAATGTTCTCTTAGTAAATTGATAAGATCTTACAATACTTTCACTAAAGATGTCGAGTCCAAATGTCTGCGTGTGCAGTACTGAACCCAGTTTACATATCTATTACAACAATAACAACCTGTTAAACTGTCCATATCTTCTTACCTGGCCAGCTTGCTGAGACCTAGTACCCTCTTGTTGGGGAGGTAGCCTATATGGACCTGTAAGAAAGATTAGCAATTCTGTTATTAGGACTGTCTTAGGTCCACTTTAGCATATTCACAAACATGGAGAGTATTATTGCCCCAAAGTCTATACTACCCAAGACAGGCCCACTTGGCATGCCAATGTAGTGTTCTGATCTGCAAAAAAAAAAAATGTATGAGCTGAAATAAAAGATCCCAGAAACATTTCATGTGCACTAAAAGCATATTCTCCTTATCCATATTGACTTGTGTGGCATATCAAGAAGAACATTAAACAGCCTAATTAGGGCCTACTAACTTTATTTCAAATTACTGATATTTTAATGATAGCAGATATTGTATTAGATGGATAAAATGTATTTAGTGCAGATAGGATAGGTAGTAATAGGATAGGTAGTAAAGAAGAGTTAGGCCAGCTCGGCCAATCCTACAAACCTAAAGCAGCCTACAAGCTCAACATTGATTGATCATATTTCCAAAAGTCCCTGATACATATTTGGTGAGCGGTCTTGTAGTGGAATTAAAGAATGTTGTTAGGAATCTATGTGTGTCTCATAAAGGGCTGAGTTCTCCAATGTTTTATTACTGTATTGTTTGCTATCAGTAGATATTTGATGAATGTAATAATTGCTTAAGGAGAAAGGTGAAACCAAAAGCCTAGCTTCGGATGGGAGCTAAATGAATACATGTAAATGTGTAACCTTTTTTGTTATCATTGTTGTAGCTGAGATGAGGTTGTCCTTTTGGTTGGGAATGTTCTGTCAGTCTAGGATAAATAGTAAATTTTAACTTAATTTGTCAAGTTTTTGTTATCATATGATACTCCTGGCACGTGATATAATTTGATATACTTGTGGTATACTTTGTAGAGCTTTAGATGATTTAGGAGGGCATTGATATTTATGGAATGTACAGTGGATATAAAAAGTCTACACACCCCTGTGAAAATGCCAGGTTTTTGTGATGTAAAAGAATGAGACAAAGATAAATCATGTCAGAACTTTTTCCACTTTTAATGTGACCTATAATGTGAACAATTCAGTTGAAAAACAAACTGAAATCTTCGAGGGGGAAAAATGAAAAATAAAAACCTTACAATAACCTGGTTGCATAAGTGTGCACACCCTTAAACTAATACTTTGTTGAAGCACCTTTTGATTGTATTACAGCACTCAGTCTTTTTGGGTAGGAGTCTATTAGCATGGCACATCTTGACGTGGCAATATTTGCCCACTCTTCTTTGCAAAAGCGCTCCAAATCTGTCAGATTGTGAGGACATCTCCTGTGCACAGCCCTCTTCAGATCACCCCACAGATGTTCAATTGGATTCAGGTCTGGGCTCTGGCCGGGCCATTCCAAAACGTTAATCTTCTTCTGGTGAAGCCATGCTTTTGTGTATTTGGATGTGTGCTTTGGGTCGGTACCGTGCTGAAAGGTAACTATTTTATGTGATGCATTGTGATATTATTACTTGATTGTAATAATTAGACTGGAGAATGTTATTCATTTAAAATATAAATTGCTACGGAATTCCTTGTTCATCTCCATTACTCCAGTGGAGTAGTTGGGTTGTTTTTAGATTTACAGATAAAGCGTATCTGCAGGTTTCAGCAAGTTAAATGTATGACTTTTTTAATGCCACTTTGAATTCAATTCAAGGTCCATTTCACAACAACACCCAATGCAAAAAATGCATAAGGGCACCAATTCGACTGAACTAGGCGTTTAAAAAGAAATTCGGCTACCGAAAGTTCACCTTCAATGAACGGTCAATGGAGTCACGTGACCGTGTGCGCGAGGCAGTCTGGGATACCTGGCAGAGCGAAGGAAAATAGAGCTCCCCTCTAAAATATGCACATTTGAGACAAATTTCGCTACCCGGCGTTTGGCGATAGCCAATCAGAAAAAGTGTGTCTGTTCCACTTTTCCGCAGTATCGCTGTG
Source organism: Esox masquinongy (assembly GCA_016801175.1). Lineage (NCBI taxonomy): Eukaryota > Metazoa > Chordata > Actinopteri > Esociformes > Esocidae > Esox > Esox masquinongy. The sequence continues at coordinate 118,386 of JACXGI010000026.1, forward strand.
AACAGTTCCTACCATAGCCTACAATCTCACTATTCTACAACCAACATGGAGGAAAATGAATAATTGCGGTGTCCGGATTTCCAGAGCAAATGACAAGAAGTTTGGATGGACCAATTGCTCGACGAAACAGGTTGGCCTGCCTCACAATCCGGGGTCCCACTCTAACCAGTACTTTGTTAAACTCGGCCTTGGTGAGACGAAAATAACTCCGGAACCATACACTGTAAATAAATAAAATCTCGATCAACTATCTCGGCCACCTGTCTCCACGCTGCATTTTTTGGTGCGTCTCTGTATGAAAATAGCGTGCAATCGTACAGCTCAGGGAATCCCATCACTGCTACTAAACGTTTATTTTTTTAAATTCATCAATCTTTTTAAAAAGGACCGCAAAAGCATGTTTAACGTCTTTTAATTGTACGGAGAGCATTTCACCACCACCTACGCAAAATCCCATGATTTACGGCGTCACATTAGTCTCAAAACTAACGCCCACGCACTTGCCAATTCGAGAAGAATAAATTGAGTCGAGAGAGCAGAAACACAAGCTGCGCGTGCAGAGGATCAAACTCGCGCGCACGCTGGTGCCACTTCGAGAAGAAAAAATTCAGTCGAGAGGGCAGAATGTGACGTTGAGAGAGCAGAAACACAAGCCGCGTGAGCGAAGGACCAGTCGCGCGAGAGTATAAAACATTGTGAGGGCACAGACATCAATGCGTGGAACTTCTCCGCGATTTCTCAAAATTCACCTGCGCCTTCTCGAATCCCCCCTGCTCTCACTTGACACGTGTTTGCACTCACGAAACAGTACATGGTACCTCAAATATGATTGGTAGACTTATTGCTTAATCACGTCATCTTTTTGTTACAATGCCGTTGATTGGCTAATTTAAAAGCCCGGGATCTATACAACGTGACCGAGCTATCATTGGCCATTAGTGCAATATAGTGATGGGAATTTCGAGTCTTTTTAGGGATCCGGCTCACTTGTACTCGTTCATTTACGAGATGGTTCATTTTGGCTCTCAAAACGGCTCCTCGTTCAGCATACGTTTTTAAATCACCCTTTATTGCAAATATGATTATGCACATTTTTCTAATCAACCCAAATTATCTAACGGCCATAATAACATGTGCTGTCCTTAGTAAAGCTGTGGAAAGTAACACTTTTATTTGTTAATTTATTTTTAACTGAAAATTATGCACATTTCTTAGAATGTACAATGGTTAAAGGAAAAAAAATACTAAGTAATATTATTATTACTAGTTCAACGTGGCATTTGTTCTAATCGTTGACTAAACTATAAACATGTTTCAAGGTTCAACAGATGAGGAACTATTGTGTTAGATAGGGTTGTCCTGCTTGGAAGAACATGAGCTGGATTTAGAACATGACAGTAGTTTCTGAATCCCTTGTCCTCAACAATGATGTGGTAGGAAATCTCTGGCAACCATTTTAACAATTTCTTCATCTTTCATCTTCTTTCATGAGGTAATGGCCTTTGGCATGTACTGGCCTATGGAGGTCTGGGTGGCAGGTTTGGTAGAGGCATTTGCTAGCATCAGGTAACACACTAACAGCAACTTTCAGCACTGGCAACAGGACTGTTAGATGTTTCGTTTTTACGTGCCTGTGGAGATAGTTGGTGGAGCCAGAACGAATTGAAAGTCTTGCTTTGCAAATACTGCATACTGCATTTTCCTTTTTTTTTTTTGGTAAAAAACGTCCAAATTTGAGATTTTTTTAGGAGTGTCACTCATGTTGGCATCCTAGCTAGAGTCTTTTCGCGGGTGCCACGCAATTTTTTTAATATAGGCTATATAAAAAAATCGATAATTGAACGCATTCACAGATAGTGTATATTACAAGATGGTAATACGAATTAACATTTTACAAAAGTGTTTTACAAGTTTTTTAAAAATATTATTAAAGTTTACATGTACATTTATGAATATCCTATCGAATTCCGTCATTGGCCAATTACAACATCAGTCAAGGGTTACGTCTTAATGGGTTCACGGTTCAGGCTATTCCTTTGGAATTATATTTCTGTTCAACGTTATTAATTAACAGTGGGCAACATTTTTTACAACCAGTTTATTTTAATAATTGTGGTTTACGGCAAATGCCTTTTGTAAATGTCTTCTTTTAACACAACTTGCCTCAAACATATTTAAGGGCCAAATGAACGGCTCTTTTCCGTTCCGTTCCCATCGTTCACCAAAAAGAGACATTCGTTCGCGAACGACCCATCACTGGAGAGCAGGGGGTTTCGAGAAAGCCCAGGTGAATTTTGAGAAGTCACGGAGAAATTCCAAGCCACGATATCTGTGCCCTCACAAAGTTTATACTCTCGCGCGACTGGTCCTTCGCTCACGCGGCTTGTGTTTCTGCTCTCTCAACGTCACATTCTGCTCTCTCGACTGAATTTTCTCCTCTCGAAGTGGCACCGGCGTGCGCGCGAGTTTGGTCCTCTGCACGCGCAGCTTGTGTTTGTGTGAGTTTTGAGACTAATTTGACGCCATAATGATTGGTCAGTCCCCAGCGATAGGCGCGGGTGATTTGCATAAAGTTCGAAAATCTGAACTTTTTCTATGCCTCTCACCGATCTCACGCATCGCCCAAAAAGCCGCTCGCTCGCCACGCTTCCCTTCATTGAAATTAATTGAGCCCCACCCCCATCGCGAATAGTGTGAATGTACCGTCACTGGTGGCTACCTAATTTTAGCAAGCTGGTTTGCTAGCTAGCATTACAGGTTGTGTCAGAATAACATCAGTGTTATTCAATATGAATTGAGTCGAGAAATATAAAATGTAAAAATGTATTAAAATACGTTTCTGTTCCAATTTTAACCACTAAGCTAACTTTCCTTCATACAAATATTAGCTATGCATAAACCTTGATACACAGCTTACCTGCTGTTATGACGCTAGTTCGCCCACAGACAAATACGTAAAAGTGACCAGGATTGACATCCCTGCATCCGGGTTGCTACACAATACATTTAATTCTGTATTTAAATGCTGCCAGAATCAGCTTGTTAGGAATAATAGCTTGTAGGCCCGGACAACATGATAATTTACTAGTTGTGTTAAAGAGTCGCAATCCTGGGTATATCGTTTTAGACATGTTATAGTTCCTTAAGACAATGTATATTCTTCTGCACTTCCTACCTGTATCCTCAGCAAGTTCCAAGTGGGACACTTTTCCAAACTAATTACAGTCTATTACCACTAAATATTAGTGACCACTGCCGCCCTATTGTATGTATCAGAGATGTCAAAATTCATAGGGCCAAAACCTCACATTATCACTAAATTAAACGGGATTTCTTAAAAGATCTTTACCAAAATAACCTTCATTGCATTTCTGCTATCCCAAAAACTGAGGTAGCACTCTACCACATTTCACAGGTGTTTTCACTTCCATTGCAGATAGGCAGGCTCCATTTACAAGTGTTAGGATGAAAAACATACCCAACCAATGGTCCACCCATGATATTGCTGATGCTACTCATGCAATAAATATGGCATGTGTTTAGGCTAGATAAACCACTTTAACGAGACAGTTCGTCCAAAAATCATATTTGGGTGAAAGTCCACTTACCCTGAGTTGTTCCTGAAGGCACATAGTCATTTTTTTCAACAATCCATTCAGCTCTTCTCAGTCCATAATTAGCATCATTAGAATCATCCAAATTCATGAATGGAAACGGTGCGTACCACTATACCAAATCTGCATTGCAAGCAGAAAACAACTCCAAAACACTTCAAACTACATTCGGTAATACGTCGCGCTAGCATAGATTTTTTTAAACTGTATTCTGACGAAACAACTAGTGGAATTGTATGAATTCAAATTGGCTCTAGCGTACTATTTCCTATAGCCACCACACAGCGTATGTTCTTCAGCAGTGATGTCATAGATGTGAGTGTGAACTTTAACCTCAACAAGCTATGTGAAGATGGGTAGCTTGGCCTAGCTGGCCCATCTTCGTCGGTTGACTTCAGCATTATGTTTGTAATTGTGGAAAAGGCTGTGGTCATGTTTTGTTTGCTAGAAAGGTACAAGGGACGTGGGAGAGGAGACTTGAGGTTTCACTCGTTGCCATATCTTAATACACAGTAGAGGTCGACCGATAGTGGATTTTTAAAGCCCGATATAATAACGATAGTTCAGAGCAGGAAAAAGCCGATAGCCGATTAATCGGCTGATACCATCGGCTGTCCAGAAAGGCAGCTCCTTTTGTATACATAGGTAACAGAACATCCTACAGGGTGCCATTCCATTTCATGAATGGATAGTTACATGGCTGGAGTATTTGGAAGAGAGAACGCCACATTGGTAAGTAAAGTAAAAGCTGAATGGTTTCTTTTCCTCCCTCTCTGCCTGTCTTGTATCGTGAACAAGGAGCTGATAGTGTTGCGTTATATATTCGAAAGAGAACCTTTGTGGGGAGAAATAAACTACCCTACTTGAATGCCACTTGTCAGCCTTGCTGTACAATCAGCTGTTCCAGCGTTAACGTTTACCCTAGGACCGCAAGGTTTAGCCCACATTTTCTAACCCTATTGCCAGAATAATGCTTTGAAGGTTTTTTTGTGGAGTGGATAATTGTTTTCTGAGAAAAATATCTCTAATGTAGTCTACATTGATAAAATGTAATTTAAAGTCTGTCGCGCATTCATGGCAGCCCCTCTCCAGCGCCCGTGTCTCATAAAATCAAGGAAGAGTGCCATTCTATGGGGTCTTTAACAGTTGTTTAGATTATTATCAGGAGTTAATCACACGCACACATTTTCAGCAAAAGTGGCAACCAAATGATCAGATATAGCCATTGGCCCATAGTTATGCTAGGCTTGCTCTTACGGCTAGCCAAATTCTAACAACGATGCTTGCTAAGAAAACAGAGACCGAATCCACTTTCGGCAGAGCAGCAGTTATCTTCAGTCTAATGCAGAGGTTTCAAACTGGGTCCGCGGAGGGCCAAGTGTCTGCAGGTTTTTGCTCTCACCTTGTACTTGATTGATTAATTAGGTCAGTAATTGGTTAGTTTCTACCCTCACCTGGTTGCTTAGATCTGAACTGGGAACCAATTTATAGGAAAAACCAAAAACCTGCAAACACCCAGCCCTCCGTAGAACCGGTTTGACACCCCTGGTCTAATGCTTTAATAATGTCAGCCTATAACCAACAACCTTATCATGCTCTTAAAAACGAATAACGCTGTCTTAAAGTTAACTTTCATTTAAATATAAATTATCTCAAGTACTGTACACAGTGACATTACCTTGACTTCATTCATGGGGCCTCCGGCTCATCGCAAGGTGATGTACAGTAAGTTGCAAGATGACTGAGGCTGCGCAGCCATCGGCCATTATCGGAGCCAATTTCTGCCGATAGTAAGAGTTAGCAAAACGTCCTATCGGCACCGATTAATCGGCCAAAGGATTAATCAGTCGACCTCTAATACACAGTTGTATAAACTATGGCTTATTGCCATAAATTACCATGATGTGGGAGAATCAAAAGAGCAACATCGCAAACGAGACATACGAGTATGCGAACATTTACTGGAGAGGATCATGACCCACATTCACTTAGAAGACGACTAAAGGCAAATGCAATTCTATCAAGTTACCCAGTTCACCCTGTGGAGATAAGACAGATTGTAAGTAATACTTCCGACTGCTATGTTATTATACACAAAGGACACATTGCCTCCGGACATTCTGGGCAAGGGTCGAGGATCAACTGGTTCACCATTGCTCCCCTCCTCAGCTGTTGTCCGAGCCTCTAGTTCAGTCAATTCATCCTCTGTATATTCTGGTTTGAACAAGTAAGGCTCTATCCCAAAGAAAAAAGTCTTCTTCCTGTTTGTATTCAGAGTCAGACATAATACATATGTATTTTCCTTTCTCAAGCAAATAAAGTATGACTTTCTGAGGTGAATATCAATGACAGAATAGGTAACTTGTTTTCTAGCTAGCGAATATGAACTTTTGTTTACTGTGATGTATACACTTCCTCTTCTCGAAAGAATGCATGGATTGATATGACTGTGAACAAAACTGATTGGTAAACACAGAAAGTACCAGTTTATTTGAAATAAGATTTCTATCTAACTTTATTTCGAGGAATACAACATTTCCATGTTCTTTGAGGTAAACAACACCACTCATCTTAATGGTGCATGACTGCACCTTTAGATGCAGTCATGTAGCATAGAGTTTAATTACTGGTATGAACTTTTGCACACATCAAACTTCCAAACCATCTTAATGCAAAAATAAATGTGAATGTTTTTTCAAATTTGTGAGTTTTTATTGGCTGTAGCACAGAGCTCAGCTCTAAGAGACCTTAGTCTCAGTCTCACTACCTGTATAAAGTTTAAATAAAAACACGGACTGAAATCCAATCAAATCTTTGAAATGGCTACATGTTGCATTTACATTTTTATTTATAGTTTGACCCATCATGTGATGAAGGAAAGCTGAACATTAGTTTCCATTCCACCTGGACGGCCAAGACATGAATTCTAAAACGCAAAGACAAAAGGCAACATTATCTAAACGGCTTTGGAGAGGGATCACGTCAGCACAGCCGATGAGAGATCTGAAGAGAATTGAGATCCAGACTCTCCTACCAGTCCAGCTGGTGAAACTGCTTTCTGCGTTATGACTGGAAAGCTAAATGCCGCCGCCTGCCCCACCCCCGCCCACCCTCCATCAACCCCCATCCACCCTCCACTTAAATGTCAACAGCAATTTTATGAAACTGGCTGAGAGAAAGGGCAGGCATGCAAGGATTTCACATCGTCCTCCTCTTTCCCCCTCTGTTTCTGCAAGGTTGTGATAAAGACGGTGTCACTGAACTCATGGTCAAGCAATCCAGACTTTTTGAAAAGTGTATTTCTGAATTGGGGAGAAAAAAACATAAATGAGAGGGTATTCATTACAGTTAGATTAAAAGGTGCTCTGATATGTGCTGCATAGTTTTTCTAAAGTGTGTGGTGTAAAAGTAGACCTAACAGCATAACAACGAAAAACAGTACTACCTCATAGGTTGATAACGCATTTATTGTCTGTTATTAAAAGGGTCCATATGTAACATTTAAACTGTACTACTAGCATAAATGACCAGATGACAATATTTTAAGTTAATGTTTCAGATACTTTTTTCCCAAAATTGTTCAGACTGCCTGAGATATTCCCCATTTAAACATTCCTGCCAGCCCGTCTATCATCTTGCAGTGACTTGTAATCTCCTTATACTCACTTATACACTTGCAGTACTATTTTCCCCCAACCTAAACCACCCTGGAACAGCGAATACTACTCCGGTCTCATTCGGTAAGTGAAGGGGAGACAAGTGGTGTTATAGTTTAAATTCAGTTTTGTAAAAATTAGAGGCAGGATTCTACACAGTGCCCTTTTAAAAGACAACTGCCAGAATGGACGCGTGAAGAAAATAAAACAGAGAGCGCCAAACGGCTGCTTCCCTGATCTGGCAGGCAGAAATCGGTGAGTCATTATTGCACTCAGCGAGTGGCCCAAATAGATGCGCTGGGAAATAGATGTGTGCGTAGAAAAGAGGCGACGAGCGCTTGTGACGACGACAGGGAGCTATCAGCGGGGGAAGTAAGGGGATGGAAACAAAGTGGCCTTCTGACAGCCAGCTGCCAACAAACATACACACCAAGGAGAAAATAACATCCAGTGTGTGTGTATGTATGTGTGTGTTGTTCAGACAGAGTGTCCGTGTGTGTGTTGCTACGGCTATCATCACGGCCCATTTGCACCGTGAAAGGGATGAGAAAGAATCGACAGCCTCTTTCTATTGTCTTAAATGGCAAACACCTGCAGGGTAAAATAGGTGGAGAATAGAGAGGGAGGATGGTAGGTCTATGGTACAAAATGTAAAACAGGAGAATTTACAGGGGCAATGTGTTTGACAATCCCCACTAACAGGATTTCAGCTGAAAAGTAGTGCACTATAAAGGGAATAGGGTGTAATTTGAATAGGATACCATTTCGAACACAATTGTGGCCAGTGCCTGTGGACCAAGACTTTATCAGTACCCCTGAGGACGTATCTACATGTGGAGTTGTTATTTTGGATGTTTGGCAGTGGGTCGTTAGATTAGACTAGAGTGTACTGTACAATAGACTACTAATTTCAAAGAAAATTGTAAGATAATCTCAACCAATGAACTAGGCCTATGACTTCATACACAGAAATGTACAAATCAACTGTACAAGAAGCAAAGGGTGATTTGGGACTGGCAAGTTAAATAAGGTCATTGAGGTAAGGCTTAGATTAAGGATAGGATAAGGTTAGGTGAGAGTTTTGGGGGAAAATTTTAATCCTAAAACATCGGGGGGGTTGAATCATAACCCGCAGGGAAAGCGTTTTTTCTATGAAAGAAGGATGGGTGGCACTGTCTGTTTTTATAGTGACTTGTTCTGGAAGACTGGGCACCAGCAATCTCTATCACAGTTGTTGGCCGGAGAATACATTTACCTTTAGTGTGTGTGTATACTAGCCAAAACGTCCTAATTGAGAGAGCAGTGTGATAAGAACAAGAACTTGGCATGATGTCCTTTGGAAGAAAACATTTTTGATCTTCAACTTTCTATTGAGCGGTTGCGATGAGGCATGGCCATAATAGCAAATCGTACATCAAGAAATAAGAAATGGAGAGAAAAAAATTGGGCACAAATTTATAATAAAAAAAAATAAAAAATACAAATATACAGAAGTTATTGTTTCAACCAGACATACTTGTTTTAACCTTAACAGGTAGCTCTGCGTTCAACTGCAAGGGAACTGGCTACTGGATACATTTTCTAAATTCTCTGTAATCAGGTGTGATTTTCACTTTATTACTTACAGTTGGGCAGTTGCAGATTTGTTATTAGCTATTGCAGGTCAGCTGACAGGCACACCACTACACTAAAAAAAGGTTCCAGGAGAATCTTTTAGGGACTCTTTAAATTCAAATTGGGGTGGAGACAAATGATTGGAAGAGCTTCTTCTAACTTTTTCTCAAATAACCTTTTAAATAACCTTTTTGGGGTAGTTTTAAAGAGGATGAAACTCTTTTACATTTTCCTTGAACTTATTTGGGTTCCCTTATTGTTTCAATGTGAAGAACCTCTAAAGGATCCTTAAAGAACATCTTTATGATGTATGTGCGTGTACATCTACACACATGCAAACTTACCCTTCCAAAGATGGGCACCAGGTGATGCTCACACATGGAGAACATGTCTATGTCTTTCACGATCACCATCTCGTCGTGGTCCTCATCAAAGATGGCGTCATTCATTACGTCTGCAAACAGAAAACAAGAGGGAATAAAAATGATCGGGAGGACGATCGACACAAAGCTATCCAGCTGATGGTAGGTCTTCACGATATATCTGAAATCCAATTATACTATAACCTACTATAAACAACATTATGTAGTTTATGGAGGTACATTTGTGTGTTTTTGTCGAGAGCAAACCTTTTGATAATCAAAAATAATTGTTCTGAAAGCAAAAACGAAGCTTCAAAGTAAAAAAAATGTTTTTGCAATCAAATATTTTGTAATAAAGCGCAAAACTTTCCAAAAATATATTTAGAGAACAAAAAATGTATTTGAAAACAAAACTCCAATTTAATTTCGCTTTCATCCACCCTCCATTTTGACTAGACTGTCCCGATTACTTGCTGCGCTTCTTTTATTTTTGCTTTTGAAACTTATTTTTGATTGAAACACTAGTTCTACATTTGCACTTTTGACCCCACAGTTGTAAGTGGGCATTAGTGGGAGTGTCCGCCCACAATTGTCTAATTTTTGCTTTCAGAACAATTATTTTTGATTGAAAAGAAATTGTTTCGCTCTCGACAAAAAGACACAAAACTACCTCCATAGTAGTTTATCTCGGATCCCGAGTCGGATCAAGCACGGCGGCCACAGATCTCGGTTCGGTGTGATAATATGTGAAGTATCGACTGTAAACGAAATTACATTACATGAAGAAAATATACTGATAGTAATCATGAACATCATATGATTCACATTTGCTACACTTTACATTTGGTGCCGGACAGGTCCTTTGTGCTTTTACCTCTCGTCTCTGCATGTCTTGTTTGCGTTCCTACTGACCTTGCAACATTGTTTAAATTGGCTATTTTCAGCGAAGGCTTTTTTATAACGATTTTAAATTACAAATAATTTCCTTTTTTACTGTATAAAGATGGATATTCTTGCAAACTGGTGATGCTCACAAGTTTGATAGTTTACGCCTCCCTCCCCACGCGAGCCCCTCCTTAAGTCCTTGGTACCAAATGTATAGTGGAAACAGAAAAGTCTGGAGCCAACATTAGCATAAATCACCGGTGTAGCCCTGGTACCGGGGTAAAGCACCAGTGGTAAGGCCTTGCAGCCCTCCACAATCATTCTGCCACATAAAGCCATAGGTCTGTTGTTTCTCGCTGGCAAACACCGTAATTATATCTTGCACCCCATATAGGACTTCCGCTCTTCCTGTTTGTCATTTTATTTAATTTTCCCCTCCTAGTGGAGCTCATATCATTGTTCAAATAAATTCAAGTTTTTTTTTATCTGTTTGTTGCGATGCACCCTCTTTTTCCCCCTGATGGAGAGTTTTTAATTTCCTGGCCTACTATCTACGGACGATGGTGTGGGATTAGGAGGGCGGGAGGTAAAGTTTCCGTGGCAACGTGGTGAGTGAGCTGACTGACTTGTCTGCAGTGTGGCATCTTATTGTGTGTACAAGCAGTAGCTGGTTTGGATGCTATGAACAAACAAGATAACGGTAATAGGTTCTCTATAGGCCCAGTGGCTAAAACCTTATCACCAAATTTCAATGACAAATAATGCATATTTGGACCTATAGGCTATGCTAATTTAAGTCACTCTGCTAAATAAGCAACACTTAAATGTTACATAAATGATAATAAGACTATTAAGTGTCATTTTTCCAATCTTTAATAAATGCTAATTTCAAATCACTGTTAGTTATACCATCTCTTTATTGGCAATTCAAGTTGGTCTGTCATAACCTTCATTTATTCACTGCACATTAAATAGTTTAGAATGATGAGTCATTAAGAATATTGTGATCTGTTGATTGATGATAATCTTTGACAGTGCTTAAAGCAACAGTGCTACTTTTGGGGTTTTCTACTGAAGCAGCTCACTAAATGTCCCTCTCCTATCCATTCTTCTACGTAACCAAAACATATGTTAAGTATTCATTGTATGCAATTGATGACGTATGTAATTCCCTTTGTATTACAGCATCAATTAAATGACTACAATGTCAAATGTAGCAAAGCCAGTGTGTGTGTGTTTTTCCATTGAAGCGCTACTGATAAATGGAGCATGGTTCCCAGTCCAGCTCACCAACCTGAAGGCAGCAGCTGTTAAGAGGGCAGGTACCTGTCACTGGTCCTCTACAAACACCCTCACCAGTGCGTGCGCACGCACACACAGCAGGTCATGTGATAGGCCCACAGGAAAAGAACAGGAAATCAAATCAACATCTCAGTCAAACACACTCGATCACAAAAACACAAAAAATGAAAAGACCAACAGAAACATACCTACACAATAAGCTGCTATGGTTAATTTATACTTCAAATTGTGTATGAGTTAAGGAAGAGAGATTAAGAGAGCTTATGGCCGGTTCAACATGTGCTCCGCTTTCTCCTCTCCCTATCTCCCCCCTCTCTTTTCTCTTTCCAATTCCCTTTAACTCAATCTGCCCTTTTCTCTCTCTCAAATCCCTAAACGAGGGCTGTCCTTCCCCTGGCTCTTCACGCCAACATCAAATGAGGACATGAAGCCTGAGGGCCCCCTTCCTAAATGACTGAGATAATGACCGAATTACACATCCTCCCACTCCTTCATCACTGCCAATGAGTGTCTCCAAATATGAGCTCCCCATTTCTTTATGAAAGCAGAGAACAAGTGTAAGAATACCTTTTAATCTGGCGCAGGGAGAAACTGTGTATAGCGTTCAAAAGCAGCACCTGTCGCTCACTTTTTTTTTTCTAGAAAGACGATGACGTTAAGACACCGTCCAGGAACAGAGATGGCTAACTCATAAAACATGGCCTCATCCTTCTTTTCCTGGTGTGATCACTCTGCTTATGGTCCGTGCCATTCGGAGGGACGGCCTCAAAGCGAGACATCCCACCACTGGTTCTTTTCTGGTCAGGTTGGGGCAAGTGGGAAGCGACATTTTGTTTGCCAGTGAAATTTCTTGCTCATATTTTTTGCTTGATAAAAAAAATTATGGGGCGTGTCCAGTTTTCAGGCATCTACAGTAACGCTTTCTATGAATACTTTCTTTACAATACATTATAAGCACATTTGGAATGCCTGATGATTTCTTATAATGTATTAATACTGTACTAGTACTAATAACTGCTCATAAGTATCTAGACAGGAAATTTAGAAATTAGATGAATATGGCATTATGACCAGGCTGTTAATGACTTATGAACCAATGTGTTGGTATGAGTCCATATACCACAGCTTTCAGCATTCAAGATTCAAACCAAGCAGTTTATAATGATAAGTACAGAAAGCATCATAGGTCATGTAGGATTGCTCTATGCACTCTTTATTTGCACACTGTCTTACGCATTAAACATGAGTGAACCTTTTATTAGCGCACAAACATTACAAAGGTTTGGGTCAGCAACACAGCATTTTAATGGACATTCGGTGACTAAGTAAGAATATGCAGTATGCTTGAGAGTCCACTGTTGGACTTAGAATACCCATAGATTAACCAGTTCAACCTTGCATCAATCACACTACCTGTTCGCCCTGGGCACTCATCCATGAGTCACTTATTTGAGTACACAAACAGATGCACACGCGCACAGACGCACACGATTAAATAGTCAGTATTTTGGATATTGCTTGGGATATTGCTGGAGGACTATCCTTTTCTCTACACTGATTAATCTTACTGCTGTAACAAATCCAAGTTTAAATAAAGATTATTTTCTGAGGTTCTCCACAGCTTTCCTTTTGTCCTGGCCTAACCAGTATTTGTGAAACTAGCCATGGAGGTTCTTCTGTTTCTTTAAATTTTAAGCTTAATAACATTGCATTTTCAAAGAAAGGGGTGGTGTAAAATGAGAACCAATCCGAAAAAGGGGAGACCACCACTTGTTTTAGCACTCTTGAACACACAACATTATGTCATGAATCTCCAATTTTTGCATGTTTTACTGTTTGGTTCAGCCCCTCACATTTCATTTCCAACACCCCCCTCCCCAACACATAACTCAAACAGGGTTTAAAAACAAGCTATTCCAGATGCATTTGTTTCAGCCTGAAAGAAAGCAATACTAACATATTCCTTGTGTGTGTTGTGTCTCTCTTCAAACTTTTAACACAGAACCCCAAAGTGCTCCTCACCAAACCAACTCCAGATGAGTTAATGGGTAGAAGGGGGTGGTGTAATGATGTTGAGAGGAGCAGACCCCCAGCTCCCAGCTCCACAACTACAACAGCCCCAACCATGAAGAATGGAACCAATGCGGTCTGGTCAGAATGACTTGCTGAGCCTATATATGCATGTGACCCCTATTGTAAGAAATGGAGATGTGTAGATTGTGTGTAAAAACGGGGGATCCATGAAAAATATTAGATACATTTCTTTCAGATATATATTAAATACATTAATTTTAGATACAAGACTCAATGTTTCAACATGCAATTAGATAGAAAACTATTTAGCACTCAGCTGCTCTAAAACGCAAGCATTCAGTCATTTGAAAGAAGCCAGTTTCTTTATTGCCAATGCTTAAAATGTACTTAACTTTTTGTAGGTACTGCAGAGCTCTAAATTTTTATGGAAAGATCTTTTACTAAACAGTTTCACACAAAACGTATTTCAATTAAATGTGCAACTCTTCATGTCTTCTGATAAACAGGACCATAGAGTAAGGCTGTAAGAAAGTTCTTGTAAAAGTGTTATTCATATATCAGCATAATAAATGGAAACTGCATGTTTTTCTCAAAACTGATGGAGTTAAGAAACCAAATAGGGTAAATTTAGTCTAAATATCTTTCAGCAAAATTAAGTTTCGACTTCATGTTATCACCTTTTTGACAGCTTAGGAAAGTGTTTACAATTTGGAAGAAGACCATTCTGAACTGTCTAACTCACCTATGATTTTCTCTTGGTAGCCCTTGGTAAAAAACTGCATGGCAGTCGCAGCTCTCCACGGAGTTTTTAGAAGTCCATGTCTTTGTGGGTTCTCTCCGAGCCCCCGGAGAATAGTGGTGTAGGCAGCAGCAAGACTTGGCAGGCTCATTTCGTTGTCTTCCATACTTCGGGTCCGCTCATTCTTCCAACCCTCTACAACGGAGGACCCAGTGTGCAAGCTCGACTCACCCGCTGTCTCCGTCCCCTGATACACCACGGTCCGGTTGTCTTTTTTTGCCAAGCCGTCCAATTGTCCGTTTATGGAACTTTCGTTTGTAGTTGGTCTGCTGTCAGCTTGCTTTTCGTGACTCTGTATTGAGCGCTCCATAGTTCAGAACTTCCACTTGTCTCTTGAATACCGTTTCCAATGTGGTCGCTTCGTGTGGGCAACTTTGTTTTGAACGCACCACCTGCAGATAACACCGCGATCAGTTGAACGGACAAAGTAGGTGAAGCACTTCATCCGTGGTACCCCATGGTTTTATAAACAGAGTATAATCCTCGTGCAATTCTATTGGCCGAACATTTGAAGACGTCACAAATGTCAGTTGGTGGTGGTGAACTGTGACTATGCGCGCCCCGGTGCGCATTTGACACAGGTAGGCTACTAGGAGTAGCCTATATTCGGTATTTAGTTACTATAATAAAATTATATTATTGAGTAATTAAATCAAAAACATTCCCAAGTCGAGCATTTTTTTGTTATTTCTAATAAGTTGTAGATGTAATCAAGTGGAGTTAGATAAAAAATAAAATGCTTTATATAGCTGTAGGAAGGTACACGGTGTAGACTCCTGGCTCTAAACAATAGCACGACTTGTTGGGAGCAAGATGCTGCAAATTTCGCAAGCAGTCTACCAGACAAAAGCGAATTGTTTTGGTCTGCTAACGAGGGGGTCCTTCAGAAGTTACATAGGCCCCACCAGGGTGTTAAACATGTATTAGTCAACAGTATTACAACCTATTTAGTTTTGTGGCTAAAGACTGCTGTAATGAGTGAGTTCTGTGGAAACACTGTGGCATAATCTTCAATCAGGAAGAATAGAGCCTCAACTTACCCCAGGGGAGGGCATCAGTTTCCATAAAATATATACTTCAGATTAAACGGTGCTACAAGAAACTAGAAGAACAATATTCAATACATTTTATTAAAGCAAATAAACTTTTTTTTACAAGAACAGGAAAATGTTGAAAAGGACATTGATCATGATGGGATAACGTTTACACATGCTCATAAGTTGCTCTCGTCATCTATATTTGACAAAGCTTTTTTAAGTACTCAGTATATTTCAGTTTCATGCCATATATGAAATGCCAAAAACCTCTGGTAACAAACTAGAAAATAAATGATTCACTGACAGGGCTGTACCACAAGCATACCAAACAGTTCTAACGAGACTGTCAGGACACATTTGACCTAACACCATATTCTGATAAAATATTATAAAACCTAATACTCAAGGTCAACATGCTCAGAACCAATTTGCAAAGCATTATACAATAGGTGACGCATAACTTTAAAACACATGGAGCAAAATGCATTAATCAGTTCAAGGTGTGGTCATGTTTAATTTTTGTTGAAGGCAAATGCTGAGAGCTTGGCTGAGGTGTCGAAGGACTTTTTCTTTTTTGCACTGTTCTCATCTGAATCGTTCTCTCCGTTCTCATCTCCCTGGCTCGCTTCTGCTCTCTTTCGTTTTTTCAGATCCCCCGCATCTCCCTTTGCACGTTCTGTCCAGGACTGAAAATGTCAGAAAATTAGGAGATATTATACGAATGCTGTCAATGTTTTTCTTCACACGTCTTAAATTGGAAGTAAATTCCATTCCAAATTTAGCATGTGACATTTATCGTAAACAGCGGGTCAACAAACGCCCGCCCGCCCGCCCGCACGCACGCACGCACGCAGCCATGCAGTTTTAAATTGCATCCTGTTATGTGTAATCACTATTGACAGACAAGTCCACTTCTCATTCAGCAGCCCGGCAGGCTTTTCTCCTTGTGCTTCTCTGTGGGCAGAGACAAAAGGCCCGTATGTCTAAAATCACACCCTATTCCCTACACAGACCTGGACTCTGGTTCAAAAAAATGCACTACATAGGGCACAGGGGTCCATTTGGGACTTAACGGTGGACATAAATGGAGCTATGATGAGTCATCAAGCGG
>JACXGI010000026.1:134899-139899 GCA_016801175.1 Esox masquinongy
ACACACACACACACACACACACACACACACACACACACACACACACACACACACACACACACACACACACACACACACACACACACACACACACACACACACACACACACACACACACACACACACACACACACACACACACACACACACACACACACACACACACACACGATCATTAGCATAAGATCAATGCGATGTCCACATTACCCACAACCTCCAGACACACAGGGTTCCCAAGCAACAGGTCTATCAAGCCTCCTTGCCAATCAAGCCTCTCCTCCTTTAGGCTGTGGGGAGTCATACAGCCCTTCTGCTGAGTGGTTTGGTGGGTGCAGGGTCATGGACCCGTCCTCACCACAAGCAAATACAGATACAAATGCCACGCGTTTGCCCTGGTTACAAATTTATAAGGGAAGTAACAGCGGTATAGACTCAGCTGGGGTTTCAGAGGGCCACTTGTCTGTGTGTGTGTGTGTGTGTGTGTGTGTGTGTGGGGGGGGGCTGATGGCTATGAGCCTCTTAGCTTTATAACAACACCAAATAAAACTGCCCTGGTAGTATTTTTTACTATACTACCACACTACTACATAACTAAAAATATGTTTTAAGCAAAAACATGGAAAGCCAACATGGAAAGCAACCCAATGGAAATCATGTATTCTATTACAAAAAAAATGATTAAGCAGGTGATTCTCCTTTACTTCGTAACTGAACTCATCTGTGGTGAGTTGTAGGTGCCTGCAATATGAAAATCACTCTCATTCAACCAGTTTGAATTAAGAAAAGGACTCATTCTCCTGTTTTGTGCCACTGTGTGTGTATCTCAACAAGCATAAAGAAAAGAAAGGAAACCAGGGAATTATCTAAGGAAGTCAGGCAAGATTGTAGCCAAGCCTGGACAATCAGAAGGCTACAAGCCCATCTCCAGAGACCCTAATGCCACCTTACATGCTGCAATCAAGTAATCTCTGTACATGACCAAAAAAGAAAACTTGATGGAAGACTGTGGCAAAAAAGTTTACCATCTGGTGGAGGAAGCACATCCTTCAGCTTCCACACAGGTTCAAGCTGACCTTCATGCACAATCTACAACCCTTTCAACTTGCAAGAGACCCAGGGGTCCACTGCTGAGAGAGACATAAGAATACCTGACTGCAATTTGCCCAAACACATCAAAACATGCAACAAACTCCTGTGGACTGATAAAATATGGGGGCTTTTAAGATTCAACATTAATTTCATGATCCCGGGTGGTTTAATCATTTTGAACGAATAGCCTTTTTGGCTACTGATCAGTGTCTTTCAGGTGAATGGAGCCAATGAAACTTAATACCCTTTAGGCGACGTTTGAGCTACCTTTCAGCTCATCAACACTTCATTACCTATCCTTCATACATCAGCACAGTTTCATTTAAATTTTTTTATCTCAGTGAAAGCAATTGTTTTCATAGTGCATTTTGGTATATTGTACTATATTAAATGGCACAAAAGGCATTCAATTCTAATTATTGCTTTCTTGTTCAAACTGCGAGAAGCACAAATAAAATTCAGACATCTCTCTCATATCAAGGATGTCATTTCTTGTGGTATGATTAAAGGATGTGTCCCGCTAAATAAAAATACTGACATGACAGATACGGATGAGATAAAAGTTACAAATGTGGTTTATTGAGCCAAGTTTTTTCTGTGACTTAAAGCTCATGGCCAAAAAATGTTGCACTATGTTACATTCTGTTAATATTATGTTCAATAATCCTATACTACATGAACATATTTAAAACGCTTGCCATTTACTCATAACATTGTTATTCAATAGCATTAATTTTTTCTCATTAATTTTTTTAATGACTTCTTTACTCCTACACCATTCACCCATAGCAACGCAAATGCAGCTTAACAGCATAATGAATCCCATTTTTCTATTTAAGGAAAACATTTACTCGCATGGAAATTTATCATAGGTCATATTCAACAGAAATCTGTTAGCACAAGACATACTATAAGGCACACATTTTTCCCAGATATCTGCACATTAGAACTACATGTATGCACATAAAAAGCAGCCCACATTCAAAAATGCTTGATCCTCTATACGTTAGACCGGTAATACGTCATCCAGATTAGGCTCTCATCTCCACGCCCCATTGAGAGGGAAAACAAACCAGCATCCAGCGTAGACTACAACAGCATAAAAAAGACATACCGGCTGGCTTAAATGAATAAGGCTTGTTTTGCCGAAGAGTTGCTGGGTAGTTGGTTGGTTGTCCCTCTTGCTATTCCGTTTTGCACCTATTACTTTTATTGTCATGCTTTACCGCTGTCAGTGTCACCTACTCAACGTATTAGCTGCAGACTGACCAGTGGTAAACACCGGCCGGGCAAACGTATCTAGTTAGGTCAGTTGTCAGAGCACGTTGCTATTGCTAGCTTGCATACTATTTGTAGAGCAGGAATGAAAATTTCTCATGGTAGTCTGCTTATCTGGAGACTCAATGAGGTAGGAACACATGTCCAGGTAGGACACCTCTGGCCATAGAGTGGGGTTATCGCACCAGTTTGATGCTGGGTGACTGAATGGACATGACTGAAGATGGAACAAATTCATCTTTTCTATTTATCTTGCACGTTCTATGGCAGGCATAGTGGACATATATTGACTTGACATAATATATTTTGGGTCATTTATATACTAATTTAATTCTGGTGGTTCTCTATTAGCATTGAATATACAGCTATTTTACACAAATGTCTATGGCGAGTGTCATTTGTTGTCCCCCAAAAAGGGACGGGAACATGTTGCGAGCCAAAGTTCCTGGATGTGCCGGTCAGATGCATGTTGGGTAAGTGCTTTAAAATTTGCCCTGCATCAAACAAACTTGCATGACACATTCAAAATCAGTCTACCACTCCCAAACCTCAGCCCCACACATTATCATTGAAAGGTAAATGGGAAGAGGAATTGGGCACAGTACCTGGCAGATTAAATAAAGTACCTGGCAGATTAAATACAGTACCTGGCAGATTTGGTTTGACATAGCTTGGAATACATTGACAGCGGCTCAGTCAACTCAAGACACTGTCTCATACAATTTAAGATCTTTATATTTAAAGATATTCATACAGTTAACTAATGAGTGTTATTGCCACCAATTTAGCCCTGCATGTGCACAACGAATGTTTGAAAGATGGTTTGGACACGTGTAAATCCAGATATCGCCCATTGGGCCTTGTGTTATTATGCTGGAACCTGGGATTAATGGCAGGACAAAGAATCTCATCACATGATCGTTGTGCATTCAGCTATGACTGCCTACGCCATAACCCCACTACCTCTATGATGCACTCTGTTCACAACTAAGAAAACTGTCAGTATAGTGGCCTTTTATTGTCCTGAGCACAAGGAGCATCTGTGTAATGATCATGCTGTTTAATCAGCCTCTCGATATTCCAGATGAATGGATTATCATGGCAAAGAAAAATGCTAACCAACAGGGATGTTAAGAAATGAATGTATTATTCTCAAGTTTTATATATTTGCGTGCACAGAAAATATGCAGGCAACCACAGACAAGTGCCTTACCAGCCGATCTTCCGCAGACAGGTTCCTGAAGCGACCCATGGCCTCCTTGATGACGTCAGTCTCCTCCAGATCTGGGTTATCAGCCAGGATAGACTTCCTGTTCTCCTCCAGCCAGAGCTGGAAACCAGTTTTGGGCCTGACACACACAAACATTATATTTTACACACAGGGCCTATTGCAAAGATTCTCTACTAGAATACTGCGAGCCCTCCTACTTTTCACATTTTCATTTGTGATTCTGTACTGGGCTCATGACTCACTTTGTGTTCTCAACATTATCCGCGGGTGAGGCTGGAGGCAGTGCCTCCGTTGGTTTCAACCTATCCACTGCCGGCTCCCGCTCTTCTGCTGGTTTCTTGTTAGCTGCTTTAGAAGCACTCATGTTCAGCAGTGTAGACTGGGTCTGGAGAAGACAAAAGCGTGTTAGTCAGCAACAGCTCAGTGATTTTTACCATCATGCTTTTCAAAGCTGTAATACCTCAATCCATTTATTTAGATTTAAAGAACTATTTAATAAGACAACTGGTATGTAGTAACACAACTCAGAATTTGTTTTGACCAGCGTGTGGTACCTTGCTCTTGGGTCTGGGAGCCAGAGGCTTGAGGACGGGTGTTTTACTCAGTTTCCCCGCGGAGACAGAGCTGCCCAGCAGGACAGTGGGCTTCCTGCTGGATGATGTCATGCTGTCCAGGACATTGGTTGCCCTGGGTTGACCCCCCATTGACGACCTCCCTGTCCCACCGCTCACCTGAGGTCAAAAACTTTATTTACTACTTTAGTTTGTTGCATAAAAAGTCCCAGATAAGGAATTCAGCCAGGAGATACGCACTTAATAGCCAGTGAAAAAACAGAAAGGACTTCCTCACATTTAGTCACACTTAATATTGGTTTAAACTGTGCTAACATAATAAGTGACTTACCTTGAAAGGGTTTACGCGTCCCTCTTTAATTACTGTTGAGGAAAAACCAAAAGCCAATGTTTAACAATATGATATTGTAATGTGTAACAGCCATTGCCAAGTATATTCTTAGTGTTAAAAAAGACTTCCATTAGGTTGCATCTGGGAAGTTTGAGGGGACAGCTAAAAAATTTAAATCTGTTGACAGACTTTGTGTAGCATAAAACAGCGTTCCAAATGGAAAGGTTTTCATTTTGGCACCTATATTTGTCTTGTTAATTGTAGCTACGCAAAACAATGCACATAATGGAAGTTTGAGGTAGCCAAGTTGAAATATTATTTAATTGGAAAAAACACAATAACATTTAATAGATTAATGTTTGATAATGTTAATCATTAGTTACATTTCAAGATTTTAACTTTCTCAAAAAAATATTTTGGCTGCCTCTGACATGTTGAGCACATTCAAAAAGCATCATCCAACTAGAATAGGGCTTTTGTCCAGAATTACAGTACATAG
>JACXGI010000026.1:144899-254741 GCA_016801175.1 Esox masquinongy
AGAACATGTGGTCACTGTACGACAGGTGAGGAAGAGACAGATGCACTACTACACTGCCAACATTACGCAAAAACCAGACAGCATTTCTTTAATAAATCTGAAACACTAGTGCCGTCCAATGAGGAAAAGTTGCAGGTGCTCTTGGGGGAAGGACACACAGCCCCCCTAGTTGGACGCTTCCTCGGAGAGTGCCACAAAATAAGGGATAACCTGTGACCTGCCGTGAACTGTTAGATTTTATTTATTATTTATGTATTTTCACTTTTATTGTTACTGTTCACCTCAATGGTTTTGTTGTTGCTACGTCTTTCAGATGATGACGGTCATTTCTGCTCTTAGTGTTGTTAGGACTGTTATTTGTTGTTATGGTGCTGCTACTGTGTAGTCTCCTTCTTATTGTACCTCTAGCTTTGGCAATACAGTTGTAATAAGTGTCATGCTAATAAAGCTGAATTGAATTGAATTAAAGAGAGAGAGACACAGAGAGAGACACAGAGAGAGAGAGACACAGAGAGAGAGAGAGAGACAGAGAGAGAGAGAGAGACAGAGCGAGAGAGAGAGAGAGACACAGAGAGAGAGAGAGATCTGTAACGGCATCTCGGCTACCTGACCCAGGGCATCTCGGCTACCTGACCAAGGGCATCTCGGCTACCTGACCCAGGGCATCTCGGCTACCTGACCCAGGGCATCTCGGCTACCTGACCCAGGGCATCTCGGCTACTCGTTAGGGCATCTCGGCTACTCGTTAGGGCATCTCGGCTACTCGTTAGGGCATCTCGGCTACTCGTTAGGGCATCTCGGCTACTAGTTAGGGCATCTCGGCTACTTCAATATTTATAGGGCCTCTTTGCACTCTGGACTTAAAAACATTTCTCTTTCATGTCAATGGGCCATTACAGCTTTATATGAAAAAAATACACATATGACTAAAAATGATTCCTTGTAAGATTACATATCTCTCTTGTCTATTTGTAATGATGCCCTGTAAACTACAAACCATTAAAACTAGAAATCTGTAAAATCTGTACAACTAAACAAAAACTCATCGACTCTATTAACCTAACCCTAATTCACAAAACTAAATTGATGTTAGTAGACATTTTAGAACATTCTATGAGGTGGTATTTGAAGTGGAGAGGACAAAAACATACCTTGCTGTTAGATAACCATGTCTTATCATTCCAATAGGGCCATTACCATAAATAACCCTGACTACAAAAAGCAGGCAATGCTGCAAAAACAACAATTGGCAACATTTTGAAGTAATGGCAAAAGTAGCTTACCTGTAACCTGTTCAATACCCAAGATAATGTCACAAATCTACAAATTCGTTATATGGGAGTATTAAATCCAGTAACATCACACTAATATCTATAGGTTGGAACCAGATCAGACAATATTACTGAGGAATTCTTTAGTTATTGATCCTGAAAATTAACCTTCAAAGCATTCAATTCATCCTTATGGAACAACCCCTGACCCCTGTGTAAAATATGAAAGCTTGGGAGTTGAGACTATTGCTTTGAATATATCAAAGAAAACTAGTCTTGAAGGAGTTGCTGAAGTAGCTTGCCTGTATCTTTTTCCAAACCCAAGATAAGGCCAGAAATCTATAGAATTCTTATGAAAATCTCCAAACAATGTTGACCTTTTGTGACTGTACTAAACATGCAACCATACCAAAATAACATTAGGAAACATTTTGGGAGAATAAAATCTAGCAACTCCAAGCTAATATCTGTAGCTTGGAACCAGATCAGTCAATTCTACTGTGGAATTCTTTAGTTAAAAAAAAAAACAAACAGAATAAACAGAGGAATGAACAGATGACACCGGATGAAAAACAAAAAGGGACTGTCGACGGGAATAGCAGGGCGTTCTACCTGAGCTGCTGGGGGTTCTCGTGCACGCCCACCACCCAGTAGTGGTCTGACTTGCCCTTGCAGTGGTCTCTGGTGTTACAAAGGGGCGTCCACGTGTTTCCCAGCGAGCGATTCAGCAGGCGCAACACCCCCTCAGAATCGATGAAGCACGGGGTGCCTGGAAAACAAACCGTGTTTAAAACCCAGATCACATTACAGCACTGTCACGGCCGGGAGTCTCTGACCCACCTTCAGCTGTGAAGCCCAGCCATGACAGGTGGGACCGGCGGGAGATGGGGAGGGGCTCCCCCTGGATGACCTGTTGCCTCTTGCGTCCAAACTGCAGCAGCTGGACTCCTAGGGCCTGGTCGCCATCAAACCCCGTGCCTGGAAAACACAGCAGCGGTTAGACATGGCTTTGCAGGCGAAGAACTATATTACTCACCACCCTCAACTTGACAGAGCTACGTTACCCGTGGTTGCTCTTCCAAGTGAGTCTGTGGTTAGCATCTGATGGTTGTTCTCTCTGTGTGTTTGCGTGTGATCCTGTTGTGTGTGTACACATGGGGACCAGATACTAAAACCAGACAAATAGCTCACCGCAAGTTTTTTTTGGCCAGTCCATTCTACAAGAAATATGATTTCCGGCTTAACAGTCATGGACAAACCTACAATTGGGCATAATGTAAGAACCGAGGTTATGTTTAGGCATTACGGGTTTAGGGCTAGGATACATCTTTAAATTATTTGGTCTTCTGAATAAATGGTCTTCTGATTAAACTTCATCTTAGTGGATAGGAAACAGAAGGGCTAATACCGAAAGAAAAAAATAATACCCAATCAGAATTCTTCTTTGGTGGTAATTTGGTTAGACTGCTCTGAGCTCTAAGCACATTGCACACACCCCTCTCTAGCTACACTTGGTGATGATATTTTCCCTAAGTCCCTAGGTCCAACAGTCACAGTTTGCCACCGTGGTTAAGTTATTGAGGTTAATTTTAGGTTTAGGTTATGTTTAGGGCAAGGGTAACGTTTAGGGTTAAGAGAAACAGATTTCTGGGTGCCACAAGCATAGCACAACAAACAGGCATGTGAGCGCACAGTGGGCCGTACCTCGGTGGTAGACGATAAGGAGTTGCTCCCCATAGCCGGCCATGCAGACCACAGGTCCGGGCAGGCTGAAGAGCTCCCTCTGCACCCCTCCGATGGAGAAGAGGCGCAGCATGAGGGCACTGGTGGCGGCCGCTGCCCAGCCCTGGCCCAGACACACCGCCCGCACATCCTCCCCTTTGGGCAGGTCCACCATCCACTCCTTGTTGGTGTCCCAAGATGAGAAGTGAAGGCACTGGAGCTTGCTGGGGAGGGGAGAAGGAGGGACCAATAGGCAGAAGGCAGATAGACAGAAAGCACATTTAATTGAATTGGGTATTCAATGTCAGTATCTTTGCTCCATAGTGGCAATGATAGAGGGGAGAGGAAATAAAAACACACAATCTACAACCCAGACGGTTCACAGCCTGCCGATAGACTAGGGGAATTCCAAAACCGATTCCCCTCGTCTAATCCATACACATCAAACTGTCACTGTTAGCTGGTTGACAACAAATTGGGAAAATAAACCCCGGCAAATCAACTCAGGAACGTGAGCGGCGTCAACATCTGTCGTCAACATTGCAGTCAGCTAAACGAGGTCTACCTGGCGAGCTCGTCGGTGCTGGGACATGCGAGGAGCACGGCCTCATGGGAGAGGTCCACCAAAGTGTGGCCCAGGGAGTTGGTGAGGTGCATGGCGTGGTGGATGGCCGTGTCATGGAACTCCACGTCGACAGCGTTGTCCCGGTCGTCGTTGTAGCCTCGCACGATCCCCACCGAGTTCCACATCTGTCGGGAGGAGGACAGAAAACCCCTCTGGGTTAAACTTACTGTCTACTTCTTACCTCATACATTTAAATGAATGGGGAAAGCTACAACTCCAGGCAAAACACGAGTTGTTGGGCCAGGTCTCACCATGAAGCGATGCATGAGGTGTGCAGGGGTGGAGCCTGGCTGGAAGGCCTTCTGGGGCGGGGTGGGCATGGGCCCCTCATAGACGGGATGGAGCGGAGCCGCCAAGGCTCCTGGGAGAACTATGGCACTACCTGCATCATCTTCATAGTTACCAAGCTTATCCAGCCCAAGCTTGAGGGAGCCCGTATCTGTCAGGGTATTTGACTGGACGTGAGCTACAAAAGTGAGCTTATATTTGTCCTGTCCACTCGAGGAATATCGTGTTTTTGTACTCTCTTAATTGGGACCCCAAGTAACCCGTTGGTTCTTGTAGCCACAGTAAGAGCTATATCCCTCTGGAAGTTCAACACATTAACACAGAATGGAAAAGTATAGATACAACACTGTACAACAGGATTGAAATCTAACAACTATTTCCAGCGACTTTCCCAACAAGCAGCAGTCCTTAATGTTCAAATTGCCAGAGACATTTGGGATGACAAAATAATGACTGAAAACTTTTTCCCTCCTCAGACATCAGTGCACCACATCGGAATGTGTACTGGTTTTTGTTTTACCCCACTGTTTACCAGCTTTTGGATGCTACTCCATTTTCTGCAAAGTAAATGACGGGGCAAACATTCCCCTGTGGATTCCATCTTTAAATTCTATGGCAAAGACCTTACGGAACTGCAAAGGTCACATTATCATCACCTTTATACCTAATTCCAACATTCTATAGACAATGGCTTTTTCTTGATGTTTCCAGACCTATGCAGAAATGACAATGGCCCAGTCAGTGAAACTATTACCAGCAGACAAGTCATCATTACCTTAATTTCTCTACATGAACACGTTTAGATCAGTATTTGGGGCAGCAGAAAAGTAAAGGTATTTGGACATTTTAAACCACCTCTCTGATCCCAAGATGGTGCCAGCTAACATAAAACAAAACATTGCTTCCTCACCAAGTGAGTTCTCGTCATCCAGGAAGGCACTCCTGTTCCTTGCTCTCCCAGTGGCGGGCACGAGATCGTCGTCATCTTCGTCGTCCAAAGCGACAGGGTTCTTCGCCGGTGAGCCGGATTCACTGACCCCCTCGTCCATGGGTCTGTCATCGTCATTATCATCAAAAAGGTTGTCGTAGCTATCTGGAGCCTGCTAGAACAGAAGAAAAATCTCCCGTAGTAAGTTACTAGAGCCAGCTAACTTTCACAAATAACCAGAATACCGGAGACTCACCTTGGTGCTCTTAATAGCCATGGTGGAGGAAGAGGAGGATGAAGAGAGCCCGTCTAGCAGTCCCAGACAGCCCTCTGTGTCGGTGTAGGCGATCCGAGTGCCTGAAGGATGCCAGGCTAGTCCGCATACAGTGTAGCCCTTCTCATGTTTCTGCCTAGAATGTCGGGGCGGGGAAGACGGAGGGTCACCAAAAATGTAATCCAGGGTTGCACAATTCCACTTAAACATTTCAAACCGAAGCAGGGACAGCACAGACAGTCAAGCAGAAATATTACAATGGAATCGATGGAGTGAATGTTGCCTTCTCAGAGTCTCAGCAGGGTTCTGTCTCACCTGTCCACACACAGCCTGCTCTCCACATCCCACACCGTCAACAAACCCCCAATGCTACCCGTGGCCAGGAACTTCCCACAGGGCGACCAGGCCACTACGTTTATCGGCTGGCGGAAGGAGCAGGCGTTTGGAGAACGATGGCGAGAGGAGGCGAGAAAGGTCTTGTTCAAAGACGGAAAACCACTCTTTTCCACAGAAATGTCTAAGATGCGCTGACACCATTGACCATTCCCCATATAGTCAACAAAATGTTGGTAGACATACTGAACGTGACTCCAGTGACCCTGGACCTTACCTGGGTTCCAAGGTCATCAGAGAGCGTGCTCACGAGAGCCCATGAGTCTCTCTGGTAGAGCTGCACCGTCGTCTCCACGGGAACTGCCAGGAGCTAGACACAAACACATTGTCACTACAGAGGTCTTCTGCCATTAGTAGATGGACAGTCACTAAGTAAATCAGGAGATATATGTACAGATGGGTGACAAATTATAGGAAAAAACACATACAGTATTTGCTGTCCTCATTTTCTAATAACACATATGGAATGTAGTTACCAAAGAAGTGTTAAACATCTCAAAATATATTTAGATTCTTCAAAGTAGTGACCCTTTGCCTTGATGACAGCTTTGCACAGTCTTGGCATTCTCTCAATAAAAATGGGTACAGTATATATATAACGATTCAATCGCAATGAGACTAACCAGAATAGATAATGGATAAATTGCCCTTAAAAAAGGAATTGAATTCATTCAAAAAGTACTGAGCATGGGAAAATTGTAAGTCACCTCAGAGGAAAGTATGAATGAATTCCTTTCAGCCTAGAGGGGGGGGGGGGTAAGTGAGTTAGTACCTTAGCGACTCTGGGCTGCCAGGCCAGTCGGCACAAGGACTTGGAGTTGATGACATCATTGGACTTCTGCAGCAGTGGCCAGCTGATCACCTGAGTCTGAATGAACACAATGTTTCTCAGATCACTCAAACGCAAGAACGGAATCACTGATTGGCCAAGTTGCCAGACTGGGGATGGGTGGGGACAGTTTTAGAAGTCATTCAGTCTGCAGGAAGTTATTTTGTATTGTGGGGATCGGTGGTTAAACCGAATGTCTGGAATTGGACTGTGCATATGCACACTTCATCTGATGTTAGTTGGGGCACGAGCAGCAGAGACAGTGACAATGACCAAAACAGATGTGGAGATTAGCTGAGGTGATGGATAATTAGTTACCTGTTCCTCAATTTTCCAGACAACTACAGACCCATCACAGCTGGCAGAGGCCTGCAATGAGAAGGCATTCACAACATGCCGTCTGTTATATAACAGTACTAAGCATTCTAGTCTATTTCCAATCAACAATATCAAAAAAGTTGCAGATGATTTGGTGAAGTTGCGAATGATTCCTACCAGGAACTCATCTTTGGGGTCAAAGGTAACACTGAGGACAGGGGCGTTGTGTCCGCGCAGCGTCTTCTGCTGACTGCTGTCGGACACCTCGACTACCTTCACCATGAAGTCACTGGGGGAGGGACACGCACACACAGACAGGCACAGACAGGCACAGACAGGCACAGACAGGCACGCGCAGGCAGGCACGCGCAGGCAGGCACGCGCAGGCAGGCACGCGCAGGCAGGCAAGCAGGCAGGCACACGCAGGCAGGCACGCACAGGCAGGCACAGGCAGGCAGGAACACACAGGCAGGCAGGCAGGCAGGCACACAAACAGAGGCAGGCACACAAACACAGGCAGGCACACACACACAGGCAGGCACACACACACAGGCAGGCAGGCAGGCAGGCACACAAACAGAGGCAGGCACGCACACACAGGCAGGCAGGCACACACAGGCAGGATGCCAGGCACACACAGGCAGGCAGACAGGCACACACAGGCAGGCAGGCAGGCACACACAGGCAGGCAGGCAGGCACACACACACACACATGCACGCAGGCAGGCAGACACACACAGAGAACAATCAGGAAAATTGTCTGGGCAAGAAGTATGACTGTTATATGAACAGATGTCAGAACACCTGTCTTTTTTTCATTAAATTAATCACACCCATAGGAAGTGAGTGAAATACATACAAAGGTAAGATTTTCTATTTAAAGAATCATGCAGTGTAAATAATCAGTAGTGAAGCAAGGAAGCCTTGCTTCCAACTTTAGCTTTGTATCAGACTATCAGTATATTGCAGGGCTAGATCAGTTAGATACACAGTAGGAAACAGAGAAGAAACTCATTTCCTCAAATATGCGGTGTGGGTGTCAAATAGCAGTCAACAGGCCTCAGCTGCCTGTGTTGACCAAGTCAATATACAAACCGATATCAATCATGTAAAAATGGCCCTATCAATACATAGATATGGTCTGTGCCTTCATTTGCGTGATACACCTGCTTATCAAATCAATTCTTACAGCCAACAGACATTGACGTATTCTATACCATCAGGTCCCAACCTTTTTCCACACGGGCCCCCTTTCAACATTTAAAACAATTGTCCACTTTTTTTTATTTTACAGTTTCTTTAAACCAGGCTGGCTGATTAAGTACTAATCCTTACTTACATCACTGACCTGGCGGGAGTGTTAAAGGCGAGTAGGAACTATTAGAGTTCTAATCATTAATGGCGCACCCTGCATAACATAACTGTATTCCCATTTCTATGGCATCTACGGTACCTGGACCCGGCAGCGACTCTGGAGCCACTGCTGTTGTAGGCGACATGGGTGGCGTTGGTGGTGAAGCGCGTGAGGATGCCATCCGGGTCACCCTCAGGGAATGTGTGCATCTGCACTGTGTTGTTGGCGGCAGCTGTAACCAGCTTCCCATTCTGTATAACGGGGCAGACAAAGAAAGTCAGATCAGAACCATGAGGATATGAACACTTCACTGTTGGTAGGGCTTTACTGGATGTGCCACCAAACCCATGCGACTCGTGCAGATTTCCATTGTCTGCCTGGTGTTCAACCTTCCCATGTTCTCCTATGTTACTGTCACGGCACACACCCCTGGCTTCCAGTAGTACCTGGTGTCCAATATATCAGCACGGTGCTTGGCTACATAGCAGCAAGGGCAACTTCTCCTACCCACAGACAATGCAGAAAAACCCTACATCCCTACCCGAGCTCTTCACTCTGCCGCCACTGGTCTTTTGGCAATCCCAAGCCAATGGTAGCGCAGCTCCCGATCTGCCCAGTCAAAACTCTTCTCTGTCCCTGCGCCCCAATGAAGGAACCAGGTACGACACCATCGTAACTAACAGCCATCCTAATAGCCTTTTCCCTATTTGCCACAGCTTAAAGCCTCAGCGCATACATGACAAATTCAGAAAATTAACATAATGCAAGAGAACAAAATAGACTGTAGAAAGAGCAGAGATCACCAAAGAATGCAACATGGAATGTCAGATAGGGGAAGAAAAGAAAAACTGGTTGAACCCAATTAATCACTAAAATTGGATGTTCATGGATCGAGTGTTACAGCGCTAATGCACCCAAATAATAAAATGACACGTGTCCTGTAATTAGTCTACAAAGAAGGATTCACAGGTATCCATGCTTTGATTTAGTTTCCCAGCATTATCTCCAAATGCTAGCCTGTGTCACAAATCCTATCCAAGTCCAGAGACCTATATTAGTATTTTTCACAAAACCCATCCAAAAGTATCGGAAATTGATTGTGAACAAAGGCCTTTACAGAGGATTTGAACCAGATGTGTGAAGAATGCTTGTGTCGGTACCATTATTCGAATGGGATTTGTTTCGTAAAAAACCACATAATCCAGGCGTCGATTCTATGACTGCATGCATGTTTTATTAAAATCATCTCTAACAGGTCTCCAGTCATACAGTTTCTAAGCATCATACAGTATATACGGCCCTGTCTCAGGCGTACCTGGCAACCCGATCAAGGAAGTTAATTGCAACACATGGTTAACCCTTTCAACGGCAGACTCGTATGAGACTTACCTTCAAGGCACAGGAATACGCCCTCTCTCCAACGCTAATGGACTTGGGATCGTCGTCATCCAGACTCTCCCATATCCTCACGTCGCCATCACTTCCACAAGTGACTATATAGCTGAGAAAAAGTCAGGCAAGAATCGTGTCAGTGTCAGGCCACTATATTTATATGCATTTTACCTGGTCAATATTTATTCACTATTTTAATTTCTGCATAAGTTTGAATGTGTCATATTTTGTCATAAACATTACAAACATGGTACTGACCATTTAACAGAATCATTACTTGCCAGTTCCCTCACAGCAGTGCAACAATGATGAAAGCATATCAAATTAGGTTAAAACAAATAATGACAATACTAGAAAAGACCATTTATAGTACTAATTCATGATCTCATATATCGACTAAAGAATAGTGTAAAAAGGCTACGTCGGTCAGGTTTATATGAACGGACTGACTGTTTTCTTTTAGAGTTTGTTTGGAAAAAGACATTAATTTGGGTGGCAAAACATTTTACAGCGTTTTGTACTTGAACATTCAAGTTATCCCTCTTATTCAATCAGTTGTCTTCACATTTTCAACTGACATGGCTGGTTCACTACCATACTCACTTTCCAGTGTCATCGAAGCAAACGTCAGTCTGTCCTTCTGAGTGGCCATAACGCATAGGCTTTCGTTCACAAGGCATTGTTCAACTGAAATGACAGCAATGTCAGAGAATGACCAAATGCAAATATGAAGAATCATGTTGTACATATAAATGAGCAAACAGACTTGAGCAGTTGAGTGCCACTTCACTAAACCATATGAACTGTATTGATGTAAAAAAAAAAAAACGTCTGTCCATCGATGTGTAATGTAATTTATTGCATTGAAACCTGTCTGATTCTGAAATCATTATTACCCCCTAGGCAGGTGATTACGTGGGGAAAGTGGCTAGGATTCACGGGGCCCATGGCTTGATATAATTATAGCAGTAATATCAATGTCGTCAATTGAGGAGGAGGCATTAAAATATACATTTTAAGTAGGTCCAAGATTTCTGGCAAAGGTTCTGACCCTAGCCTAGGCATTAACGTTACTGTGTAGCAAGAGCAATGTAATTTCCTTTGAGGATCAAAAACATCTACAGTAACCCGGCAACTTGTTAGTTTATAAGTAACGACATTTCGCTTATATCAGGAAGACAGCTGTCTTTTCATTGTGCATTTCAATTTCATTGACAAAATTGTAACTGACTCGCATGTCTCGACGACGTTGAAACTAGTAGTACTTCATGTTAATTCTCGCGTCACAGAACGAAAGATATACTTGCTCCCATTTTGTAACACAATCATAACATTGTAGATATATTTGCTGTCCTCATTTCTAACCCAATCACAACAAATTAGCTAACAGTTGCTAGCTAACGAACATGACAATGGTCTGCTAGCTTACTAGCTAGCTAGTCAAGCTGGAGTCAGGCAGAAGAATATAGTTAATTTGGCTTAGTTGGCAAAATGCTTAGTTTAGATTAATGTAACTAATCATTCAAAGTTTCCGAAACATTCTCTCATTCAATATATTATTTTAAATTATATTTTCATTTTAACCAACTATATGAAAAGGCAATGCCAAACTTACAATATTGACAGTACGTCCTCTTTATGTGAATGCAGAAACTCCCGCGCTGTTGAAAAACAAGAAACCAAAGAGTTTCAGGATTCCCGCCAGGTACGTCACCATCACCACTCCCCCGACTCCTCCCCCCGGTTCTTCCAACGTACCAAAAAAGATGCTTCCATCCTAGTTCACCAATAGATAAACTGGCTAATGTCACAGAACCCGTATAAATTAGACTGCAGGATTTTAGCAGTCATCTTGCATGGGACTTATTACAAACCAGCTACAATAGAAACATAGTAAAACTGTCATTTTAGGGTTTTATATTGGTTATATATTATATACATAACCTTTGTCATGTGCAGCATAATGCATACAATGACTGTACTTTTCCGAATATCAACCAACAAATCCAATTTAAATAGTTTTCAATTTATAATGTATTAATTTAAGAGTACAAAATGGGTATAAGGTTACTAATGATGTGGGAATACAAGATAGAATAGAGCTTTTAATACAGTGTAAATTTATATTTCTTTATTACATTGTACAAATTACTATTTTAGTTACAGTTTACTAAAAGGAGCTAGCTAACTAAATTTGGTACCCTAACTGCAGAGTAGTTAAATGGGGTCAAAAATCGGACCAAATCTACCCAACATCATTATCTGCTGATATTATATAGTAATAACGTTATTTGAGGAAAACTTTGTTATTGCACATGTTGTAGGCAACATCGATTTATAATTTACTGTAGCAAGCTAGCTGAGATTGTTAATTTAAAAACAAACAGAATTCTGATGCGTTTTAGTACCCTGCTAGCGGTTCGAACTCTTGTTCACTGATTAATAAACACGCAATATGAAATGAAGTGTCATCATATTGCTTTTCTACACTATTACTGACGCATAAAACTGATTAAAACCTTTCTCGTATTGTTTGTTATTTTTATTGACAGTATTTGTAGAGGGAAACAGAAGACATACAGCACCAGTTCATGAAAAGTCTGTTTTGAAAGCGTATTAAAGCTAACATTTTTTACTTTTAACTTCAACCAATAAATAGCCGACTCTATAAACTAAGGTGCATTGCAATTAGAAAAAAATGAAGGCTGGACAGGCATTCCTCAAAGGAACATTGCCTGTCCATGGACCTGGTTTGTGAATGGCTGCCCTGGATGGTTGATGCTGTTGGTGCTGTTTTTTAATTTATAATTTTTTCTGTCCAGTTCTTCAACAATGGCTAACATCACAAACAACACTTTATGTTGTATATTATTTTTTGATAAATAACATTCTTCTAATTCTGATATCAAAGTAGGTTAAATCATCCATAATGACATTCTGCTGAAGACTCATTCATCCTCTTAGTACGACATCCAGACTAGGCTAAGCTGCTAGTATTCATTTTCTGTGATTTGTTATGATTGCTCAAAACATTGCTGAGATTTACCATGACAAACTAATGGGTTATACACAAAAGACTAGGCTACAAAATGAAATCGGTAACCAAGAATAGCCAGGTGGTCATGTGAGTACTTTCTTTCCAAGCTTATGTGGCCCAGACAATCTGATCTTGGTATACGTTCCAATGGCAGCATGAAGGGTGTCTCACTGGAATAATTTGATAAGCACAACAGGAAATAGGCTGCTGCAGACAGCTGTGTCTAAATATTACTCAAGTGAAATCCAATAGCTTCCAATAAAGCCTGTGTGTTTATGTGTGCACATTGTATAAGTGTATTCCTATGTGTGAGGGTGTGTGTATGCTTGCGTGCGGGCTGTGCTTTTATGTGCACATGTT
Organism: Esox masquinongy; assembly: GCA_016801175.1. Classification (NCBI taxonomy): domain Eukaryota; kingdom Metazoa; phylum Chordata; class Actinopteri; order Esociformes; family Esocidae; genus Esox; species Esox masquinongy. The sequence goes on from JACXGI010000026.1 coordinate 157,691, forward strand.
GACGGATTACTGCAAATGAGCTTAAACCAAAGGGATTCAATTCATTACAGAATTGTCCACGATTTTACGAATCCTGTATGTAATAGGATCCGGTATATAGTGTTACAATGTTAAGCCTTGGATGGAGTCTGACTGCAATGACAACTGGATAATTTAAGACACAGACATATTTCATTTCTGTGGTATGGACAGATCAATAAGCATGGCTCCAGCCTTTCGCCATTGAGAAAGTTATTTTCCTGCACACTTTATCAGCATCAGTATTGCCCACCCTTGCTCCCTGTCAACAAATTTGAAGAATTTTATTGGTGTTAGCATTGGCTGGTAGGATCTAACACCATGGTTAAAGTACAAGTCAAATGACCAGGCTCCTCTGGAAACACACTGTTCTTAAAGTGATCTCACCTTCTCTAAACGTGACCTCACCCTGTCTCAGACATATTACCAGCAATTCCAATCGAAATTAGGTTCAGGTGTACAGCAGGTTGTTCAGGACAATGCATTACTCTGTCTGTTTCAACTGGCTAGGATCAGTTGTCTTTCTTATTTTGTCTTCCAAACCAGTCATTTGTTTGCGAGGGGATTTCAGATGGATGATCATGGGACTGTTGACTCCTCGCATCCTTTTCCTCATCTCTTTCTCACTCCTATTGTTTTATTCCCCTCTGATATTTTTTTCCAATGAGATGGAGTGGGGACCCAAGGAATCAATGAAAGACACACTGGTAAGAGCCACAAAATATGGAACAACAAACATGCATCTTGCGTTTACCACACTTAAAATAGGCTACTAAACTACTACTGTTTTACCATCAATCAAAACATCCAATAGCACAATTTGACGGTGTAAAAGATAAGTTAGCTATGAATAACAACATCCTTCAAAATCTGAATTAGTCATGCATAGAGAATATCCTTCTGTTTCTTGGTTCTCCAATTCTTCGGAAAGTGATGACATTTAAAGGTGCTCTTTGCAGAGAGGACTTCGAATTGTTTCCCCGTACTTGAAAGGCAAATATTTCCATACTATTAAGTTGTCTTACAGATCAGTAAAAGAGGTAATGGCATCATCTAGTTCACTTTGATGATGAGGCAACAGGTTCTCTATAAGCCAAAAATGATAGGACGATGGCATGTTTCTTGACCATTATCTGTAATGCAAAATAGATTCTCACAGAATAGAGGTAAGACAATATAGCATTTATTTGTTGTTTTGACAGGTACCAAGTAAAATTGGAGTAAATGCTGAAAAGTTTCTTGGGAGGTTGACAATTTGAGCATTTCAAGGAAGAAATATTATGACAATAATTAAAAATTAGGTACCAGTCTTCTCTATACAGTGCTAATACAGTATCCATGTATGTTTATGCTGGGACTGAAAAACAGCAATGCATTGCTGTGGTAATCAAGACAGACAGACTGAATAAACAGAACTATAGCACATTAGCCTCTTAGACATGACTACTCTAAGTCTGCCACTGAGACATGAATACGAGGAGATGAATTGATAATCAAAAGATGTGTAAATAAATGTTTCGTTCTGATATATAGCTTAGAGACTATAATGAAGTGCAGGATTATGATTCCAAACGGACTTCAATGTACAGCCACTAGTGAAAGTCTACATATTCCTTGCAGTCTCTTTATTTTACCACAATATGCTTTTAATGATGTCTTAAAAGCTGTTGAAAGCAGATCTACACAACCTACTTCACATTTTCAAAGTGAAAACATATAGAAAAGTATCTAAGATACAAAGAATTGAAAATTAGTGGATGTTTAGCACTGTTCAAAGTGCCTTGCCTAGGATTTAAGTCAGGATGGAGACTGAACCCAAAAATGTTTATGAAAAAAAACTCAAGATCTCTTGGAAACTCCACTGCTGGTAACAGGCATACCCATAACCAGGCCTGTGCACAGGAGGGCTTAAGTCCCAGCCCCTATCCCTGGATGGCACTCAAAGTCTGTTGCGCTGCCAGCATATATTCGGGGAGAATTTTTTTGGCCCCTCGAATCGTCTGTGCACGGCCCTGCCCATAACATCATGCTGCCACCATTATACTACAAAAGAACATTTGCATCAAGAACATTGAAATTAATCCACATTACTGGCATGTACGATGAAGTTAAAGCCTCTGCTAAAAAAAACACTCCAAATCATCTTTTTTTAACCAGGCTGTAAAGTAATCCCGAAAGACAACATAGCATTCATATTTTTTAATGAAGTTTATTTTGAAATTCAACACAACCCAAAATGAAACCCTCTTTATTGTATTGTGGAGGCAGCATACTGTTGTCTTTGGGATTGGGGAGTTTATAGGATCAGAAGGAGAAAAGGAGAAAAGCCCAGGTAAAATGTTTACTTAAACCCACCTCAAACCTTCTGCAAACCTAATTCTAGAAGATTTTAATGAGTAAGACGCGGCAGTGTTGTCAGAACTGAGTGTTCCAGTTCTGACTTAAATTTAACAGAAAATCAATGACAGTTTGCAGTCCATCAATTATTTCTAACCAAATTGACTGTTGTAGTGAGCAATTTTGATAAAAGCAATGAACATAGGTTGCCGTAGAAGTTGTGCTAAGTTGCTGGAATATTATTCAAAATAATTCACAGTGATAATAGCTGCCAGCAGTGTTTACACCAAGTATTAACTCTGGTGTGTAAAGACATACACAATCAAGATCCTGGATGTGGATTACATTGTCCAGATCTTTAGGGAAACAAAATATAATTTGTTTATGAAATTTAAGGCAACCCAGTGTTGGACGGCAAGCTGTGTGTAGACTGTGTGTAAGCCATACTATGGATAAAAACAGAATTTATGTTGCCATCTAGAGGCTTTAGACAAAACTGCATCCATCTGTATCTCCAACCCTGATTGTTATCTCTCCAACCCTAATATAGCACACCTGATTCTAATAATTAGACAATTAATAACTGATTGAGGCTGCACATACATGGTGTTGGAGTGAAAACAACCAGAACAGTAGCTCTCCAGGAGCAGGGTTGGAATCTAGTTAGTATAGTCAAGTAATTAAACTGATCTGAGGAAGACCACATTGACATGAAACATTTTTTCCACAGTCCCCACGTCTTATAAATGTCATACTATTTATTGTTCATTTATTTACTGACTGATTACAAGAGGCAAGGATTAATGTATCAGGTTACTAAAGAGACTTCAAACAATATGTGCACTTTCTCATAGCTTTAATAATATAATAAATCAAATCCTCTCTCTCATTCACAATCTCTCTCTCACTTCCCCTTAACTATCACACGGAATCCTTTTTTCGACCCTGTTATACCATTTATCCACCTAACCAGCCAAAACCTTCGCGGCTGATAACCAGCACAGCATCCAAGACTCGCGTGTCCAATGAGACTTTCCCAATACAAAGTAACTATATTGCGGTCAGGCTCTGAAAAAAACGACTGGTGTGGAAGAGTAGTAGCACACTGGAATGATAATTAACTGAGTCATAGTTCTATATTGCACACGCCCCATTGCACTTGTAGTGGTACTGCCTAAGATAGTCCCTTAGCGGATAAGGCAATGGAAGGATCTCAATTCCCTGGTATGTAGTGCAGCTACAGATAACTGCCCGACACAGGTGTTGCAAGGTGAAGGGGAAAGTCCTGGGCAGGGGGCGGGACAGGAGGGGCTCGAAGAAAAGGCACGTGGCAGGGTCGCTGTAGTGACTTAGCAGGCCAGTTACGCTCGGGTCCCGGTACATGCATGGGTCGCGTCCGTCAAAGCTGAAGCGCTTGCCGCTCTGCTCAATGCGAGCGTGGAGGGAGCGGCTGTAGCGCCGAAAGCTGACCGAGAACAGGAACTCGTCCTGGGCAGAGTCGCGGAGAAGGAAAGTGCCTTCGGGCTGGCCCTCCAGGAGCTCCTCAGCCTGAAAGCGGTCGAGCACGCCCCAATAACATGGGCTGTTGTTGATCTGGAGGAGGTCCGGCACCAGGATGTAGTCGGTATGGCAAGATGGGTGACAGGATGGATCCCAGTCGTCAAGGCTGAGGGGCCTAGTCGAGCAGATGCCATCCCAGGAAAGAGGCGTAGAAGGCAGGGATGAGGAATTGGACGGGACTAGTTCTTTGCCAGAAGCCTGGGCAACTTGAACTGACCGTGCAGCCTCTAGACCCACAACGGCGCTAGGGTGGACTGCATGCTTCTTGATGAGGTGCCAGCAGTGGGCTAGCTCTGACTTGGGCGAGAAGGGGCACTTGTCCTGCATTAGCTCCGAGACGTGGATCTTGCGCTTTGACCAAAGGAGCACAGAAAAGGCTCCCTTGGAGGCCCCCGTTGGGTGGCTGTGGTGATGTTGGCCGGTGCGGAGAGGGAAGCACTGGCCCACAGCATCCTGGAATTTCTGCCGGAGCGAGCGCCGGGAAAAGGCTTTTCTACAGGCGACGTCCATGTCTATGTCCCCTAAAACAGTGCAGCTGCATTTTCTCTCTCGCCGTCGCCGTGGACATGAGGTGGAACGAGCCCCTTGCTCCTCCATCTGACCCTCGCCCTCAGAACCCTGCACGCCTGCGTTGTTTCTGGAACTCCGGGAGCGCTTTTTGCTGCTCCAGACGTAGCTGTCCGCGCTCCAGCTGCGGATGCCAGATTTGGGACGGGTGTCTGAACTCCGCAATTTCTTGTCAGACATGGTGCTCACTTCTCTTCATATAGTTTTGCTACATCAATGGACAGATACAGACATGTCAATATGTGGATAAAATCCTCAGTAATCAAACGTTTGTATTGTTATCAACAAAAGCTTTAAATCCGATTGCAAAATATATTTGCATAACTTAGTGCTGGCTACGAGGGTAATACTGTTATTGAACTCTTTGAATTAGAAATCCATTTATCACCAGTTGTGGACTTCCTTTAGGCTGAAGTCTGAAACGGAGAGTTCCAGTGAACCGCCCATATCAATATCAGCCTAATTATGATGAACGAAAGCAGAAATCAATTTAAGTTCAATCCATTTTTCGCCACGGGAATAAGTATCTGAATGAGGACCAGTTTAAATAGGCTAAAAGCCAATTATAATATGTGAAAAGGACAAATTTGTTTCACCAAATAACACTTAATGTGTACTCAATTCTGTTTATAAACTGCTTAAACAGTGATGCCTTTAGAAATGGATGCAAAAATTATTTACCAGCCAGCGGTGGTTACAGTGTACAAGGGACACTCGAATAAAGTCACTTTGCTACAATTTTTTGCTTTCCCACTAACATGCCTAGACATGTAGGAGTACTGGACAAAGACTGTGTAATTTCTGAGGCAAGAGAACTAGGCCTAACGAAGTTTGCCCCAGAGTGATACATTTTTGCAAAATAACATTTTATATAGTTCTGCAACATAGACAAGTAATAAGCACATACCGAAGTTATTTGCTTCCAAAAACAATTACTGACACAAAACACAAACGTTCGACATAATTTTAAATATACAAATACAACGAAAAGCACCAATTCTTTTATCTGTGAATATTACAACTCGTTCAAATTCTAATGCGATAATCTAGAGACTTTACCTTTTCAACTCGTTTAGAAAGACAACGTAAATCCCGTGTCCATGTTGCCAAATTTGATCATAATTTCTCTATTTGCGCACCAGACGAGGGAACGCGCGTTCGGTCCTCTATCCAGATCCCATCTCCAGTGTAGACTAGTTCCGCTCTCTTTATAGGCATATCCTCTTGGGATTTGATCATTTCCTCTTTGGTCTGGGATGGATGTGAAAGTGAAAATGCCATACCCTTTCCTCTGTAACCTTGGGCGCAAACGCGTTGAGACGCAAAACCAAAACTCAGTTTTTTTATGTATACCTATATCTCCTACCCATCACCTCTGAATATGTTTTTAAGAGATTGAATATTGCCTACAATTGTATTAAACTAACGATGACAATGTATTCATAAATCTTTTGCCATTTTATGTCTTCATATGTGCAATCTGGGCTTGTGTGCCCAGATTGTGTAAATGTAATTTCAGTTCATGACACCAAAAAATATAGTTTACCACAAATGTCTCTCATCATATCATAACCCAGATTATAATAGTCAAGTACCAAACTAAGGTGAAGTTACATTTAAACCGTAAACTTTTACCATAACATGTTGCCTCCAAAACGTAAATGTGACCACGACATGTAAAAACAGTGTTGCTTGTTGGCGTGAGAAGATTCAGAAAATGATGTTTCTTTCTGGCATTTTATGTTAATGAGCTATTGACAATCAAGTCTGAATCTTTAATTCCTTTTATTAAAAACGTCAGTATCTCTGACCCCAAATAACTTTCATCATTACAACAGATAATATGGAATCAGGGACATATGCCATACCATCAACATCATTTAGTTTTGCAATAATTTTTTATTGTGTTTTATGTCAACAGCTCTGACCCAATATAACTTCCATAGATAGCACCATCTGGTATAGCTTAAGGGACATGTGCCATATCATCAGCGTTTTAGTTTTATAATTTGTCAATGTAGAACATTTCTCTTTTTTTAAATGCATCTTTCCACCTTAAACTGTCAATTGCTTAAATATACAAATAGCCCAAATATGCAACTTTTATTAACACAACTAACTTATATGAGTTCAGGAACCTCTAACTTACAATCAACAGCATTTACATTTTCATTTTTAGAGTTTGGAAATGCATTTCCTTCAATCAGTTTTGAAATCTTTTGATCTTAAGCTTTTCAATACAAATTTTTATGGAATATGCTTCCTTACTATTTTTTTTACACTCGGTAAACAGTATGTAAATTGTAATACATTACATAAAGTTTTTAAATTATATTTTTTACCAAAAATATAATTGCTCAGTATATATTGAATTCTTTCAATTTTTTTGGGCTGTAAGAAATTTGATTTGAAGGAGTTTGGGAGGATCTTTAGTGCCTCTGAAGCTCCCAGAATAAAGAATGGCCTCTGCGATTTCATACTTTTCGTATGTAGACATCCTGTTAGGTTAGTCACTTGGGGCAACACTAGGGGATAATAAAAGGGTGCTGTGGATCCACTGAGGCAGGGCACTGAATGTGGTGGCCCAACAGTAGCTTGAAGGAGCAGTCACCAAAACACCCCAGACAGACCAAAAACTTCCTCTTACCCACTCCTGTTAGAGCTGAGAGTGATGTGTCAGGCTAGTAAAACCTCAGAAACCTGAGGAAAGGCTCAATCTGTTTCAGCAAAGAGATTCACCAGAAATAATCCTTTAAAATGTGCCCAGGACACCACAACCACCCTGGTGGAGTGAGTATGCACCCCTTTGGGACGCTCCTGACTCTTATTTCGTTACACCACAAAAACCCATTTGGACAGCCACAAGGTGGACAGCGCTTTGACTCAAGCTGGCTTTGCAAAGAAGACAAATAGCCGGTCACACAACCAGGACCTCAGAGTAGGCATTCAGTACATGAGATTCCTCTGTGGTTGAGAGAATGCCAAGAGTGTGCAAAGCTGTCATCATGCAAGAGGGTGGCTACTTTGAAGAATCTACAACATGGAATGTATTTTTATTGGTTTAACACTTTGGTTACTACATTATTCCATGTGTGTTATTTCATAGTCTGGATGTTTTCCCTATTATTCTACAATGGGGAAAATAGAATCACTAAAGAAATGTCCTTGAATGAGTAGGTGTGTGCAAACATTTGACTGGTAGTCTAGGTGTAAAGACAACACGTCCCGGCCGCACAGCAGGCACCACAGAGGCTCGACAGGGAGAGGACTAGCTCTGGGGCCTCTTGGACCAGAAGCAGGGACAGACCCTCCGAACATTCCCTATCTAGCATGGGGCCACTATATGCAGGGACTGGTTCTCTCAGTGTAGTATGTCCAACATGGGCTGGCTAAGATTTATCTGGGGAGACATTCAGGAGGGTTCGTGGCCACCAGTGTGTGAGTCTAAACCTAGAAGGGCACTTGGATCTCCCAATGAGAACAAAAGCAGTTAATACATGTTTTCTCATCTAGTGAACAGATCATGCTAAAACTCTCCTGGACCTGGGACACCACTATTTGGACAGAGGAGTCCCCCTGGAGAGGAGATCTGCTCTTGGGTTGCGAAAACCTGATAAACCACACACAACGCCTTGAGGTGACGGTTGCTCCGTAACAGTGTTGTCAATGTCAACAGGGACAATGAGTGGATTAGATTGACTCCTTCATTTTTTAACACATGTAGGGCAGAATTAGGCCGCTCCCTATTGCAACTGAAGATACAAAAAAGAGCATTACAATTCTGGATACACCTAAAACAAAGCCCAAATTCAAGTCTCCAATTCAAAGCACTTCAAACCCAAGAGCTGACACCAGAAAAGTGTTCCCACAGTCAGCTGATTCTGGACCTAAACAATCAAACTGATACCGGTACAGTTTCAAAAGAAAAAAATAAATAAAATCACAAACCAATCTAAGGACATATCTACAACATTGGAATTGGAAAAACAAAACAAAAACACAACGCAGACTAAACTGCAATCTGACCCTAGACAAAATATATATTTGCAGATTATCTACTCTGTCAGACATCTGAAACAGAGACAGATCCTCACCAAGTACCGGCTGAGTGACCACCACTTGGCAATAGAAACCGGCAGACATAAAAAACATGGCTACCCAAACAGGAGTGTGAATGTTGTCAGTGCATGACAGGGGAGATAGAGACAGAGATGCACTTTTTGCTTTACTGTGAGAAATATTCTTCACAAAGAAACTTAATATTTTAAAAACTGACCAAATGTATTCCAAATTTTAGATCATTACGGCCACAGGAAAAACAAATAATACTAATGGGCAATGGACCAACAACTCCTCTTGCAGCCAAATTAGTATTTTACTGCCATAGCCTGAGGGACACTGACTACCCCTGTACCAGGTCCCTGAAAGTTTATGGGGGAAAAAGTGCATGAACCTACATCAGTCAGTTTCATTAATGAAAGTCATATTGAGTCAGAGCTATTGACCTGTATTTGAACAAAAGGCGATAAAACATATTTTTACTTGACAAAATGCTCAAATGTAAAAAATATATAAATATTATTGACGGTGGGGCAGTGGTCCCTGAGCTGATCGTATTTTTTTTTTTTTTTTTAGAAAGATCTATGTCATTTGATTGCAAAGCAATTGGCATTTTTTAGTTTATAAAAATAGATTAATTATGCACTTTTAAGTCGTCTTTTGAAAATTGAACCTAAAAGAGAAAACAAGGAAAGTTGCATGTTAGCTATCGTAAGGAGGTTTAGAAAATGTTATTTATGTCTTTCTGGCAGTTATTTTAACAAGGTATTGAAGATTAAAGTTATAATCTTTAATATAAAGCCAACACTGCAGTAACCTACTATTGTTTATAATCCTACTTGTATAGTCATTTGTTAAAATAATGTGGCCAATACGGTCGTTGCATTTAGTTTCACCTCTAGAATTAATTTATGAATTTCATAGTGGTCGTGGAGTTCATTTAACTAGCCCTATATATTTCAGCTTTTTGCAATTATTGTACCTCTGAAGAAATTACTTTATTGTTCTCTGTGGGATTGGCCACGTACACATTAACATCCTCCTCAAGATAATTAGGCGACAACAATAGCCTCCGTCTGTTGATCCATTCAACCTTGTTAGAGAGGAAACGGCCTGGCTTTTAGATCACATCGAGCGCTTGATTTATTGATTGGATAATCAATAACAGGCTTCCGACAGGTTTTTCTGCTTCCGGGAATCTTCAAGTTGCTCCAAGTTAAAAGATGAGTCACTTTGAAATAGAACCCTTTGGGATTAAAGTAAACCTTGGGTTCAAATTGTTTTGGAAAACACTCCATATTCTTTGAACTTGTTGCATTAAACAAAACCCGAAAGTCTTAAAATTAACCCTATGGCATTCCATTTGACCTCAAAAGATGTCAAATTTCAGTCAGTTGGGAAGACACCTTTTCTGGTTATATTTTGGTCATAATAAAGACCAATAAGACAATATAAACACCTATAAAATGTGCAGACTGAATCAGATGTGCTAAAGGGCAAAATTAATATAGTGCAATTGGCATATACAGGTAGCAGCAAGTAAGAGCATATGAGGGTATAATGACGTAAGGCAGTATTGAAGGAGTGTATGAGAATATAACAGATAAGTGTTCAAATGAATAATGCAAGAAGATATGCAACGACACGTGGGCCTGTTAGATATTATCCACTTTGATTCGTGAACAAAATCATAGACCAAAAATCAGGCGTGAACATCTTTTTTAGCATGAGTATTCAAGATGACTTTCTGTTGATGTTACAGCGTTCTCAGTGAGAACATGGTTGAACACAAACTTTTATGCCAGAATACCGACGAGGAAGTCAAGACAATAGACATTAGCCAACCAGATGCCCTCAGACCCCAACAACAGAGGAAATGTGTGTGTATCTGTCTGTGTGTTATCACCGTTCCTATAGTCCACGATGAGCTCCTTTGTTTTACTGAGATTGAGGAAGAGGTTGTTAGCCTGGCTAACATGTCATTAGGCTGCTTTGCTGTCATTGCTGATGAGCCCTAGATTTGTGGTACTGTCAGCAAATTGGACGATTTAATTGGAGTGGTGCATGGAAACACAATCATGGGTGAACAGGGAGTAGAGGAGGGGACTAATCACACAGCCCTGGGAAGTACCTGTATTTAGGATTATCATGGAGGAGGTTGTGTGACCTATTTTTACATACTGAGGACTACCAGTCAGAAAGTCCAATACCCAAGTTGCAAAGAGAGATGTTAAGTTCAGAGTGACCTAAGTTTGATCAGAAGTTTGGAGTGGATAATGGTGTTAAATCGAGAACTATAATGTATTTGGATTTTATGCAAGTTGAAGTGGGTCCAGAGTGTCAAGTAATATGGAATTGATGCGGTCGTGAATTAATATTTCAAAAAACTTCCTGACAATGAAGGTGATGTCATATACTTGTTTGACTTGTATATTTAGTAGAGAATGACCTATTTTACTGTATGTATTATTCATTAAAGTGGAGCAATTATGATTATCCAAAAATAATCAATAGTCAATGAGGCTTAATTAGATTTGGTGTGTATGTGCGTGTGTTAATATGAGTATGTGTGAGAGAGTCAATCTATAAAACGTCAGATAATGTAGCAACACAATGTCCATGAAACCAATTTAATATTTGATGAGTGTCATTATGTGGTCCAAACAGAGTAATATTCTCTACATGCGTACAAACATTTTCTGTTAACTAGACATTGGGGCATACTGTAGACGTCTCTCAACCACTAATATTGCAAAATGAATAAGTAAGCGATTCATGATCTAGAAACTACTGGGAAGACTCCATTCTTCCTTCTTTTGTGTTTTCTATACATGCCCGAGACACATTAATTGTCTTTGTCCCATTTCAGATTTATTAAATGCTATCCTATCTACTTTTTTCTTGACAGCAGTGGCGTCAGTCAATTGGATGGATATCTGGATTTTGTCTGCAAGTTGAAGTCATAGGCCTTTGTGGAATTCTACCATTTACCGTCATTTACAGCTACAGGTTACTTTTCAAATAAAAGAGTGAATGAGGGTAATATGGAAGTATATGGAAAGCAGGTGCCTTCACAAAGTTGCGGAGTTAACCCATCGTGCTTAGTCAGGTTTTTCTTGGATATACCATAGCTATTTCAGTCAACATCACCACCAATTTGAACACTTATTCATGCAAGATTCTGGAGCACTTCCTGAGACAGCATTTAACACTATAATAATAAATATTGTGCTTTGTGGAAGCATTCAAGATTTGAATCCGTTCTGGTAAAATACATTTTCAGTGACTCCAAAGCATGCACTTCTCTTGGACTTTTCTGTTTTGTTGTGTTACAACCTGAAATCAAAAATGATTTAAAAAGGGTTTTTTTCCACTGATTGACAAAAAAAAGTCCACAACGTCAAAGTGAAAAATAACATTTGCAAAGTGTTCTAAATTAATTACAAATATAAAACAGAAAAACATTGACTGCATAAGTTTTCACCCCCTCTCCTATGAGACGCCTAAGTGAGCTGTGGTGCAACCATTTGCCTTAAGATAGGTTAAATACACCTATCTCTGGGAGGTCCCACTGTCGGTTAGTGCAATTCACAAGAAAATATAACTGATGAAGAAGGAAGATTCAAAGCAAATCTGGTATAAGGTTCTTCAAAAGCACCAATCAGGGGGAGGATTTAAGAACATTCCCAAGATATTGAATATCCCTGGATAACAGCTTTGATCAGATTACGTTAATATAGAGCTAGTTATCGGCATGGGGTGAACCAGCAGGCTAGCCTCTCTACACATGAACTGCTGCAGTGTTAGTTCGGGTTGTCCCAGTGCTCTTTCAGCAAAACCTCTTTCCTCGATCTTTCACCATTTTCTGCAGGACTCAACACTTTGGATTGAGGCCAAAAAGTTGTGGCTACAGATTCATCTGTATGTATATATATACATACATACATACATACAGAAAGAATAACTGAGAGAAAGACAGTTTTGTCTTTTTAATATATATATTTTAATTTCACAATAATAGAAAACATCCCCTTAAAAGTGTAGAGTATGGTGTATAGATTAGAGGGAGGAGAAAATAATTTCAATGCATGAAACTGATTAACGTCAACATTTTTTGAGGGGGTGTAGTGTAGAGTGCACCATTTCCCCATTTCCTTGGTACATAAAACTATAGAAAACTGAACAATAAAATTGTGCATCCACTTTCCACAACCTATTGAGTGTGTCAACTTATGTGTTATTGCAATTTAATAGGCTTGTATAACATGGACGGCATCTCCTCATCTCACCAGGGCCCAATAGCAGGAAGTGTGTGCAAAGTGGAAACCCAGTATGCCCATTACTATGCCCATTAGGGGGGCACAGTTCATCATAGCAGCATAGCACATGGGCTTGACCGGGGGCAGAGAGGCTCATATCTGCCTCATATTAGAGCAGCATTGATCTGATTCTGATGAACACCACAACTAACAACAGTCTCTATAAATAATTGATGTTTCGGTCTAGGTAATTTGGTGAAGGGGAGGTTTAAGCAACTTTTCTTTTAGCCGTTCTTCGCTAGTTGTTGCTTCTTTAAAGGTTTTTAAAACCCCTCTGTGTTATTTATATTTTTTGTGGTGTAGATTTTATATCAAATTTTTTCTCCACTTCCAATTTTGGAATGTCCACTGGTCTTGCAGGGTCTTGCATTCTGGTCTTGCAGGGAGAGGTAAAGATTAAGACATGTTTTCCAATAAACATTTCGCCAAGCCATTCAGCTTGCTATCACAAAGCTTTTCTCAACAGGATATACTAACCAGCCACACACATTAAATGTGAATGTATATGCCAGCCAACAACCACAACTACTGTAAGCTTGCAGGTACATGACTTACCCCAAGAAGTTGCTAGAGGATGACGAGACAATTCAGCCATTTATATGCTTTATTACTGAAGGCATAATGTCGAACTGAATATGAGGCTAAAGTCTATATCACACATTTTAAACTGACTTGAAACGCTTACAATTTATATTTACTTAGTGAAGAAAGCACATTATGAGGGTTATGTACATGCTTAACAATGCCTTTTAGCCACAAAATAATGCATTATAGCTGCAGGCTTAGGTAAATTGTTGCAAAATCAAGGAGATTAATTTTAAATATATAAATATGTATTTATATATTTAAAATAAACAACTGTTGATGTGTGTGCATATATATATATATATATATATATATATATATATAAGGGCATTTATATACTTTATCAGCTAGAGACAGTGGGGAAAGATGTTATCACTTGGCTGACATTTGTGTGGCGGTGGGAAGGAGAGTGTCCGTAGGAGAGAGTCAGTGGTGCATGATCCTGCCTTGTGAATTTCACTGAGCTAAATTTAATCAGAGGGGAAGTCTCTGGCTCCATTGATCTTCTATCTTCTGCTCAGCGGTCGTTCTCCCTTCGCTCTCTCTTTCTCCCTCAATTGATGATCTGTATCAGATTGCAGGCAAAAATGCAGCACTGGTGTGGAACCAGCGAAACTTCGGACAGTGTCAGGGTGTGAAGGGTTTGTCTTGGTATAATGCACAGTTATTAGTCACTCTGATGCTATGGTTGGGGATGACTTTGCACAACGGTAATATCTTTGTGTGCGCATTGTCTTGATTTCTAATAATACAATATCTCAGTGACTGTTGGGGAGTGGTTGTTAAACGGAAATAAGAGCAAATATGAAAAATGTGTTTTGGTCCATAAATCCCTTAAAGTTATTGTTGGACTTGCAGCCCTCTCACTCAGGGAAAGTGGGTTGTTTGAGCGCAAGAGCTACATCACAATGTAATATTGTTCCCCCCTTGCTAATGCCAGAAATATTTTTTGGGAATAACAATCATTCGGAAAGCAAATGTTTTGTCACAGCAAAAACACAAAATTGGGGAACACCCAATCGAATGTGACACCCAATGTGATACATGACATAAACATTTGATGTGATACATTTCAATCACTGATTCATAGTCTTAACTTTCCTGACATCATTGGGGAACACCCAATCGAATGTGACACCCAATGTGATTACATGACATAAACATTTGATGTGATACATTTCAATCGCTGATTCACAGTCTTAACTTTCTATATGAACATAGAAAACTGTGGTCTCATGAACCTATACACATTTTCCACATTTGCTGTCATTCCCCTTTAAGTGAATTACCTGTTCTTTAAATGCACTTCATTGGTTTATTGTGTGGCTGTTACTGTAATATGACAAACATTCCTATGACAAACAAACACTAACATGCAAAGATGATATATTTCCTTTGGTTCCCAGAGTGCATTTCCTGGAATAGAACAGAGCTATGTTTAAACTTGAAATTGTTATACATTTGATTGACATCTCTCTGGTCATTTCAAGAATGGCTTTCTGAACTTCTTATTTTAAATTGAAATTATTCTTGTAACATTTCTATAGTCCTATAAGAATTCTATTAAGAATAATAAGAATTCTTGAACCTGTCATAACATTGTCGTACAATGTTTAGATGTTGTTTGACATATGTGGCTAGCCTTATGCTTTTTCCTCTGTGATCAAAATGTGATTTTTCAAATTTTATTTTTAACTGACGTAGGAGTAAATACATTAAACCAGCATCAACCTTGAAAGTGGGATAATATGTAAATTACACCAGCAAATATAATTATATTTGTGGCATATGGGCATGTGAGGTCTGAAGACCCGTTTACATATCTGACCAGATTTTTTCATGTGTTGTAATCTCTGTAGCCCTCAAGTATGACTTTTATTTTTTTATATATTTATTTTGTCATTGTAAGCTTTGTTTAATAGTCAGCAACAGTGGTGAACAATAGAGGAGAGAGCTTGTCCTGAAAGACGAGTTGGCTAGACCCTAATCCACACTGCAGGTACACACACATGCAACAAATGCCCAGACCAATGAACACCCTTAACCACTGTCAAATCTTTGGAAACCATATTTGTTGTTGACAAAGACAAAGCTACAGTGGACTGGGCAGAGTGACTCAGGAATAAACCTAAAAGTCCATGACTGGCCCATTCAAAGCCCCAACTTAAATCGAATAAAAAATATGTGTCATGACTTATTTACCTGTATTCATAAAGAAAAATCAACTGAGAACAGTCTCTTTTCAAGCTGAGCCCTGTATTACAACAATAAAAACATACACTAAAACATATATTAAGAAAAGCATTCACAATTTACAATGAAAATGTATGGAAAAAATTTATAAGCTATTTAAAATGTCTTATAGGCACTAAAACATTTAATTTTTGATCACTCACCATGAGTGTGGAGCAAAATATTCAAAAACAACTATCCAATTCTGAATAGGCTCGTGGTATCTCCAGCACAATCCAGTCTTGAGAGCGTGTTTGGTATTTGTAAGAAGCAACACGTTCTACAAAATAACCATATACGGTAGCAATTTTAGGGTCATCTGAAGCTAGGTTCTGTGACCCAAAAAATAACATGTACTTAGTTCTATTCGGAATTGTTTTACCAACTTCCTTAAGACTGCAGGCGAGCAACAGCTTGTTCAAGACAGGGAGCCGTTGCATATAATACTGTGTCATCAGCATAAATATTAAATGCACAATTTCTTGTTACAGATGTCATTACAGTTACAGATGTCATTAATATACACAGTGAACAATATATGACTCAAAATTTAACCATGTGGAACTCCTTTTTGGACTATGTGAAATGCTGATTTAAATCAGCTACAATAGCCTGTGTCTGTCACTAAGGTAATTTTGAAACCAGAATCAAGTGTCCTTAATAAAATGTACTTAATGTTTGATCCAGACTGTTCAGAGTACAAAATGTACAGGATTGTCACTTTTGGAACTATTCCATTAGTACCATAGTGCCGTGCATGTTCAATAGAGCCATTTCTGTTAATTGTTTACTTTAGATTATTTGACAACCCCTCTGATCACCTGCAGTCAATTCTGATCCACCTGGACGAGTCCCTTTTCTCCCATTCCAGCGTACAGACATCTCCTCGATGTCTCTCCCACTCATTGCACTGATCTGTAGTGCTGGAATCGTGAAAACCAGTGTATCAGCTTTCTGACCGGGATATTTATTCATGAACATTCAGAACCATTTCCTGCAAGCTCCATTCAATACTCAGCTTGTTCTTTCCATTGTCTCAATGGCCAACACATTAAAGATTGGGACTGTTCTTCACTGGTAACTGGAGAGGGTTGGAGCTGTCACTGGCCAGTGTTTACTGTCTTGTACATATGCTGTATGTACATATGTCTTCTGGAGTATGGCAAGAACTGCTTTGTAGGCAAAGACTCAAACAACAACAATACATTCCAGATCATAACGGTACATTTTGCAAGACATTCCTCACAGATTCCGTTTACACTCTCTGGAAAAAAGATTCCAAAAGGGTTCTTTAACTGTCCCTGTGGGAGAACATGTTTGGGTTCCAGGTAGAACCCTTTTTTAATGTATTACTACATTGGGTTTCATGTAGAACTCTGTGAAAAGGGTTCTTCAAAAGGTACAGCCAAATAAAATGGAATCCGGGAAACTATATTGGAGTGTACTGTGATGTTTTTTCCCAAATATTTATTGATTTGATCTGAACATATGTAATTGTTTCTTTAGGGTGTATTATTATAAAATAAACAATTATTTTACCCATCTCATTCCTACTTGCCCAAAAGTGGATACAAATTTTGTTACTTTCATCATAAAGGCAACTACTGTAGTTATCTACTACATGCATTCCTACTTTTGGGCAAGTAGGAATGAGATGGGTAAAATAATTGTTTATTTTATAATAATACACCCTAAAGAAACAATTACATATGTTCAGATCAAATCAATAAATATTTGGGAAAAAACATCACAGTACACTCCAATATACTAAAGTGAATGATGAAATCATGCTACATATGTGTTAAATTATAACCTTGGTATACACAACATTGCCAACTTGGGGCTGTACTGTGTAGTGACAACACCTTCCATGTTGTGCATTGTTTCCATAGAAAAGATAGGCTGTTAATTATTCCTTATATATTATGTAAATACATTCCTCATAGAAAAGATAGGCTGTTGATTATACCAGTGGAAACATTATACCCATCAGGTTCCACTTCGGTATGAATCACCAAATCCCTGAACACAGTTTGACCACAACATGATAATATATATTTTCCCAAAGATCCTGAAGGTCCTCAAGCTGACAGAATGTTTGCACACCCCCTTCCTTGGCTTAACATCACACGTCCAATCCAAAGTCATCAATAACAGCTCCAGAAACTGGGAATCACTGAGGGTCTTTTCCATCTCTCTCAACCCCTCCACCCCCACACATCCTGCTTTCTTCTGACCTCTAATGGATGGAGGGCAAAATCATCAGAAAAGGCTTGTATGTCTCTGTATTCATGTAAATATTCAGAAGCCTCCTAAAATCAATAGAATGAAATATGAGAAATTACAGGAACTCTGTCTGTGTTGCAGCTTACTCAGAAGCTTAGAGGAGCAATTTCTTTAAAAAACATGATATATTATAGATGGGTGAAAAGTCAGAAGGCACTATTGCAGGAGCATATGAAGTGGAGATTCTTCAAGCCTTCTCATGGTGCACACCGTGGTGGGGTGTGGGAATTGCTCACCCGACAGCAGAGTGTTCATCAGTCCATCTTGAGACAACAAATCATTGAGAATGAGGCCCTGCAAATCGCCCTTCATGAGAGAGAGGCAATTCTTAATGATCCAATCAATTCTTTTCTCAAATATCCCAAACAATTTGGACCCACTGACACCAAATCACCTCATTCATCTTGAAGGAAATCCAATCCTAATACCTGGTCTGTTCAAGAAGGATGACTTGTATGTAGCAGATGGAAACAAGCACAGTATTATAGAAAAGATGGACATGTGTCTTCCAATGATGCATCTGAAGTGGCACAACACTATTAGGGGTGGATAGTGTATTCTCAAGTTCACAAGACATAACCCTCATGTTTCCGGGCTACCCATCATCCACAACTCATGTATTTACACACATTGTTAGGACAATCTGCTTCCTGGCATTGGCTCATTGCATAGATTTCCTGTCACCGATACCCATTACCGTATTTTTGGCCAGAACTGGACAAATGTTCGAATCTAGAATCAGATCAGTATATCCCAAGTAGAAAATGGATTTTGTTTAAAAAATGTTTATTAGAAACTAGGAAAGCAAATGTGGCACAGGTATACAAATAATAAAATATTTTTTATAACATAATGACCAGATCACAACTTTTAGGTATTTTAATAAGGCTATTAATATTTATGGTTTTGTTAACCCTTGTGTCTGTATTAAGAAAGTAACTGCTAGGAATTGATAGTCATATTAATTGACTGACCAAACCCCTAATATCACTGATGAAAATGTTTTACTTCCAAATGAATAATACAAAAAACAGTAAATGTTACAGCCTATAGAACATTACAGTAATCACTACAGTACACATTACAGGGTGCACACAATTAATTCTAACACCTTCAAAATCTCATTGACGTAATTCTGAGTGCAGTTCAACAGTTTTGCCACGTGGTGGTATCTGAAACAATATGTACACAGAATCATAAGACCATTTGCATACATTTTGTTTGCTGTTTACTTACACAAAATGGCTAACTTATTTAAATGGCATTTATATTCACTTGTATTTAATAGTGCATCATAATACTTTAAACAGTATTAAAGGCTTATAATTAATTAATATGTTTGCTTACATTGTGTATACAGTCTTTTTTATATAGATTTGCTTTACATAATGCATTTTAGTGAAGACAGGTATCATTTCTGTGGAGGCAATCAGCAGCACTATCAAATGCATGTGTGTTCTCCTGCTGGCACATGCACAGATAGACAATTTGATCTAATTATTGCCACCCAGAGGCAAGTTTGTAATTTGAAAAATTCAATGTTTCCCAATTTATAAAAACAAATATAATAAATCCTACACTAAGCATCAGTAGTCTAGACATTTGAAACAATTGAGCATGTCAATTTAGTTAGCTTAGCTTTGAAAAGTATTTCTGAAGTGTGCAGCCACGATTTCTTCTAGACCATTAACGAGTATTGTTCTCCAAGTTTTGTGCATATTGCTTTACTATAGACTATATTGCCCACTCTTTAGCGCCATCTAGGCAATACGTAAAATAGAGAACAACATTTAGGAATATGAAAGCTGGACTCCAAACACAAAGTTGACAGCACCTAAATGGTTTTGATTTCCACCTCAAGTACCAGTCCAATTTACAAATGCTGCCATCTCAGCCTTTGATTTAGCTTGAGGGGACAAGTGAACAACTTCGCTCACATGCGGGGTTGACATTACCCTCAACTCAATGCCTTCATAATCATGTGTCTAACTCCGCTGGCAGAGAAGTGTCACGTTTAATAAACACAACTACATTTACACAACTACTGATTGAAAACCAGATGTTAATTTCAATTCCCCAAAGTGGTCCATTACACTGTGTGGTGGAAGTCATGTGATGAAATTCCTAGTATCTTGGTGAAGCCTTCCCTAATATGCAAGCAACTGATATGCAATCCCAATGCTGGGTGTTCTGCCCAACGTCCAGAGCTACCGGTAACAGGTAACTGAAACAGGTAAAAGCTAGTTTTTAACATATTTTGAAACAGTAAGATGTAAACACATTTATCAAACATACCAGAATTTGTAACATAATCTAAGAAAAAATATTTTTGTTTTTTTCAGTTACATGTGGGGTGCCACCACTGTCATAATGGGTGGGCTGCCATTCATTTAATATTAGAAAATATGAGAAAAGCAAGAAATGTAAATATGTATCTTACATAAGTATTCAACCCCCAGACATAAATATTTGGTAGAGCCACCTTTTGCAACAATAACATATTTAAGTCTTTTGAGGTAGGTATGTACCAGCTTTGCACACAATTTTCTAGTGATTTTGCCCCATTCTTCTTTTGCAGATTTGCTCTAGGCTGTTCAGGTTGGTTGGATGACAGTTGTGGGCCTCCATTTTTGAATTAGTGCCACAGATTCTCAATGAGATTGAAATCTGGACTGTGACTGGGTCACTGCACGACATTCAGCTTTTTACTGTTGAGCCACTCCATTGTTGCTTTGTTCTTGTGCTTGGGATCATTGTCCGGCTGAAAGCTGAATTTCCTCCCAAACTGAAGTTTTTTGTTGCAGACTGAAGCAGGTTTTCTTGCATAATTTACCTGTATACTTCCATTTTAACAGGATGTCCAGTCCCATCAGCATGATGCTGCCACCCCCATACTTCACTGTAGGCTAACTGACTTTGTAGAACGTTCTCTTCTAATACCAGCCATGTTTATATCTGGTTCTATCATGCATCCTTCATTCTGATATTGTCCTTGAATGTTTGTACTTATAATGATCTGAAGGGGAATCAGATAACAATGTGTTATAGCATATTATGTTTGTAATTGCTTTGGGAGGCTTTAGAGGCTGTACAGGTTGCATCCAGAGATTTTCTGTTCTACGTTCAAAGTTACTTTGCATTTCCTCATCAAGTCACATTGGTCAAATAGTTTTTGTACTACTACAGAAATAGCAGTTTCAGATACTTTTTTTTTTTTGCTATTGGACAACTGCAAATTCTGACCCACTTATCAAGAAAAAGTCAAGCAATGTTTTTGACAAACACCAGAGGTTTTTTGGCATGAGAAGAGAGATGGTCATGCAGAAAATTTTAGAACATAATCAGTCATCATCTCCTAGGAGTGTAAAACTGGGTCATTGTTGGATCTTCTAGCAGGACAAAGATCCAACACCTTTCTTCAGATCCACACAAAATGGCTCACTGACCGCAGAATCAAGGTTTTGTGATGGCCATCCCAGTCCTCTGACATAAGCCCCATTGAAAACCTGTGGTGTGTGCTGAAGTGGAGAGTTCACAAGTGAGAACCAAACGCTGGGGGATCTGGAGATACTGCATGTATAAACAGATCCCTTGCTGTCCCAAGCATTTGACAAAAATAGTTGTTTCTTGATTAAGAATGTCTTTTCCTTGAACGATTTTAACTTAATTATTTGGTAAGATTTCTGTCATTTTGTGTAATGTTAAGCTGATGAACAAAACTGTTTTTTTTTCATAGCATCTTTTGCTAATCTTTACATGGGTGTCTATTGTGGACCATACTGTACAGCCTCATACTAAAGGATGACATACTGCAGTGATGAGACTTAGTAGAGTGGCTGCCCAAGAGACAGTCATACCCTATTAGGCAACCATTCATGAGCTGAGGGGGAAATAAATCAGCAGTGCTTTTGACCCTGGTATCATAAAGATATACAAGACAGACATAAAGAACACATAAAATGACATGTAATTGCATGTTAAACTTTCTGAAATGTCTCTTATGATATCTATGGTGATGTCTGTTTGTTTGAAAGTGACTATGGATTTCCTCTAGCTCTCTCTTTTTCTCTTGATGATTTGTAATGCATTCCAGATTGGAGCCTGTTTGGATGGTTGTGGGTATTCAGTGAAGCAAGTTAAGCTTGTTCTTCAATAAAGCCTGAGACAAAGGAGATGACTGTACAGCCTAGACTTGTTTTAGGGCTTTGGACCAATATATTACTTAGTTCAAAACATTATCTAGTACTGCTAAATATAAGATCTAAAAAAAATCAAGTAATCAGACATTAAAGGATAGCTTGAATAAAAACGTATTTTTTCTCCTACATGTATTGCGTTTCTGAGATAAGGGGTTAAATAATGAGATGCTGTGTTAACAAAACTACTGCAGCACTATTACGAAATCATCGCCCTTTACAAAAGGATATTACCTTACTCTTGCGAAAACCTTTTCAACATGTTCGACCAATGATGGAGCATGCCAAAAATGTGAATGTGAAAAATGTGAAAAAATTGTTTGAATTTCGCTGACGTCAATACACCGCGCCCCGCCTCATACTGCCACTCTGCCACGTCATACAGTAAGTGCCGCTGTCAGAAGGAAGAGGGAATCCAATCCATGCTGTTACTTCTGAAGTTTTATGTGAACTAGTACCAACACACGAAAACGTAGATCAATCAAGTATTGATTCATTTCATTCAGATATTTATACATATTTACGTGTCCTTACATTGATGTCACCGTAAGTACGATTACATTCTTCTCATTTAGCCACCTAACGTTTGCTAGCATACCTGAACAAGACCAATGCAATGTTGATGTGAAGTGTAACTTTCGTCCTAACTGGATAACGTTTTCCGGCTACCAATTTCATGATATAATAGTACAGTACATCTTTGTTGTAATATTGGGCTAGCTTCAATTCTGTCAAAGTGTATTACAGAATAGTGCTGAGAAATTATCTGTGTTGGTCCTCAAATCTAGGTCATTAACGTTACTGTTCCCTAGCTGGCAGGGCATTGTTCGAATGGAATGCCAACGCGGTACAGTCAAGATACATATACTTTTTGTTGTATTGTTTGTTTTTGTTTATTTGTTTTTATTTTAATATTTGTGTTTTTAATAGCAAATATATTGTCCAGAAAAACATCTTTAAACCATTTTAATTGGCATCTTGTAACCCCAATGATGGAAACCTAGATTATAACATTTTGGTAAATTTGAATACTACTACTGAATGCTACTTTGAACATCCTATTAAAGAATATTTAAATGTATGCACCATAAATTCAAATTGATTGGGTTAAAATAGATACTATGATGATGCTTGCTAGTCCCTAATAGTTTCAGCATTAAAGAAAAATTATAAACAAGTCTGTATGAAGGACTTGTATAGGTTTTCTTGTTAGGTATGTTTTAAAAAAGAGAACATTATTTTTTGTAATGGGTTTTGTCATTTTAAAGTGTTTTACATGGTGCCTGAGTCAAGACATATCAGTTACCACTGCAATTTAAGAATGACCCAGTAGTAAAAATAGATTGCGGTACTGTGGAAACCTGATGCAACACAGCTTCTATTTCTTTTGAAAATACTGAACCCTTTATGACAGCTATGAATTACTCTTCTGGATTCCTCAAAGATACAATAATTATAAACACTTCTATATCTAGACCAGTCCATAATCATAAACTCTTCCATAACTTAACCACCATCTGTCATTTCCTTTACTTGACAAAGTGAAAGGGATGGTAGGCCAAAGGGCTTGTTCTATGACTATACCAGTGTGTCCACATACTAGGGTTGGTCTATCACCTGTTTAACATCCTGAATAGGTGGAGGGTGAGAACAAAATTTTGTTTTTATTCAATTACGGTTCATAGGAGATGTGGAGTGATGATGCTTGACACATGGCCTGGTTAGGTGGGATCTAAGAATAAGACAATATTCCATTGAAATGTATTCATACAATCTTCTCAAAGAGAATGTTAGTTTCTCACATTGTTTTTGCTATTTTAGAAACTGCCCTGAGTGTGTTATTAATCCAAAATGACATTTTTTGAGCCTCATTCCTACAGACCAATGACATCAAGGGTTGAGTACCTAAAAGCTAGCAAGGCACAATAACCACAATATAGATAAATGAAACCTGATTAATAATATAAAGTACTTCTTGAACATGGCTATAGCTGTGTGTCATTGCTCACCCTCAGTAAAGTTTGTCAATGTTGCAACATCTTAACTATCCTGCTAGAGTCCTTAATGGTGCCCGCGTTGCTCAAACACGATGCTTGTTCGTAAACAGAAAGTTGAATTAGAGGATACCATATTTGCTCAAAGTCCACTGTGAACTGAACAGAAGACTGCATTTGTAATGAAAAACTAAACAAATTGGGCTAATTTTGGAGAAAGACTTTACACACTATGCACGGTCAGTATTAATAAGTACACAGGTTTACTATCTTATTGTTTATATGGAGAGTAGGAGATGGATGCTGAGTAGAGGCTGGGCCGGGATTTAAAGCCACGTCGGTGTATGTGTTCTGGAGGTATAGCTAAGCACTACGCCAGACACCTGCACATTCTTAGTTTTCCCCAACCTTTTGCTCACAGTTAGACAAACAGTTCATGTGTGTTTCTTGCAGAGCCTGTGGGATGCTGCCGGACAAGACACCACTGTTTGAGCCGACTCTGCTACAGGAGCTGGACTGGAGCAGCAACACTGTGTCCTTCTCTCCCCCTATCTCCCCTTCCCAGCCGGGGGATGGCCTGGTCCTTAGGCCGCTCTGCACAGCCGACTTCAACAGGGGTAAACATGGAAGAGCCACTACAACACCCTGCCTTAACTGATTTGTCCTCAGTATGCAACACAAATGAAGAAAAACTGACCAAAACAAGGGAAACGATCAGCTTGCTGTTGCCAAATATTTTGCTACTTGGTTCCCTGATGATGTGTGAATCGCATTGGTGAAAAGAGACTTTAATTTAGCTTACTGTTTTCTTACTGTTTTTTTTAGCTCAAAAAACAATTTGCTGATCAATTTAAAAATGATTCACTAAAGGTTGAGTATCCACACTGCAAAACAATAAATTGTGCGGAGTGCGCATTTGTCCGGGAGAGTAACGTTGTTCAAATCGCCTGCTATTTTTATATAAAAATATATTTACATAAAAATAGCAGGCGCTTTGAATAATTAGGAGAGGTAAGATCTTAACTATTTGAATGTTCTTTCCCTCTCAAACATAAAATAGCATAATTTTTTTACATAAAAGGTTTTCTTCTCATTTTTAACGAAGAGCTGTTTGGGAGCCAAATGATCCGTCTCTTTCTGGTGAACAAAACCACAAGAGCCGGCTCAGCGAAAAGACTCGGAATGCCCATCACTAATGAACACAATGTTCCCAATAATAATACTAATTTAATGAAAATAAGTGACTACATTTTCCCTAACAAGCAATGTCTTAAAATAAGGTTGTATAAAAGGAAGTATTAAATGTATGTTTAATATACATTTGTTAATAGTTTGAATGCTCTTTTTGCTGCTCAGGATTCTATAAGGTGCTATCCCAACTTACAACTGTCGGTGACGTTACACCAGAGCAGTTTATCAGTAAGTACCAATCAATGCCAAAGTATGGCAAGTCGCAATGACTGGTTAATAATAATAAAAAAAAATACATATATGTAACTGGGATTTACAGTGCCTTCAGAAAGTATTCACATTTTCCACATGTTGTTTTGTACTAAGCTTAACTGATAGTACAGAATATTTTCTGAAGGCTTTGTATATTCTTTATTGATGAGGTGAAATGGAGGAGTGTGCCTATAGTAGCAGGCCAGATTCAAACCCTTTCTGCTGCAGTATTTGTAGACATCAGAGCCTTAGACTGTTGATTTTAAATGTACTTGCGAATTTGATCTCAGCATTTAAATCCCAAAACAACAATTAAGAAATATGTACTGTTGTTTATTGCTAGAACTGTTGAAATGAATGTTCTGTCAAAGATTCACACACTTCCGATAATGAGCCTGATTCTGTATATTATTTCATAGAGAAATTTGAGCACATGAAAAAGACTGGAGATTACTATGTTATCGTGGTGGAGGACACAAACCTTGGACAGATTGTTGCAACGGCTACATTGATCACAGAACACAAATTCATCCATTCATGTGCAAAGGTAGACTGTCTCTGGATCAAAGTAATCTACTTTGTGATAAATGTAGTTCACTATTCATATATAAGATCATTTGACACTGGCATATTACCTCAAAACCCCCAACTTTGTGAAATATTATGCCCACTAAGAACTTCTATATGCTGTAGTTTGACACATGCTAATGGTTGTCTCATTCACAGAGAGGAAGGGTGGAGGAGGTGGTGGTCAGTGACGTATGTCGGGGGAAACAGCTGGGTAAACTGTGAGTAGTCTCCGTTGAGCTTGGAGGGATGGTTCAGGATTTTGTCATTCTATTTGCCAGAAATAGATTATTTTCTGGATACCATTTTTATGTTGCTAAGTGTTGTTGGCAGTGTCTCCCAATGCTGGTCCTGGGGACCCAAGGGGGTGCACGTTTTTGTTTTTGCCCAAGCACTCACACGCCTGATTCAAATGTTGCCCTACCACTTACGCACTTGATTGATGTAATCAACCTGTCATCAAGTCTTTAATTTAAATCAGGTGTGTGAGTGCTAGAGCAAAAACGTGCACCCATTTGGGTCCCAAGGACCAGGATTGGGAAACACTGAGTTATAGTGTCTGCTTTTTAAAGTTTTACCAATTCCCAATCTGGGAACAGCTAGCATGCTAGCTATTTCTATAGACTTCATTGTTGCGCTGTTATTGGCTCTGGAACCTACCTCTAACTTTTCACGATTGATTCAAATACATAAGATTTTTGTGTGTTGTAATCTGGGAAAATATATACAGTAGGCTACATATATTAATGAAAACTGAATCATTCCTATAATACGAAAATATCCTTTAATATGCCTCCGTCCAAAGGCAGATTCTGTAATACTATTTATCTGGTATACGTGGGATTACCTTTTACAGTGCATTATAGATGTACTGTAACCTTTAGTGAACTTGTCTCCCAGATTAGGCAGCGGTCATATTGATGGAAAGGAGCCTCATCTGTGTATCCTTGCAACACCATTGGGACTTTCTCCATGTTAAAGCAGTAGATTTAAAAATAAATTTCTCATCCCTCCTGGAGTTCTGAATACATGACCTACCGGGCCATCAGGAGGAAGTAGACAATGAAGCTGGAAGTTCATACATTAGGACTACATGTCCACAATAGAACAGGTTTTCTCCCACTAAAGTCCTCTAACCATCTCAATAGCACAGACGCTCTGCAGACTCTTGTCATCTGTATGTTGTTTTTCTTTTACAAATTTTAGGTTAGTGGCGACCCTCACACTTCTCAGCAAAAAACTGGATTGCTATAAAATAACACTGGAATGTGCGCCCAACAACGTGGCCTTCTACAATAAGTTCAGTTACTCCGCGTCAAACGAGACCTACATGCAGTGCCGTTTCATGGATTGAGGTCAAAAAATGTTTGTCCTGTCTGGGATTTGACTTGAAGGAATTGGTTCAAGAACATTATCGCATTGATTGAAAATCCTAGGAATAACTTCAAAGTCATTGGCCCACCGTCAGTCACTGTCCCTCTGGTCTATAAGCTACCTCACCTGGGCGAAGATTTGATATTGTGTCCATGGCTTCTCAAAAAAGGAATGCCAATCCATTCTGAAATTTGGGGACTTCTGAAAGTGCAATAAAGTCCTTTCTGCGCCTCATTAAACACACTGAATATTTTTTTTTCCATCTTCAAGGTTAATGAAGGATTTAGTGTATACCATTAACAAAACATAAAAAAAGATCTAACGCCACATGAGAAAAGCTCCACTGACACATATAAAGTTTGGAAAGAATTTGTTAACTTGTTGAAACATATGCTAATGTACTGTATCCATGGGAATTTTTTTGAAAAAAGTAATTTTGTTAATATCGCCATAGACTTTGATCTTAGCACAGACTAATAATCATGCTTTCAAGCTATTCTGCAACATGCAATCAAGGATTGCAGACCAGTTTAGACTTTTCCAATCTACTATCTGAATTAGTTATCAAGTTTGTTACACAGGTATATTAATTTGTGATCAATGATACATGGGTTGTATTGGTTATTTTGACATTTTTAATCAAAATGTGTCTAGGTCTGAGGGAAAATTTTGTCCTATAAAACATGTAGCTACATTTGGTATGAAGATATGGTCAAAGAATGGCCATTTATTTTTTATCTGGGGTAAATTAAAATGTAATTGTAGTATAAACTTATTTCAAAATATGCTGTTAGTTTTGGCCTTTGGGAAAATGTATTTTGACTTGTGTATTTATAAGAATAAATTTATAATGAATGTAAAAATAAATGTTAAATATATTGTTTGATTTCCACTGGTCCCTCGTATGTGTATTGGTGCAAATACATTTATTTTCAGTTATACTTAAACTTCTGTTTTGCCTTTACCACACAATCAAGAAATGACAATAGTTCTAAATACATGTTAAATGTCTGTTTATTGAGCAGTGGGTCATTAAATCTCTGCCAAGCTTTTTTTTTTTTCTTCCAATTCTATATTATCCCCATGTCAGCCTGATCTCCGCCCAATATTCCCAATTCCCATGTGGGCCTCAACCTTTCTGTAGGGCACTGACTTCCTATTACTTTCCCTCACGGCAACTGCCCCCTTCTAGCAAGGAATAATAATTCAAGTATCAAAAGTGCATTATTGCAATACTGTCCCGCTGCAAATGCAAAATGCTTTAAATACTATAAAACTGCAAAAACCCTTCAGTGCATACAGCTGGAGAAGAAAACAAATCACTTATGAAAATGTACTCCTTTCCCTTTGGTCTCAGACGTCAGGAATCGGAACCAATCCCCAAACCCCACCCCCTCCCTTCCCCTTTAGAAAAGTTGAAATATTTACATTTTTAATCCCAATAAAAATGTAAAAAAAAAAAAAAAAAAAAGTGCACTGTATGCGATGACACAGCAATCTGCATAATATGTCTATCCGTTCTGTGCAGCAGTGACCTGCATTCCTGCGAAGTCCTCATCTTCCTCCAGGCTTCGTTTCAGGCTGCCTGCAAATTAGACATGCAAAGGTTCAAACATCCAGAAAAAGTGAAAGCAACTGAATTTCATGGGATAAGAAAGACTTGTCACTTGAAAGCATTAGTTCTGCTAAGTCACTGAACACTGCATTAAGTTCTTTAATTAATTCCCATGTTACAACAATAATTTAGTCTGACTTGAGCCTACACAACAGCATAAATCTCAGGATTGGAAGTACAGAATTTAATGAGTCTTAAATGATTTAGCTGGGAGAAAACATGTTCTAGTATGGGCATAGCCATTGAAGGGATCTTCCATTTTATTGTAGTCAACTGGATGGAACTTTAAACTTCATTGGCTGATCCCTCCTGATGTCCTGGACATTAATTGGCAGATCCTGTTCATCAGTAATCAGCAAACTGTTTATACCAACATTAACCTGGAAATGACCTCAGTGGTGCTGGACAGTGACAATAGTCTCTGTACTGCCGCACTATGGATTTTAAATTATATAATGACTTTGGCGTTAAAGTACTGAATTTCAGTTTCAATTTGAGGTGATGCAGATCAGTAGATTTTGGTACACCTAATATTTTGGCTGTTTGGTACATTAGGAAATAAGCAATCACCGACTTGACAACTAACGAATGCTCACCATAATGAAGTAAAAAACAACAAAGAACTGTCCAACAGATCTGGGCCTGGTTTCCCAAAGCAATAAGATGATTGTAAGATGCACGTAAGTGCCTCGTTATTTTATCAGTGCGTTTCCTGGAAGCATCGTTACTTAAGTAGCACGTAACATCGCTCGTTAATTAACGAGCGCTCCGGACCACTCGTTAGGCCATCTTAACCGATCTTAACATGCATTTTACTGGTTTTGTGAAACAGCGCCCCCCTCAACATGCACGGAGTGATCGCAAACAGTTAATATCAAGGCAATAGAACGAATAAAACTTATAAAAACAGTTTTGATTTAGACAAATTTATTTAGACAAATTCGATAATAAGTGCGTGACTGGATGTAAAAGTAATTGAAAGCAATTGCTCAACTGAGGATAAAGAAAAACGTACGTAAAACAAGAAATAGGCTAATTAAGAAAGTGTTCAAAACTGTTCACGAGTCTGAAACCCCGCATCGTACTGGCACGATGGTAGGTGCTGGTGCCTCTACCTCGTCAAGAAGAACATTGATTTCTTCAGCTCAGAATGCATGTTTTCTCTTGCGTTCCATTTGTATTCCAAACAATTAGAATAGATTTTTCCAACAATGCTTTATATTCCCAGTTAACCAATCATGTGTTAATTGCTATGTGATTTAAGTGACATACAGCTCCGAAAAAAAATTCAGAGACCACTGCACCTTTTTCTTTCCTTTCCAAAAATGTCGAAAAGTAAGGTTTTGATTGAGGTAAAGAAGTGTTAAAATTAAGAGACCACTGCAAATTGAACGCTTCTGTTCCTCACTCAAAACCTTCCTTTTCGACTTTTTTGGAAAGGAAAGAAAAAGGTGCAGTGGTCTCTTAATTTTTTATTATTTTTTATTTTGTATATTCTATATCGTGATCGATTTCCGGAGATATGGTTTTGATTGGCTGAAGTCCACCCCACTGGTTGCAAATAACAGTTTTGTCCACCATAAATTTCACTACTTCGAGTTTTACATTTTCTTATTGATGCATAGAAGTAGTAGAATACATCGCCAGCGATATTATATGCTTCTGATAAGTAAGCAAGCTCTATAGAAATGCAATAAGGCTATATTTCAAAACTTATTCATGGCATAATTCCATTCCAAGCCCCAAAGATGGCCAAATTCCATTCCAAACGGCTGTAACGTGGTACTTTCGATGCAAGTTATAAAGAGCCACCTACGTGGTGGTTTGGGAAACAGGCATAGGTCGTAACAAAGTCCATCTTTAGGCTACGTGTATTGTTAAACCATCGTAAGTGCTAAGTTATCGGGAAACCAGGCCCCGGATGTTCCCCAGGAGCTGTGGATGTCAGCCGCTACGATTTGCACAAGACTTCACCAGCTAAACTAAAGAGGCTGGACTGCAAGACTGCAAAAACACTTATCAGGCTCAAAAACAGGACGGCCCGCAAAAATACCAAAAAGATCCTGCACAGTTCTGGAGAAAGCTATTGTGGACTGTTGAGAGATTTGATCCACAGATACAATAAAATAAAAAACCTAATTGGATATCATCTGGAAGGGCAATGAAATTGCTAAAGCAAACAACAAGTTTTTCTGGGCCAAAATGTGCAATGTTCTTGACTGGCAGTCAGTCATCCAATTGAGCAAGACAAGACTGCAGGCAAAATGCCAGAAGGCAAAAATGAATGCTGATATTCGGCACAGTAACCTCTTAATCAGTTTTAATTTCAAATTTAATGTACTGGAGAAAAGAGCCCAAACTACACTAAATACTTTGTCTAAATAAATATACACACACACTACCGTTCAAAAGTTAGGGGTCACCTAGAAATGTTGTCTTCAAAATAACATCAAATTGATCAGAAATACAGTGTGGGAGGCCCTGGTGCACAACTCAGCAAGATGACAAATACATTAGTATCTAGTTTGAGAAACAGACACCTCACAGATTCAAATGGCAGCTTCATTAAATATTACCTGCAAAACACCAGTCTCAACACCAACAGTGAGGAGGTGACTCTGGGATGCTGGTCTTCTAGACAGAGTTCTTCATCTGTCCAGTGTCTGTGTGGCTTTTTCTTTGAATCTCTGCCTAGAAGGCTAGCATCGCAGAGACAGATGTTTTGCTCAGTTGTGCACCGAGGCCTCCCACTCCTCTTTCTGGTTAGAGCCAGTTTGCACTGTTCTGTGAAGGGAGTGGTACACATTGTTGTACAAGATCCTCAGTTTTTTGGCAATTTCTCACATAGCCATAAATTCTCAGAACAAGAATAGACTGACGAGTTTCAGAAGAAAGTTATTGGTTTCTGGCCATTTTGAGCCTGTAGTCGAACCCACAAATGCTGATGCTGAAGATACTGAACTAGTCTTAAGGCCAGTATTATTGCTTCTTTATTCAGCACAACAGTTTTCCGCAGTGCTAACAATCTCAAAAGGATTTTCTAAAGATCAATTAGCCTTTTAAAATGACAAACTTGGATTATCAAACAACATGCCATTGGAACACAGGAGTGATTGTTGCTGATAATGGGCCTCTGTACACATCAGTCGTTTCCAGCTACAATAGTCTTTTACCACATTAACATTGTCTACACTCTAGTTCTGATCAATTTGATGTTATTTTAATAGACAAAAACGCTGGTTTTCTTTCAAAAAGGACATTTTTAATTGACCCTAAACTTTTGAAGGATAGTGTATATGCAAGACCAGCCTAGATAATGTTATCTTTAGGAAACATCATCTTCTGACAGAAATCTGATGATTGAGTTTTAAAGTGTATTTTTTGAATGGCATGGGGTGGTAGAGAATACATTTTCTGCAGTGACATTTGAACCAAACACTAACGAACAATTTTGATTTTGTGGTGTTGCAAGGAGACATGCTGTTGAAAAACCACTGTATTGCTAATATAGGGCTACATTAACACACAGCTGCATTCCTCAACTACATTCTAGGCTTGTTTGTAAGTCCGCTCAAATGTACCCTAGGTGAAACCAAATACATGTATGGGAAGTGTGGACAGACAGACCTGGCATTCCTGCATGCAGAGAGAACGATCTCCCCAGCTGTATTGGTGACATCATCTTGATGGTCAGTTTTGCTGAGTAAATCGCCTCATATTCCTAGGAATAAAGAAAAAAACAGAGGGGGCAACATTTTCAGTCTAAAATGTCTAACTGAGCAGACAATCTACCATATTTGCAGTGATGAAACCCTTTTAATTAATATCTCAATCTCAGTGGTCAGAGCAGTTTGAAAGGTTCTGGGTTCAGGAGTTAATACAGGGAGCCCTACCTGTAATTGGTGCACAAAGCCCACATTGGGGTTGATGCAAAATCTCCTCTCCTGAACATGGCTGAAAGCATCCCTGCAGAAAAAACGCCACAGTTCAGCAGGACATCTTCAATCTAGAGCTTTTATTAGTGATCTGGACAGCAGCAATATATCAATGTCACAAACAACCTAGCAATAGATAAGGCTGCTTAGTCTGGTATTCTGAAAGGTCTTACCTGTATTTTACACCAAATGTCTCCATAAGGTAGGCAATAACTAAGGCAGCACTGAAAACGGAAGACAATAATTGTGGTTGAACGTGTTACTCATCTGACAGGAAAAACAAGGTCAGCAAATAACCTTGCTTCAAGAGCCTTTTCAAACAATCGATCTGTTAAAATATTTTATATAAAGAGATGTGACAAACCTTCTTGATATCCCTGCATTTCCATGAACTAGTACCTTTCCTATGCGAAAAAAGACATTGACAAGTCAAGACATTTCTGAAAGTAGTGCTATATTAAAGTGCATCACACAAGTCAACTATTGCAGTGGCGGTTACAAGAAAAAAGTACCTGCATACTGTAGTGTGCTACAAAGATTATTGCAAGTAAATTCTAGAGACAAATGTCAATCCAATTAAAAAAATTCCTTTTTACCTCCACTTGCTAAACAACCGTCAATAAATTCTTTAGTCTGTGGAGAGGAAAATCTACATTTAGGCCTACTAATAATGACATGGTTATTCAGTACTAAATTATCCACCACATCCAGCTAATGCTGATACTTACCATAGGGAAATATCGAATTATGTTTTCCACAGGATTGTCGGCAATATCTAAAACAAGGTACCTGAAAACATAAAACATGCCACATGAATTAGCTGATGCGGTGCATTTAACTTATTAAAACTAGGAATGTCTTATTTTAAAACTAGGAATGTAACGGTGGGCCTTGGTTCAGACCGCACTGTGACTCGAATGAAAACATGAAACACTTTTTTTTAATCATGGTTGATTGAGAGATGTGATTTAATGTAGAATAGCTTGGCTAGGTGTGCATCAAAAAACACTGTACCTAGGTGTGGAATTGTTGTGACAAGGAAAAATCATAACCGCAAATAACACATGAACTTTAAACTTGAGCCGGTACACAATGTAATCAAAAAGACAGATTCTTAAAAAAAATTATTGGCAAATGCTTACTAACAGTCTATCACATTAACCCTCAAGTGGGAGATAAGTAACCAAACATGCAACAGACACTCCCTTATTGCTTAAAAAACATTAATGGATTGAACCTCAGTCAGTAATGTAATTGCCATGGTCACAAAAATTCTATAGACGCACAGCTGAAGGGGGCTAATGATTTTAAACAGAGGCTATTAACTGTGTCATCTAAATTACAGTATAAGGGAATGGAAATATGACCACATTGCTAACGTAGGCAAATATTTTGTAGAAAAAAAACTTGGCCATCTTTATCACCATGTTATCAAATGTACTTCGACCAGTGTTGGGGAAGCTACTCCGAAAATAGTTTAACAAGATTTGCCCTTTACAATGGAAGTAGTAAAACCACACTAAAAGCGACCCTTAAGAAAATGTAGTTTTATAATTCATTTTATAATATTTACTTTATAAAAATAATCTTCTAGATAAGGTGTATGTATGGTTTTTTCAAACAATTTGAATTCATTACATACTTCCTTTTTTTCAGACAAGCAGTCCCAGAGCTTGATGAAGGGATGCCGGGTCTGACATACAGTGGTTAGGTGTACGACAGAACTTCACCCAGACAGTTTACATACCAGTGAATCACTGTGACATTAAATACATTTGATAGTGCATCTGCATTCCTGTATGTATTGGCAACCTCCCACATGTTCATGTTCAACACAACAGCTGAAACAGAAGCCCAAAGTAATTGTCACAACAGACAATGTCACATTGCCAATGTTGAACACTTGAAATGGCATTTCATTGTCCTGCTGTACCAAAAAACCAAACCAGGCTCCCGAGTGTGAAATACATACCAAAATGTGGGATTGGTCAATTGTTACTATCCTATTGTTAACACATCATGTACATGTTCTGAGTAGTCTCTTACCTAAATTTATGAGGGAAGTTGGGCTTTATAAAATTGGCCTCGATATCTTGGCGGACACACACTACATGTGTTATCGCCTGTCTTTCAAGGATGGAAAGCTAAATTAAAACAAAACAGTTGAGTTAAAAGCACACACACATTTAAATTTTATGTTATTTTTTGATCTAGGACTACATGACCAGTCGTTCACAGATAGCTGGTGTAGATGCAGGCTTTGGTTCTAACAAAGTAGAAACACACCTGATTCTAGGGGTGGGTGGTATGGACAGTAGAAACAGTATGCCAGTATAAATATGTGCCATGGTATGGATTTGCCCATACTGAATGTGCTAAGTAATTAGGCTAGAGTGAGGATTTTGCAGTAGTTATAAATTGCTACATTATCACAAAAACAAAGCGTTTCCTTCAGGTTCAATTAAAAAAAAAACGCATGCTGTACGCAAAGCTGAGTAGAGAAAAGATTAGGAAAGACCACCCCAAGGAGGACTGCCTTCTTTTCTCCAATGAACTATGAGCTGGACGGGACCTTCATCCATCGTTTGGACATGGTTTTGAAGGTTTAAAAACGTTGGAGATGAAAACCGCTATCAGCAAAGTAACCAGATTTGGTTATAGAAACTAGCTCCTCTGTCACCTCAAAACAAAACGTGTGCTTAAAGTTAGAAATACACATTCAGATGCTATAGGGTTAACACCAAGTGGTTGATGTCAAACCAAAAGCTACAATCCAGACATTGCTGCCCAAGTAAATGAACAGTAAAAATTATTTCTGTTAACCTTTTAATTTTATTTAAAAAATCATATTGTGAATTGCATTATTCTAATCGACATGATAGCATTAACTTTAATTCATATTGGAATACTTGAATACTTTATTTTGTAAGCTCTTAAGACATTTACCTAGTTAATTGTATTGTTCTCATGTTAATTGTATGTGACATTTGGCCAGATACACAGCACTCCTATAAAAGTAGTAGTTACAATCCTCAAATCTTGTACAAATTTGTATTTTTAATCAAAATTAAAAGAAAAAAATGAATCTAGTGTGACATATACAGTTACTGTCCAAAACCTAATAAACTGTGATATGATTTGTAGGCTATACTGCCCTGCCCTACCTGATTCTACCAATCAACTACTCAACGGTCAAGACTATGATTTGATTAAATCAGGTGTGCTTTTACTTGAGTTACTTGGAACAAATGCCTGCACCCAAATCAGTCCTCGGCAGATATACCCAATTACCTTGCTTTTCATAGCTGCTGAGTAGGGACCTAAAAACAGGCCTGGCAGAATTTCCTAAAACAATGTGGAGACATGATTTTTCATTTTTTTATTACATGATTTACTGTGGCAAATGACTTAGCAGCAGTCATTCTGTCGAGTCTTTTTAGACATCAAGGACCTTGTTACCTGCATTTCTCTTCTCATTGGATACACCCAATCCTGAGGGAGATAAAAATAAAGTAAACATGTTAACTTCAGGGCTAACTAGCAATTTACCGAGTTTCTGCATTAATAATAACTACGTTCACCAAACCTAAGAAACCGGTCAATAGCCATGGATATCTTAACGCGAAGAAATAGCAAAGCACACTTGTTTACTGGCAGAGGCAGCGTCAATTCGCAAGAATGTGACTAACTAGCAGCTAGCAAACCAGTTAAGTAAGTAGCTAGCGGGACACATACAAATTTCAATAGAAATATTGTAAAATAATATTTGCGAAATGTTTCAGACAAGATTACATATAGTTAATGAAAGTCCCCTTTTCCGTGAGATACATGACATACTACGTTTTTAGTTACTTTGTATGGGTCTGCTTTTGCGTATGCTCGCCAACCAGTTCACTTACTCATGACATGACATTAGCTAACCAGGTTGTGCTATACTTTAGCTAGTTTACATGCTAGCAGTAGCACTTACCAATAGATCCTCCTTTGATGCAGGAAGGGACGGGAACTGAAATTTATTCTCCTCGTCCATGCTGCAATGTATTCGGGCACCCGTGCCCCAGGCCTGTCGCACGGTTTCAGTGGTTCGCTAACTGAACAACTGCAGGAGTTTGTTTTGAGGTTGCACATACATGTCCGCCATGCTGCTCTCGTTTGGAAGAATCACGTGATCAGAGAAAGGAACGTCACCGCGTAATGTGCTTTTAGCTGCTCTGCGTGAATGGGGGACCTCTAGTGGTAAATTTTTTTATTGCAAAACGGGTTAGTGGTCTAACGCAGGTTTCCCAAATCTCTCATCAGCTCCTCTAGGCGTTTCACAGCTAAGTTTTAACTCTAAACGGACAAATCTTATTAAATTAGTATATGTTTCGATGATTAGTTGTCTTATTTCATCAGATGTGTCAGTTTAGGGATAAAACAGAAATAGGATACTTTTTTTATTGCTAATGTGGGGACCTACATTTAGGCTTTATTATGATAGTGTGTTACTCATTTTCCTATCACAAGAATACTAAAATTAGTAAAATCAGAAGTGAGGATCTTTGGTCAGAAGTGAAGACCATTTGGTTCTTTTTTGTCTTTAGATTAAAGTTAGGTTCAGAATTAGGGTTAGGTTTCTACTTTTAGTCAGTAATGGAGTTGCATAATCTGGACCCTTACAAATCAGCTTGGCTCGATGATCTCTTCCCCAGATTTTGATGTGGTGCCATAAGACTTTAGGGGGGCCATTCATGTATCTCAGCACCTGTAAAGTTTCTTGATTACCTAATATCTGCTTTAGACAAAAAGCTGTTTTGTTGGACTGTTTTTATTAATTGACATATTGACTTTGGCAACCATCACATCTGAAATGCAGAAACAATCTAATGCTGCTTTTCCACTACAGGTTTCTGTTGGTTCCTATCGGGAATTTCACAGTTCAGTCAGCTTTTCCATTTGCCCACGTCCCAGCTCAGACTATACCCCGTATCCATTTTTTGGACCTGTTTCATATCGGGTACTTACTGTCAATTGTTTATGTGCCAGTGAATTGGTCAAACACGGGTAAGATCTAAATTGCCTACTCCTCACATCCACATCTCATTAGAATCCATTTGAGGAGAGCTTACCAGAAGGAGAAAATAACCGCTAAAGAGACCAGACTAGATCTGTCAGGCAGGGTTAGGTTTAGAAGAAGTTTTAGGGTGTGGTTAAGGTTAGGATAAAGGTTATGGTTAGAGTAAGGGTTAGGGTTAGTAGATAGTTAAAATACAGAGCACTGGTGTCTGTACATGTCATAACACTATACTGTACTTAGCAAGAGATCAAAAAGAGATTGTACACATTATTATGTATCTGGTTCAATAACTTCTGGTAGCTAGTTATACATACCACAAAGTTTGAATATAAGATAAAGCTGGTCTCTCTCTTTGCATTGTATTTCTTTGCATCTTGTGTAGTGGTTTGTTTTGTTCAATCTGCATTGCTGCACATGGACAAATATAAGCCACAAAAAACACCACCTCTAGTATTGTAGTTCCCCTGTGCTCAAGTAGGAGAGCTTCACACCAATGTCACTCATAAAACATGTCATGTTTAGCGAATTAACTGTCAGGTAGCTAATAAATCAATTTAAACAACACTTAAACAAAAATACTCGGCACTCTCAAGGTGGTTGCGATTGGTTTGTATCCCTTTGGTCTAATGCTTGGCAAAGTGGTTGGAGTTACTTCCTTCTCCCGGCACCCAGTGTTAAAGGCATTGTTGGTCAGCAAGGGAATGAGGTGACACTCTCTTTGGGCCCCACACAGTTCGAGTGGCAGAAAAGAGTGGTTTTAAAATACAGTGAATACAGGTGTAGCAGGGTATTCATAACATGGGATGTGGGGTGGCCGGCTGCAACACAGCTGTAGGGCCTTATCAAGCATGATTGTTCTTGTACTTGCTTTCATTGACATGCTTGTTTTTCCATAGCGGCACCTCATTCCCTCCATCAATGAACTATGGTTGTATAAATAATGTCTAGCTTCCTCTAACCATGTAAAATGTGTCAGATTTTAGGGCCTGCTGTCTACTCCTCCTCTCTTGGGCCATACCTATTCTTTGGGTATATCATTTTCCTACAATGCAGTGCCCATAAATTTGTATTTAGTGTAAAATTAGGGTAAAATAGTCCAAATGTAATTTTAATTATGTTAATTAATTAGTGTTCTTAACCTTAAAAACACAAAAAATGCTGTTGGGGAGTTCTGTTCTATGCATTTTGAACACTTTTCAGTGCACATTGGTGATTTTGACATGTCCCAAGGTCTTACGTATCAACTTCTATGAGTAATGCATGAGAAAAGGCATGAAAAATATTAAAGGTTTTTGTGCATTATTTTGTAGTGCTTGTAAAATATCTCATAAAAAACAATTTTCCTATCAATATTGTATTAATTGTGTAATATTTCACTTTTTATGTGTGTACCTGAAATCTCTTCCCACCCTGTTAGGTTGTAGTAGCTCTCCTTTATTTTAAAAGGAGAGCTACTACACTTATTTTTTTCACATATTCTCAATTGGATTGAGGTTCGGACTTAAACTGGGCCACTCAAGCATTGTCTTGGCTGTGTGCTTTCGGCTGTTGACTTGCTGAAAGAATCTTCACTCCAGTCTCTGGTCCTGTGCGCTCTGGATCAAGTTTTCTCCATCCTGACCACCCTCCCAGTTCTCACTGCTGAGAAGCATCTCCAAAGCATGATGCTGCCACCACATTTCTTCATGGTAGGGATGGTGTTCTCAGGCTGATGTATAGTGTTTAGCATTGAGGCCAAAAATCTCTAGAATTGTCTCATCAAACCATAATAGTCTTCCACTTTATCTCAGATGCTCCCACATGCCTTCTGGCATACCATAGCCAAGTTCTTTTCAACATTGTCTTTCTTTTTGCAACTCTCCCATAAAGGCAATTTTTGTGAAGCATCCAGGCTATTGTTACAGTATGCACAATATCTTCCAGCTTAGCCATGGAAGATTGTAACTCATTGAGAGTTGCCACAGGCCTCCCTGACTTTGCCCTTCTCGCCTTCTCAGCAGTTTTTCAGGATGGCCTGTCCCATACAGACACACAGTTGTGCCATATTTTCTCCATTTTTTAAGACTGGACATAACTGTGTTTTGAGGGATATTCAATGATTTGGAAATGTTCTCATATTCTTCCCCTGAACTAGTTAAAAACTCCTTCTGGTACTTCATTCCGTGTTATATTTGTCAAGAAACTAGGGGGGCTCTCTTTTTTGTGGAAACAACTATTCTCCACCAACATGAGCCATTAAACTATCAACATTTCACAAACAAGCCTTTTTAGCCTGGAAATAATGTTCACTACTTCTCCCTCCAAAAACACCTTTGTGGAACAACAAAGACATTTAGATTCCAAAACAATACCTTCAGGAGAGAATCAGAATTTGAATCAGAAGTTCAGAATTTGAATAAAATCCCAGTTGTGTGTTGAAGAACATAAACTAGACAGAACCTTTGTTAAAAGTTGCCCCCTGCTGGATAAG
Source organism: Esox masquinongy (assembly GCA_016801175.1). NCBI lineage: Eukaryota > Metazoa > Chordata > Actinopteri > Esociformes > Esocidae > Esox > Esox masquinongy. Next base: position 198,304 of record JACXGI010000026.1, read on the forward strand.
AAATGTAACAGTACATTCAAGGGAACTTATTGACAACTGAAATTGAAAGGATAGAAGGGTAAGTTGCTCCCACACACATTTTGTATTTCAAATCAAGCAAAAATAAATTCATCATAAAATCTTGCTCAAAATACTTGAATTTAGAAGATAAATGCTCTTTCTGTAAAAAGTAAGGTAATATATGTTATTTTGATAAAAGTGTGACTTTGTGAGATCATTTTGGAATGAACCATGTTTATACATTCTTATTTTCATTAAAAAGACTCATATATGTACACTGAAAGATTTTTATAAGCTATTGTTCAGATGAAAATATAGCTAATGATTAAAGTTGTAACATCTTTATACTAGCTGGTGAATGTTTCATATATAAACACAAATACTTGAAATCAGTACCTAAATTTATTATTTTTCTATTAAAATTTAAGAAAAAGGGAAATTATATTTTTACAACACTGTAATAATAATAAAAAAGTTATTTTTGCTGGCTTGTGCTGGATACACCAATGGTTGCCTCTGAACTTGGTAAAACTGCCTTGACTTATCTTGCCCGATTTATGTGGAATAAGCTCCAAAATAAGCTCAGGCTTGAATGGTGTGTTCCCATTAAATACATTTCAGCATTGGTCAAGCTTTCAGTACAAGAAATATGTGTCTGCCAGGGATGGAAGATTGCATTGTTTGCGTTTCATGGGGGGTGCTTTTATTATATATTTTATTATATATTTTATTACATATTAACTTTTATGTGTATGTATTTTATTGTCATTGTTTTCTTCTATTTGTATGTTATGAACAGGCCGTTACCGTTAAAAATAACGTATTAACTTTACTGATTGAAAAAAGTTAATAAATGAAGGTAAATAACAACCTTTTCATTTTTTTCCCCATGTGGAAGAAGTGGAGGAAGCTAAACTGTTAGCAAAACCATGTTGACGTAGGTTTCACTGGTGTCTGTAACAGAGTTAAAAAGTTCCTGTAAGTTTAGTTGGCTGTGACATGCAGTCCTGAGTGAGGCAGAAATAAATAGAAAGGAGCGGTGTATCAACAGTACAAAATATATTTTTAATTGTTCCTCAAAAAACCTTTTGAATAGTATTTTGGGAATCATTTTTGAGAGAGGTTCTTCAAATAATTCTTTGGGGAACCATTTAAAGCTGTTCTTTTAAAATAAGCATTTCATCATCTCATTGAAGAAAAAAGGATTTCTTCTCATATTTAATTTGAAGAACCCCTGTAGTATATGGTCACACAGGCACAACATACTGTATATATTTTTTATGCTTGTTATTTCAGGCAGATTCTGACTGTCTACTCAGGGTGAACTAACAAGAAGTGTGAAGAATTGTGTTACTACTCTTATTTTAAATTTATAACCAATGTTCCTGTATTCTCATATTTTAATTTTCACAGCATTTTTACGGTGGTGTTATAACCTGCTATTGCATGAATCTTGGGTAGTTAACTCTACCTACCCAGTAGGTAGTCTAGAGGTACTCCGCCTTTAGAAGTCAGCGTACCTGATATTCCAAGGTGAAAATGTATTGACAATGTATTTCCCATACACAACATTGGTGAGCAAAATGATTAAAAGGCCAATGACTGCAAGAATTCCTTGTCGAAAACACTTTATTGTTATTATTATTATTATTGAGTTAAATTACGAAATGACCAAACACTGCCATACATATTGCTGTTTTTGTTTGTTTTGAATCATTTTAAACAGTTAAAGCATTTGGAAAAAAAGAAGAAATAGATTTCAAAAACAGAGGACGTACAGTAGATGACAGTAGAACTCTTAAGATGATGGCTTTCCTACGTGTTTCTAGGGGATTCAAAAGACTTGAACAGACAAAGCACACTCCCACAATTACTTTTTGGTATCTTTTTTCTTGGGCGGCAATTCCTCACAATTCGTGATGGGAAATAAATGCTATACCGATACCGTAAGTAACCAGTGAAGATAACTTTCAAGACCATCCAAACAAGGGTAAATAAGCAATATGTTCTCCTTCAAGACTAGTCCAACAACAACAACAGCAGCAATGATTTGTTTTTGCACAAAGTCTATTTGCTGCATCCAGCACAACAAAAGTTTTCAGTTCGTTTTCTGTCCTGTGATCACATCAAAGGTCATGACCGCACTGACCCTTCAAGGAATGTTTGAAGTAAACAATACGTCTGAAATATTGCAATTCTATGCATTTCAGTGCCTGGTATTCTTAACCCCTTGTCCCATAAACACACACATAAAACAACTAAAAGAGTGTTTTTTCTTCTCCCATTTTCGTCAAGACATCCATGTCAGACCAGCTGGAAAGGGTATCTGATTTGTCCCATCAGTCAAAAACTAATTGGAAAGTGCATTGAGTCTGCTGTGGCCACACAAAGGCAGGTTTCAATGTGTTAGTTGACATACAAATTTACCTGCTCACATATTGGTGTTGTCCCTTTTAACAGCATCAGGTAAATAAAGATGAAATTATTACAAAATAATGCAGTCAGTGTTATCATTACCATTACTGTGTTTTATGCCACAGTTACATCCGAAAAGTTCAACCAAACAATTTCAGTACAGTTGATATACAGATTGATGTTTTTGGTCTGTACTGACAGTGCTGATGTAAAGCTAATGGAGTATCTGCTCCGACCTCCATTTCCATTAGTATTGGTGGTTTAAAAAGTTGGTCATTATAACCTCCTTGGTCAAACTGTCTTAGAGAATGACATCATATCAGAAGTAGAAAGGTTCATTTGTCCAGCCTTCCAGCCCCCAATGCGTCCTCCTTAACATGGTCATTGATCAACCACCACACAAAAGAGAAATTCCTGACATCAATGTAAATCGCAACAAACTGGTCATAAACGCTTAGAAAAGTTCAGGTACATTACTGAGGAAAACACAACAATACAATGGCAATTGAAACTATGCTCAATATTTAGGAGTAGAGTGTTTTGAGGACCTAGGCAATGAATACAAATTGGCTCTTTTCCTTTTAGTCACTGAGGCTTTGCAGCCCTCCCAGTGAACAGTGTTGCTGTTCTACGGGCAGATCAGGAGATAACAACATCAGAACGCAAGGGCACATATTTGTAAAACATCAGCACAGGCCATAAATACAAGTAGAGTTGGAAATAAAGTCAGATTTTTATTAGCGCATTAGCACATCCACACACTCTCTGTAATCTCCCAAAACAGTTTCCTGGATAGAGAGAAGAAAAAGAATAAGAAAAATATGTCTGTTTTTGAAATCACTCCATTGACCGTCCTTCAAACAGGAGGTATGTCAAGAAATGCTGACCTCTGACTCTCATTTAGTTATTTATTGATTAATCGTTGCAGACTGCAACGGTTGCAAGATGGCTTTAATGTTGATCTAAAAATATGTCTCACTTTCCACAGTTTCCTCATAGGACTGCCTCTTGCTGGCATTTCTCACCTCCATGTCATCTGTTCATTGTTCAACAACCAAATCGACGTGCTGGAGTTGAAATGAAAAGAGGGACTGGCTGGCGCAACACACTTTTAGTATAAAGAAAAAGAAAATCACACTGAAGCTTACGAGGGAAAACAAGTGGCGCTAGCCCTTGAGAGTTCCTGGTGTGGAGGAAATATCTCGTAGTTGGCCTGGTCCAGGATTGAGTGTGATTTTGTCATCCAAGCTGGCGGTTAACTGGCCCTGCTCAGAGGGCCAGGAGGGTGGGCGAGTTGAGGGAGTCTGAGGACTGATCCCCGCTGCTGCTGCTGCGCCGGTGGGCCTTGGAGCAGGACTCGGAGGAAGACGACGGGCTCTCGGGCTCCAGCATACTGGGGTAGGTGAAGATGAGGCTGGGGGCGCTGGGGGTGGAGGCAGGGGTGGAGGCTGCCACAACCGGGGTGTTGAGGCTGTCGCTATCGCAGTAGATCCCGCCACTCCCACCGAGACAAATGGGCTTAATGACGGAGCGCTTGCCATCCACGTCGTCCTCAAGCGGTTCTTGCTTCACCACCACAGGGTTGACAGGGCCTCGGGGGCCGAGGCTGTTGCGCATGGTCAGTGGGAGTGGAGCACACTGTTGCTGCTGGTGGTGGTGGTGGTGGCTGCTCTGGTGGCGATCGTCAGGGGGCAGCTTACACACAGGGTTGTGGGCCACCAGCATGAACTCCAACTTGTCCTTCTCCTTCTGCAGCGTCTCGATCTCTTTCTGTAAATCAGCTTTCTCTTCCTCCAGCTCTTCGGTCTCCTGGAACACAAAAACAAACAAAGCAACCATTAAAATATTTTCTATTCAGCATCTGAGGGGTTCCTATTCCGCTCAATTACAACGGTGGTGCTTGGAGTGAGTTTCTTGCATCACCTAACATAACCACAAGAGGGCAGTGTTCACCAAAATACATTTTCCAAACTTCTGCACCTAACACTTCAGTTAAAAGATTTCCCAGAAAAAAAATCAAGATACCGCGAAAGGGCAGTAAATAATCATGTTGGCTATACTGCCCTAAACCTACATTTGTTAGACTACCTGATATTCATGAACTACCATCATCACAATTCTAATATAAATTTGTGCACCAACTTTTGCAACAACTGAGAAAATGTTTTTTTTGCTGTTGGGAGGAGGTACATGATTGAACACGCAAACACAGCTTGTTTCTAGTGTGAAGTGATTTGTCATGATGTGTCATGACCTCAGGAGACATAGACAGACCCTTAGAAGTCTGTAGTCACTAGACGGTGCAGGCAGATAAACAGAGATAAGTCACAGGCTTGTCTGATAACCTTCATATTTGACGCAAAGTTTTGAGGAAGTAGGAAACAAAATAGCAAATAGCAGACCCTCCCTTTTCTAAAATAGGAGTAGCAGAGTGAGAATGAATGAAGGTAGTAAGGAAAGACAGAAGGAAAGAGAAACAGAGAAGAAAGGGAGATTCAAGTTCGGAAAAATACAAAAAGTGAAAAAGAGAAGTTACCTTTGAAGGTTGGAATATAGCGCTTCCTTATTTGGTCATTCAACCAAGAGTGGTGTGTGGTAGGGATGGGAAGGGCATTTTAGCTACAAGTAGTTTGGCAGAGTCGCAAGGGTGTGGTCATGAAATAGTCAAAACTGTGTTGGCCGTGCCCCCATTTACAGACTCCACCTACTGTTTGGGGAAACAGACATGTCCTAACCCTTTAGGGAGGTCAGCTAATGTTAGCTTGCCAATGTTCTTATTGTAATCTACAGTATATACTGGAGGCACAGTACTTGCCTGTGAGGCTCAGATTTTGTATTTAATAGCACAAATAAATTAAGGTAATGGATGTGTACTGTTATTAGATGTGCACTCCACGACACAACAACGTTTTGCACAATTTGTTGTTATTTGACAACATTCGAAGTACAACAAAAAAAGTATACTATGAATGGCGGTTCTTCAAATGTATGATGTGACGTCAACCCTGACTACTGTCCCTGTACTTCCAAAATCTTTGAATGTAAACAGTTAAGACACCTGTGCTACTAAAACTTCCATGAAAATTAGTACACAGGGGGATTTATTAGAAATTAAACATGCAGAGGAAAATGAAGTTGTTGCCTTTCCGCGAGAACTTGATAAAGCAATTGATTTCGCATTAATACAATTCTCAACCACATTTTCGGTACCGCCTACACAAACTGGTAATTTGCTGTGGGATCTGTTTGTTTGAAGAGAACAATCCCCAGAACACGTTTTTCTCCATTTCCCAATATACAAGAAAAGCATTGTTACCAGCACTAGACCATGTGGTATACTTATGCAACAAGGCACCAGGGAGTGTGGTATATGGCCAATATATCACAGCTAAGGGCTGTACTTATAAACTCTGTGTAATATTGGATATATACCACAAACCCTGGTTTGCCTTATTGCAATTATAACTGGTTACCGAATAAATAAATAAAATGTCATACTTGTGGTATAGGGGCTCACAACCAACGCTTTCAGCTAATCGACACTCAGAGGTTGGAACCATTGTTTTTATAATAAGAGATGAGAGATGCGGCCCCCACTTTATAAAAAATCTCCCATATATAATGACAGTTGCCTGCAGCGCATTCCTTTCCATTTTTTTGTTGGGGGGGGGCTGACAGTTGCACCATCAGTGTAATTGAGCTAATGAGTTCAATTAGTGCTGTCTGCTTGACAGGGAGGGCCCAGCCGTGCATGTCTACAGCCGTCTAACCCCAGAATATTAAAATCTGTCAGTGTGGCAGTGATATTAGCTAATGTCTTGCTGAAGACCTAGAAAAACAGGTAATGCAAGGTTCCTGTTTGAGGTCAACACATAAATCTTTGCAATGCTGTTTGAGAAGTGTTAGTGAACTTTGCTGAATGTCACTCTGTACACGGGAATACATTGTCTATTTGCTTTTTTCAATGTTAGGGTTTTTGTTGGGACAGAAAATGCACAAAATTAAAAACTAAGTATGGAAAGACAAAGTCTCTGGAACTTTAATACAGAATAGGTTTTATAAATGGGTGTTTGTGTGGTGCTAAGGAGACAACAACACACTCACTCCTTGCAGCATTTCAGTGAGCTCCCGTCTGCGATTGCGGCACTTAGCGGCCGCCAGTTTGTTTCTCTCACGCCTCACCCTCCTCTTCTCCTCTTCCTCAGGAGTAAGCTAGGAGAAAAAAGAACACACCTAATGACTTGTCATTCAAATATATGCTAAAGACTTACATAAGACAACACATGGCTTTAAACATGAGAGCAGTCAGCTCCAATATCGCCCAATTCCTCACATCTTGACCACAGTGATATCAAAACTCACTTCAAGAATTTGAAAAGTGAAAAGACAAAATAATAGTGCTCTCCACATCCAGACAAAAGTCACCTTTGAAAACTTTGTGGTTCTCACCTGCTCATCTCTTCTGCGTCGCCCCCGTGTGTCCCCAATGGAGCGTATAACACCCGGGCGGGCGAGGGTAGTGTGCCCCAGGAGACCCGGGCCGTTGGAGAGGTGGTGGCCGTAAGGGTGGGAGCGCGAGTACGGGTTTGACATGGAAGTGATGACTGTGGGCTGCACCATCCACTGCAGGTCCTGGCTCGTTGTAATGGCGTTTATCGTTGGGATGAAGGCACTGCTGGAGCCAGGCATGTCGACCCGGTATTTCTAGATCCAGGGAGGTGTGCATAGGGAGAACAAGAGGGCGGGGAGCAAGATAAATTGTTAGTGAATGTTTTCAAGATGACTATCGAGGAAGAGGTTTTGCATTGCATTTACATTTTAGTCATTTAGAACACAATCATCCACGGCATTGATCTTAAGATAGCTAGGTGGGACGGCCACACAACCCAGTCACTACATGTTACTCGATAAAGTAGCTATGAGCAAAGTCTAGGGACAGACCCATTAAAGTGATGTTAGGTCAAAATGGTTAGTGTACATCACACCTCAATATCTGATCATTTATTTTTCACTTACGTTGTTCACTCTAATGTCGTTCATTTATTTCAAGAGTTACAACTGGAAGAACAATAACTTGACTGTATTTTATACCGCTCGATTTATTTCTGTCACAGAGTTGTGTACCTTAACCCGCCGTGGACACGCATACTGGCCACTGAACTACCCGCCATAATATATAATATCAACTGTTATCCAACTTACATTCATGTGTGAGTACATTTGGTCATACCCACACATCCTCTGCTTTACAGCCTAGTAATGAATCACAGACTTCACACAAACACCGTCTAGATTCACCCGTTTAACCCCCAGAGTTGCACAGTCACTGACACATTCACTGAATCACATGGGGAAAGCCCGGTTCTGTTGCTGCGGCCACCCTACTACGGCAATAGGAGCGGAGAGCTTTTCTCGGGTCAACTCGCAAGTAATATGGAGAGTAACATGGTACGGAATGGTACATCTTTTTGTAAAAAAAAAAGAAAAATACCATCCAAGGGAAAGGTGTAACAACTTCTTGTCAGACAAACAGGGTAATGATGATGTTTTATAGATGTCACTGGATGAACATAGCCAACCCCCTATCCACCCCGCTCCACGCGTAGCCAAACAATTATTTACTAATCAAATAGATGAGACCTCAAGTTATTTAAGTATCATAGGTCTTCTATTACGCTCAACTGCAGTCAAATAACCTCACAGAGGTTACCATCCTTAAAGCAAAAATACATACATTTGCTAATAAAAACTGCTTAGACTGACTAAGATGATAATATTGGTGGTCATGCTAGAAGCATCTTATGCTGCTACTGTTACTGCTGCTGTAGGTTTGGGGGCCTTATATGTTGGTTTTAGCGGGTCTACCAGAATCAGTATTGTCTTTTACCAGCTTATCCAGAATCAAACCATCACTGCCTGGCACAGACAAACAACAGACGAATGGCTTTACCATCTAAAACCAGTTCAGGGCATCTTGGAATTTCTTTTTTTTTCTGGCAGAAGCCCTCCTCATGCACCTTTATGAGGGTAAGACAGTACAAAGGTTTAATTGACCTCAAGACAAGTATATGACACCAGGGGGCATGTCTCAAATCGTCCATGGACACGTGATTAACCAGGGAAAACGTGAGTGATGTGTATCATCAGCTAGCCATACAGTACTTCAGTCATTAAAAAGTGAACATGAAACTAACGACTGGCACCGTTTTATACTGTCCTAAGTTTGGCTATCTTCAGAGGCTCAATTAATCCATTTTCCTCCTTGTGTTGTTGAGTCATGTTTAGGATATGTAAAGCACGTGCATATAGTGGTCATTTCCAGTAAGGCGGGAAGCCCATGGGCTAGAGAGGAAAGCCTGGTCCGCCACCAATACATTCCAGAAATGAGGCAACAGTAAAAATTCCATTGCATTCATAAATCTCAGGGGCGGGTAACTACCGATAAGAAAAGGTCTAATGATAAGGAAAGGTAATAAATGAGAATGGTGACGGTAAATGATTCTAATGTTGCCAGTGCCACAATAATAAAAATATATGTAGGCCTAATGTTAGGGCGATATAAAAACTTCAAGGAAGGTTTTTTTATCCAGACTTTGTAGATTAATTGACTATGATTACATTCAAATCGGTGTAGGTACATAAATACCATTGCTATTTTTATAACACTTATTTATAGACACTTTCCACAATTCCAGATCTAGGATCAAAATGAAATGAGTCGCCTACGAGTTTCCCGGTCCAGATAGGCTATTTGTGTGTTGCCTTTCCGAGGTAATCAAGTCAGTAGTGTCTGTGCCGGTAAACAGCACCACATTCTTTCCCGGATTCTGGCTCTACACTTACACAGCGGGACTTGGCCATTGCTGTAAAGAGAAAAATCCCAGCCTTCTTAAACAAATAGAAAAGTTGTCCTCCGGTCCCGGAAAACTAAAGGATGATGTAAACTTCCAGGAACTTTTGCCTGCATAATACTGTAAACCATTCCAAGGAAGAGAGCACCAATGGCACAGTGTCAAATCGGGAGCAAATAAGGGAAGGCTGATCTCGACATTGATGTAAAGCACACTGTCGTAGTTTATTTCAAAATACCAGCTTTGACAGAAAACAGTAAAAGAAATTCCTTGGACTTTTGGCATTGACGATACATTATATTTAAACAAAAAAACGGAGCCACAAAGCCAACAAATTATGACAAAATCATACTGAGGTCGTAATCTGTCATTAACAGGAAAAAAAACGAGTCTCACATATTTTGGCCCTCAGGCTCAAGGTCTGAACATATATAACAACGAACACTCAATGTCCATTATATGAAGGTCTAAGCAAGACTAACATGGTGGTTCTTGGCGCACTTAATTAATTCTTCATTTGCAACAAGTATGCCCACGGCGGGTGGTAAATGTTATAGGCCTACCGCCAAAATACCAAAAGAATAAAAACAACCGAGTCATGTCTTGCTTGCCTTCATAAAACAAATCGATATCCCTACTTAACATGAAAAGCTCATCTTTGACGGGATTAGGGCTATTGTAAGGGGACATGAGCTGTGGAACGCTGATATGGTTGTAGCTTAATGATAGCCACTACGCACGACGCTGGACGCAGGAGCAGGTTAAAAACATATAATTACTACAGGACATCTAAAGCAAATTCCAATCCCGAGGTCTGCAAATTATCCAACCTTCACATGTCGCATTCAGAGACGCTTCATAAACGTTTTACCCGCCATTAACAAGTCACGCGAACATCTGCCAGTGCGTGATGGTGCCCATCTGCAGCACACAAACAACCTCCAAGCTATGGGTCGATGCGTACCCTTTGGCGTAGCAGCACCGACTGGTTGTCCATGTTGTAGACAGCGCGAACCACCACTAAATGACGCTATAGGACTTGTTGCAGAAATTCTATCCAGTGCAGAGCCCCTGTCCAGATTCCTCGTTAGACTGTTTCGGTTTTAGCGTTGAGCAGCAGCAGGTCATAGACATATTAACCAAAAAAGCACTATGAAGGATTGTTAGAATCAGTGTGTGTTTGTTGCCAGTCGTAATCCAGTTATGGGCATGAATGTATCCCTTTTCCAGTGCGGAAGGAAAAATGTCGCCTTTTTGTTTACCCACTCTATGACTTGATCCAATAATACCAAATGTCCCCCGCACTCGTATTTAAATTCGAATATTGTAGGAGAAATGTAGACAGCAGTCAGCATCGACAAACAACATAAAGCTGCGCAGCTTGGTGTGTTAACGCGTACTACTATGCCTCCGCGGTTCACATGGTTATACTATTTTCATATGTCTAGAACATTATTTGTGGACTACTTTTAAACGTTTGATTTTCCGGTAACAACATATTTTTTCATTAAAAACGTCCAGTGTCCTTCAAGTACAGAGTTCCATAGAAATACCTTTTAACCGACTTACTCACGCGTCCGCATCTTGGATACAGCAATATATATAATCGCTTAACTTCAACCATATTGGTCTGGAAAAAGTGATATTGTCACAGCTCTGCGCTGTCTCCAAAACGACAATATTATAGTTTGGATAAACATTTTCCATATAGGATACATCGAATATGAGCAGGCTAATACTCCTTGAATACAAAATCCCAAGAAATGTTATGCACCTCTATTCCATTGAACACCCAATAACCGATAAAGCGTTACTTCAATAGCTACGCATGAAGTTACCAAATATAACATCTAAAAGTGCAGAGTTCACACTGTTTCAGAAAACTGCAAATTGACGAAAGTAAACATGTTAACACGTTCCTCAAATTACACAAATAACAGTTGTTGAATTTCAACATTTTCAATTAAGAGAGAACAGAGAATATACGATGTTCACTGTATTTCGTTGGTTACCTGGTAACTTGAGGTAGAGATCGGACTGCCGATCGTGCTGCTGCCGCTCGTGAATGAGTCTGGCTGGGCCGGAGAAGTGCTGCTGCCGCGGGACGAGGTGTCGTAGTTCACGGAGTAGTCCTGGTACATGATCCAGGAAAGAGTAAGATTTCACTAGATGATATGCGCTCCGACGCTCTTAAAAAATCCTCTCACAGTGGAATCCTTGCTTGTGTGCTGAAAGTGGACCAGGTTGGAAAGTGACCAACTTGAAGGCAATAACAATCGGATATCCAGATTTTGTTCCTTCTAACAGCGTATTAGTGCCATAAATCCAGTCCCTTCGAAATCAAATTATTTAATGCAAATATCATGAATAAAAGGTGAAATTACGTTTCTTTTTTGTGCTTTCCAAAATATGTATTCCCTTCTTGAGAATAACTTCAATAACTTCTGCTATGGCTACCAAATTGCCACTGCTGTAGCCTATTCAGGTATGCTAAAAGAGCTAACTTCAAAAATAAAAGTCAGTAGGGCACCTACTTTTGCAGTCAATCCAGAGTAGTTCACGGTGAATAGACCTGTTTTGCGGGTGAGTCACAGACAGGCTTTAAATTTGCTTTCCACCTCAGCCAATTCAACAGAATCCCTTCAATGAGACACTTTATTTCAGCTTTCCGCTGTCCCCCTGGAACAGTTCTATATTTCTTTTTTCTATCCCTTCACCACACTTCCTAAGATGACTCACTTCAATGGCACTACGAAGATCTGCAACCGCTTATCAACGCCAACAAGTCCCGGTCACGTCACTGTCTCTGGGCGTAGTCACCTCACTTGGGGAGGGGTTATCACACCGAAGACTGTAAAAATAACCACACAGTATCGTTAATTAGTTTTAGTGTCATTTATAAAATATAGCTCATGTACTTAGTTATTGAACATGTTTACACACATTTTTTATTTTCAGGTTGACGCTGATATAGGGCAATCTCTATATTTACAGTTTGTCTGATTTGGTACTGTCCATTGACGCATGTTTCCTAAAATGGGCAGTTGCGTCAGAGTACACGCGTGTGGGTTTCCTAGGTAAAGGCACGTCAGAGACTGGAGGGATTCCCTCCCCTCCCTCGCGGCTCTTTATCCTCCCCAGCTCGGAGCGTTATTCGTGTCTCGAAAGACGCGTAGAGTAAGTATACAGTTAATGAAGACATGCATGTCCTACATTTTGCAGTCCTTGTGGTTTTTCATTCCATCTCGTGATTATTCAGATTTTGTGCGGGTTTTAGTTTTTACCAGAAGATCAAAAGAAAAAAGAAGATAGAAAGATAGAGAGCGAGACAGATTCAGAGATATTACACCTACATATTGGAAGTTAACACCTTTGTTTCTTGGAAGGCAGCTTCTAATAATGCCGGCGACGTAGCCGTAGAAACAGATAGATGACGCTCAGCCAGCAGCAAAGATATGAAATTGCAGTAACACTCACTCCTCATATAGCAGATAGAACTCAAGTAGTGGACCAATGGCAACAGCAGAACATATATCTGGCACATGCTAATTCTGTTGACTATTCTGTTCATAATATTTTTAATGGAATATGTCTCTATATTGGATATTTTCCCATTGGACACCGGACACAAAACAGAACAAAAAGATTACAGGAGTGGATAATGTTTGTTACAAAATATATATTTCATAGCTACAGTAAAGGATGCGACATGAAATCTGTGGTATTTTTGGAAGCTGTTTCACCAGGGCATAGAGCCCAGAATATGCCACGTAGAACCTACTAAATGTCGAATTAACTGCAATCCGATCTTATATGGTTCCTATTTTTGCAATGGGAAATAATGCGCGCTATAAGAGTGTTATACGCGCCTTCTTGCCAAGACAGTATATTTAAGATATAAAGGACTGCAATCACCAAACAATAATGCAACTAGTCTAGGAAACGTTCAAAACAAAAACAAGGGGGTTGCTCAAATTATGACAGATTAAGGAACCAAATAATATTGTAAGATTCCTCAAAGTGACCTTTGAGTCGCCTCTGACCTATGGTTAGATTTTATTCGCAATGATGCATTGTCAGTTGTCACTGTTTCCAGAGTGGTCGTGTATTATGTCACTGCAGAAGAGGAATGAAAGCCAACCTCTTTCGAAATGCATGAAAGGTAACGGCTACAATGTGGCTAAAGATTATTAGAAAATGGAAATCGAGTTCCTATGTTTTCCTAGTTCCTAGGATTTTTCCTAGTTCCTAGGTGTTACAGATAAAAAGGTATATGGCATTATGATTAGCGCCACTATCCATCGTAGATGTTAACGAGATCACTTTGGGATTTTAATAGGGATGTAGGCTACACATAGTCGTCCCCTCAACATCAAACTTGTGTTTTATCATCCAACATTAAATGTGGGAAAACTAACTTTCTATTGCACAAGCTACATATGACTTAATTGGTTATATAGAAAGATCTGCTCTGAATTGAGTGCATGACCTGAACTGCAATTATGTTAAAAAAATAAAATTAAACATCGGCACTTTTATTCTGTGTACGAGTTCCATGTGTACACGAATTCATCATCAACAATGTATGGAATGCTTGGTACGATAAGAATGACAAGCAAATAAAGCAAAATCAGGTCCGTGGATCATCTAGAAAAACGTGTATATATATATATATATATATATATATATATATATATATATATATATATATATATGATATAAATGAGAAAAGGGTCCATATAAAAGGGTCAGAATCAATGTAGTTTTAAATAAAAATTTGATTCGGTCATTCAAATTTCAACAGAGAAAGATGTTTTGATTGCAAAGTTGTTTCAGAAAACACATTTGCACAACTGCTTGAGTTCGTGATTTGCTATGTGATGCACACAACTGGTTGGTAGGCTACTTTAAAAAAAATGTTTTTTCTTTGTTTCGTAATCGTATTGGATGAAAATGGAACATGTGCGGTGCTGTAAAGAACCGTTTTCTAAATATCTATAAAAAAACAAATAAAAAAGGTTCTATATAGAAAATGATATAAAAATGATTGTTTGTTGGAAATTCATGGAGAAGTTCTTTGAAATAACCAGAGGTTTGTTATTCTGGTTTGCCATGTTATAATGATACATTTCCATGTGTTATTGTTATCGTAATCAACAAGTTGCATAGAGTAAGATACATCTGGAACGGCTGGAAGTCAATGAGGAGACAATTGGGAACGGATTCATTAAGGCAACCGTTCTCAACTGACACAAGCTAATACAAAACAAACAAATAACGGACGGGTTGCGATCTGGCATTTCTGTGCTCTTTATTTCTCGAGAGTATAGAACCCAAATATTCTCCACATTTTTGTGGATTTATACATTCTCAGAAGGTCTCATATCTAGCAGTGCCATCTTTTCCTGGCAGTCTAAAAAGTGTCTCAAAAGGGTACTTCAACTGCCCACTGTAGAAAATTACTTTTTTGGTTACAGTAAGGACATTTTTTGTTTCAGGGAGCACCTTCCAGGTAGAACCAAAAGTTATGTAGTAACTGGGTTCAGCATGAAACGCAAACAGCCTCTACCTAAAACATAAGTGTATCCTATACAAAAATGTTTCCATAAGGGTTACTCTTGCTATCCCTTCAGGGGAACTATAGTGTTTTGGGTTTTACCTGATTCTTTAATGGTATTGGGTGTTCACTTCCCTTACGTTTTAATACTAATTTACAAAAACAAAGAACCAATTTGTGAACTGCAAAGTATCATCGAAGAGTTAAAGGTTATCTGAGTCATTATGGTTCTGAATCATCACCCTTCCCAAACTAAGTGTACTGTAGGCCACCATCGGGTTGTGCGGGTGATAAATCATGATCCCTCCTCAAGTGAGAAAAGAATGATCAAGCAAATTATTTGCCATAACAACAATCTATCAGCGCCGGCATGGCAGAGTGGAAGAAGCAGATATCTTTTCATAATCATAATCTATAACTATTCCTTGTTGTGCATGTGACACTTTTTTCAGGTGATAGGATAATGACCAAGAGCTGCACAGCTTGTAGCGTAGTTAGTCCGTAAGTGCAGGAGCTTTGGTGACGTCAGGCAACGCTGATGGAGAGAGGATTATGAAAGCATTGATGTAAGAGAGCGATATCTTTCACCCTCCTCATAACATTACTACACTACTACTACACTACTACACATTAATACACTAACACGGGAGGATTCAGAGGAGTGTAAATCATCACTTTTAACACTAAAGAGGTTTTCGTATTAGCACATATTTGCATGGTGAATCGGTATGGAAACACACACCACGTCTGTCCACATCAATGCCATTCTTGGTTTGTAGTCTCAGCATAATTATAGTTTCATAATTACAGTTTCAGTGTAATATTTGGTAATACTAGAAACACTAAATCATGTTGGTATTTCATAATTAGGTGCATTGCTTACAGTGCTTATATATGCTTATTAGTGTAATGACAGTCATTTACAATATGTACACTATTTATAGTGTATAGTTTGTTAATGTTTATTAAATAATGTAACCATACAGTCTTACCACATAATTTTATTATGGGGTCTACCCACTGGTGTACCGGAGACCACCACAGTCCATGCTTTGCGGGAAGGCCCACAAGGTGTTAGGGGGCCCATGCGCGCAATGGGTAGCTAGCGCATATGGTGGCATGTCATTACCATCATGAGGTCGGTGGGATCAAACTCTTTTGAAAGACCCACCTAAAATGGTTAAACCTTGTTCTTAGGGGTTTTATTTCCACCAACAGCTGGCAAACACGGGAAAAAAAGCTCAGGTACCAGTATGAATCCATTCAGGATCAATATTGAAAATACACCTCTATAACAAAAACTTAAAGACTCAGTGGTTTACAATGTTCATCCATATCGTGTGGCTTTGTTGTGCTTATGTATATTTCAGCAGCATATTATAATAATAATAACAGCACACCAGATAAATAAAGATAAATGGGTCCAATATTGGAACTTGAAGACAGAGTTCGGTAATGTAACTGTCAAAGTGATAAGCAATGTTTTGTGATGTTGGCACGCACTGTGAAACCTGACTGAATTCAAGTTTTGCATTTCAATTTCACTTGGTTGTATGGAAAGGAATCGGAAAGAGAGAGACTGTAATTATAAAAGTTGTAAGGATAAAACTGACACTTCGAAAGGCTGAGACAAGAAATGTGTGATTGACCAAACTGTAAACTGAATTGGGTATGGTTACACAGTTGCATTTCCTTAACAGTAAGCTGTGACAATCAACAGACATTCAAAGTTTCAGGCAATATGCAGCAAATAATGTAATTTATGGATGATTTCACAATTTGATGTAGAAACTGATTTGCATTCGTCCTCTGTATCATCATTCCTTGCCTTTCCCGCTTCAACAAGTTGTTTTGATAGCTGTAATTAACACTCTAACCTGGATAATAGCTCACGTGATCAGGCTAATCTGATCACTCCAAATGCTGTCTGTGCACACACGTGTTAAAGTGCTGACTCTGAGGTCAAAGGACCAGTTAGGGAAATAGGCAGTGTGAGCTGTTATTACGGTCATGCGTGTGTCGTATTCTTAAAACGTCTTATGATGTAAGCATAGCAGTCTGACACATCTATTACCTATGGAATTCAATAGCCTAGTTGTTCTACTGTAATTATAGTATAGATTATTTGACATGTTACCCAAATACTGTCAGTACTGTGAGTACAATTTTCTAACCCACCAGAATTTAGGCAAGAAAACATCATTGTTACAACCTATTGCAATTGGCTCAGTTAAGTGGATTATGCACCTTTGTTGGTGAAATCTACCATATTCTTCATAAATGTTATTAGGCTACATTTCATAGACCATTCCATAGAACCAGTGTTCAACATGACAGCCCATTCACGTCAGGAAATTTGCACAGATTCCTACTGGATTCCAATCCAGATTGTTAGACACAGACATTCGTCAATTTTATTTGCTGTTACCTTGGCGACTAATGTAAAGCAGTGAGAAACATAGCTGCACAATACAGCATTCATGACCTAAAGGGAATGTGCGACACTGAGGAGAAGCAAATCTATTAATTCTGGTGTGCATTTCCTCCCACAGGACCAATCACATACAAGTAAGCAGAAAACAAAAGGATAGTGTTGCTGTCAAACAAAATCCCTCCAGTTGTTGCTATGACATAGTAATAACTGCAGATTTAGAAAGCTTGAGGTAGATATCCAAATTGCTGTTCTAATACTCTGGTTTCCATCCCAACAGCTGTCATTATGATAGGAACTAATTAGAGGTTCAGGGAGAGAGCAAATCAGAAATCCTACATGGTATCTTGGAGCCATCAAGCCAAGACCATCCATTGTTTTACACATTATCAAAGCAGGACAATAACTGAAAAACTCATTATCTTTTTCTGATTTCATTCGAGAAGTCTCCTCTCCACTCTCACCAGATCACTGATCTGTTTATTGAGTCATGGGTAGACTTTGATTCGAACAGGTGGTAATAACAGGGATCCCTTTACATTATACTTACGGCTGAGGTGCTAGTAGACCTACCTCTCTGCCTATTTAAATAGTATTTGTGCAGTGGTCAACAAACCCTGCATTCATTATGCCTCACTCTCCCAGTAACTTCAGTATGTCATAAAGTCTCCAATTGGACACTAGAGATACTTGTGTGAAATCCTCTGGAGAAGACAAATTGCACTGGTCAAAGTGGCAAATTGCCATTGCATAGCAACCACCAAATGTTTGTTTATTGAGGCCGGAAAATTCACCTGGTGACCTGACAGGGAACTCCATTTTGGCACGGAATACTTTGGTTAAACACTTGTCCTTTGTATGTTGACAACTAGCAGGCCATTGTGAAGTGTATTAAAGATCATTCTCCGTATTTGTTTCAAATTTCAATAAATGTCTGTAATGAAGCATGAAATTTACCTTCCACTTTAAGAAAAATGGGTCCCAGTTAGAACCTTATAATGAAGGGGTTCCACATTGAAACTACAACTAAAAAACCCTTTATGGTTTTAGAAAAAAGTCAGGTGCCAACAAGCTGCAACAACACCATGTGCAGGAGGACATGACTGAGTTAAGCAACCATGTAGTTTAGTTTGAATCCCCAATCTCTACTTTTTTTACTGTAACTTTACAAACACAGTATCAGTTCTTCCTGCTACAATGGAAGGAAGTGCGTCACAAACGCAGCATACCTCGAAACAAAGAAGAACGGAACGCTGCTCAGGCGAGGCGAAAAACAGAAGAGGGGAAATGTTGGAGTGTGTGGTGGAAGAAGTGAACAAATAGCCGGGGCTTGGAGAAGAAAATAACTTGAGTGGTCGGGGGACTTCTGATTTTGCAACGGAGGAGTCAAATCACCATCTGCAGCAAGGGATAAACAGGACCCCCGCACATCTCTCACCATCACTGGACGTCTCTTTGACTTGTTTTGTTGACTTGAACAAAGACTAATCAAAACAAACACTTACTAGAAACCGACAAAGGAACATGTTAGTTGGCCATCTGACAAGAAGTGCTTTAGGTCAGGTTTTTATGCTGCTAGTACTCTACTTGTTTTCACTTCACACTGCTCCAAAACAGGTTGACTCGTATTTTCAGTGGCGCTTTTCAACAGACCCACAACACAATGGGGAAGTTTGTCTCTGTCTGTCAACAAGGTCATCCAGTGCAATTTAGGAGAATGTTGGTGAGAGCAGGGAGACCAGGCCAGACTACTTGGAATGTTAATGGCTTCTTGTCGGAGCACAAGTTGTGCTCCCGTTATTTGACTTCACCAACTGATAACCTTTCTTATGACGCTGTCTGCATTCCTCTCTCTCGGTGACTCCTACACACAAAATGGTGAAGTGCAATGACTTAACTTAAGGGTGATCTACAGTAGATTCTAGAGGATCTAAGAGGAACTGTTGGTTGTCAGGCTAGATCTGTAAAGAAAAGTTGTCAACAATGGCCATCTGGGAATTAGGTGTGGCAAAGCAAACACTGTAAAGAGCAAACAGAGGTAGCGAGATAGAGAGGACAAGAGCATCAAAGTGGAAGAAATAGTTTGCGACACTAAGACAAAACCTCTCTTATGCCATTGAATATTCACACTCAAATGAGGACCATTCTGTTGGAACACTGTTTATAGTCACATAAATAAATTCAGGAATACCAGGAATAAAAAAATAAATTACTGTTTGTATCCCTGGATTCCTTTTCAATGCTTTAGGAAGATTACACATATTGGATTTAAGCTTGTATTTCTTAATCTGGAAGAACAGAATCCTGGGTGCTGTGGTATGTATGCCAATAACTGCCTCCAGCTCAGCGTGTTGCTTGTAATCTGTATGGATAGTCCTCATTGTTTTCTCATGTTATATCTGTGCTTTTGATCGTGTTCCCTCATGTACATGTTAAATGGTAGCAAATGAGCAGGCATCTTTGTAATGACTGATGACTATTCCCACGAGGGCTTTGTGTAGGCGCTAAGAGACAGTCAGCTGGTGAAGACCGAGCGACTGACTTCTTCTGATTGCCCCCGTCTCCTAGACAACAGACTCTCTTCCTCTTGCCTGTCTTCCTGCTACAGCAGATATCCAAGGGAAGGAAAGAGAGATGAGCAAAAGAGAAGGAAAAAGAGAGGGAGTGGCGGGGGTAGAGTCCTTTCCCGAGGTCTACTCTGGTGCGTTCATTCCTTCCGGCTGGATGGAGACTTAATGCGAGTGTGGAAAAGTGGAAAATGTAATTAGGCTGCCAAGGGGGGTTTGTGTCATTTGGCACGAGCGACACAGCCCCCCACCCCCACATCCACCACCCATCTACCCTCCCTCACTCTCTCTATACTGGGTTCACTGCAGTCTAACCCTAACCTCCCTTTTTACCAACGGTCATTGGCGGCATGACCTACAGGGCCGGACCGAGGTCAACAGTTTACAGCTGTGCCGTGGCAATGTACTATATTGCTGGGAGAGCCTTTTAATGAGCTGCCACTAAGGGTCAGGGTGGTCTGAGGGGCCCATGTCTGTGGATCGGGTTTCCCTTTTTTATAGGTAAGCAAAACATTGCAAATATTCCTTCCAACAAATATACAGGCTCACAACAAAAGTGTTACAGCCTGCCAGCACATTTTATTATCTATATAGCCAAAATAGCAAGCATCGATACCACCCTACAAAACCAACACAAGAAACTATATGTAAAAAAGAGAATACTGACATAATTTGTCTTGTTGTTCTGTCAGACAAGAACATACCAATTTAATAAGATTATATATGTGGCCATTCCAAAAGCTGACAGGTTTCTGACAAAACTTATAGGGAAGTAAAAATCTGAGCTATTCGTCATGGCTCAAAATGTTATAGTCTGCATATATCACAATACCAAGTAAGAAGCCAATTTCAATAAATGTAGACAATATTACAATAAAAAATATGTCGCTTAATGTCACTTTAGACCACATTTTGTTGCAACATGAATTCAAAACCATGGTCAAAAGTGCAATTTTGATATGTGCATACAATGTACTTATCACGTCTACAGTACTACTAAACATTTGTTTAGCCTCAGCTAAAGTTGTCAAAGTTGCAGAGAGATCTGTCCACACACTATAAAAAGTTACTAACATGCGCATATTTACATCTATTTATTTTGGAGGGTCTTGTCACATGACGTGTACCTGGCTGCCTGCCTGTTCAAGTCCCGGCTGTCACTCCACCTGACAGGTCTATCAGTGTACAAGGCCGATTGGGATGTGTCCTTCAGTCATTGTGACAGTCTGAAACGGCAGCATTGCAATCCAGAGTGACAGCTCCTCAGGTAGGCTTGCCAGAGGAAAAGAGAGAGAAGAGGGAGAAAGAGGAGGGAGAAGGGGAAAAATGGATGACTGCAGAGACAGACGGTCAACAAAACTAACAGGGAAGAATAAGATAAAGCAGCATGTTCATCTCTTCGGAAACACATTAAAAAGGTTAACTTAAAGTCAAAATAAGTAAGTCACTTTTCATTACATTATCTTAAAACTCAACTTAAACCTCCAGTCAAACCTCTCTGCCAAGAAAAACAGTGTCAAGGACTGCCAAATAGGCCTATCCGGCAGATTGAGATAAATCTTCTATGCTGATTGAGCATGTAAAGCCCCTCACCAAATTCCCTGCTAAATAGCAGAGAACCAAACGCTGCATTCCAGACACAAACCACCTGAGGGATGTGCTTTGGAAAATCCATGACACCATAAAATTGAATATTTGTGATCGTCCCCGAGAGGAAGACGGGGTATAATAAAAAACAGACACATATCTGCCATCCAACCCATCCAGAACGCCCATGTGAGGGGGAGACAAGAACTGAAAACCTACAAGCTATGGAGCGAAGAGTCCTTTGATCGGCTTAGCCACGCTCTCCTGGCTTCTCATGTTTCGGCTAGGACGAGAGTAATTAGCAATTAACAATCAGGGTTTAATGAGATCCCGTTATTATCTATGAGAGAGGGAAAAATCTGCTGCTTTGACAGTGAATGCATTAGAATATCCCAGCGACTTCAGGATAAAAAAAATAACAGAGAAAAGATAGGCCCGAAATCAGTAATTCTCTCAATTCCACGACATCTTTGGGCCACACCCCCCCCCCAAAAAAAAACTCCCTCAGATCAAACGGGCTGTAACAAAAGGCCCCAAATCCCCCCACACTCCTCTCTCTTTCCCAAATTAGCTAAGCCTCTCAGCTCCATCATCTTCAGCATGGATTGTATCAATAACACTGCTGCTGCCTACCACTGAACCCTCCCAACCAACCCTCTCAATTACACCACTGGAAAGAAGAAAGAAAAAAAAAACTCCCATGTGTCATTCTGAGTTTGTACCCGTTGAAACAAAGTACCTAAGAGTTGGTGATGTTTCTTTTCTAATTTTAAGAGTTAACTTTTACTCAGTTGTTTTAGAGGAATATGTTCAGTAACACAAGACTGAAAAAAAGAAAAAGAAGCCGTATCTGACAGCTTGGTTGTTGACGACGCAGTAAGGGAGAAGGGAGTAAACAACAGGCTAAGGCAGCCATCCCTTGCTTCTCTGTGACATATTCAGGCCTTTCAGATGTTCCCCGTTTCACTCTGATTGCCTCCCCGTGTTCATTGCTGTCCTGTCCATTTATCATCTATAGAGATAAGGTGCTGATTCAAGGCGGCAACAAGGATTCTCAATCATTCCCATCTTTTCCCCCTTGCTTTGGTGACTACATTTGTAGAAAACAATAATAATAGGATGTACTGTATACAAAACCACTGCAGAGTAAAGAACACGAAACAAAGAGGTGTGGAAAACAAATGTGTTTATAAATGATCAGGTCTCTTGGGTGTGTGTATTAAGGTTAGGCATTGTTGAAGAGTTTGTGCTTTAGGAAGGTTTAAAAGATGGTGATGGACTAGTAGGGATTCCTGAGTGTAGGAGAGGTTGCGCAGACACCGTCATCGGAGCTCAGACCTAACAATGTGGCCTTGTATTTTCTGCATTAGCTCCCCAGTGTTTAAAGTGAGATACTTTAACCTGGTAAGTTGACTGAAAACATTCTAATTTACAGCATCAACCTAGGAGCTATTAGGGTTAACTGCCTTCTGCAGGAATTTCAAAGATTTTTCACCTAGCCGATTTGGAGATTTGTTGGAGCAACCTATCAGTTACTGGGAGGATGCTCCAACCGCTTGGCTTCCTGCCATCCATGGACTCAGTCTCTGCTTTCAAAAGATGATGTGATAAGCTGAGCTGGTGTCAATGATGCTAAAAACAAGCCCAGGTTAATCAGCTAAGGAACATGCTACTGAGCTTAAATGATCTTGTTTCACAAAGCCTGTCATTAGCTGAGAGAGATCGGCAGATCCAAAACATTTTAGAAGCTGCTAACAGGCCGTTTAGCAAGAGCAGAATGTCATTCTAATGTTGATGTAGACAGCTAGCCAAGTTCCTTGACTTGTCTTGGAGACACCTGCTTAGAAAAGCGGACATTTCTTCAGGAAGGAGAAAGAGTGAAGTAGATTAGATTTCAGCTTTGGTTGGAAGCCCTAAACAACTTGCAGGTACAACAAAAGCCAAACCTGCTTCTTCAAAACCATCCTATTTTTAAGACAATCTCATTCAGAGTTCACCAAAGGTTAAACTGGCTTTGAATAGTAAAACGATATAGAACATCATTTTAAACATCTCTCTAGAGATCCACAGCGAATTATTCCTTCCTTTAATGATTCCGGCCGACTGCCATTGCAACTCTTGAATAAGGCTGGATTAGTGGATTTGGAGTATTAGCAACGAAGTTGGCAGACAGGAGACCTCTGTGCTGTGAGTCAGAGGGTAAAAAAACATCGCTTCAAAAGGTACCTTGAGCAGCACCTTCGTAAGATCATTACGAAGACCATATCCCCATTAACAGGTTTAAAGCATACCAAAGAGAGGCGAGTTCCATGCGGGCAGCAGTACTTTGGAAGTGGAGCCTTTACATGACACCATAGAGCAATAGTTTAAGTTGAAAGAGTTGTTTATAATGTTTACTTTAAAGTGAATCACCTTGAAGACCTTAAAGGTGCTTCACATGAGATTTGTCCCCGACATGGGAAATAGGTGAATCAAAGCAACGTAAAGTAATTTGAATAAGTACACCCCCTGGAAAATAATCATTTTTTTATATATTTGGACAAATATTTGAGGTAAATACCAACCACATAAGTTGATAAGTTACCCAATTCAAAAAATAACATTGAAAGAAAACTTTGAAACCATTTATGCAATTATATACAGAAATGTCCTTATATGGAAAATGTTAGTACACACTTACCTTAACCATAACATACAACGGCTAAAATTTAAATCAGGTGCTCCAAAAAGGTGTAACATAGGAGGGTCTGGCATTCCATAAAAATGTGAAACTTGGCCCTCTGAAGAAAGATTAGTGATGCCCATGAGTCTGGGAGGGGTTACAGCCATTTCCAAGTAATTCACAGTACATAATTTCACTGTCCGACAGATCATCGCCAAACTGAGAAAATACCACATTACTGGCAAACTATGTAGGACAGGTTATCCCACCAAATTCAGATAAAAAGATGTGCTGGCCAATTTGCCATCATTGTTGAATTCCAGAAAATTCTTGTGAACAATGTGGGGCCATCTGTCAAAAAGCTGATGCTAAACCAATCATGGATCTTGCAAAAAGACACAATTAAAGCTACAACAGAATGGCTAAAAAAGACAAAATGGAGGGTTATGAAATTAGTGGGGGGATTTGAAGCAGGCCATGCATGGAAAAAAGCCATTGAACATGGCACAGTTGAAACATTACTGTAAAGAATTGGCAAAAATCCTCACAGTTTTTGTAGGAGACTGATAGTTACAAGAAACATCTGTATAAAGGTATTCACCCAAAGGGGGCAACATCAGCCATTGAAGCTAGTGTACTAATTCTTTCTGCACTATTTAAATTTCTGTTGATTTTTTGTGCAAAAACAATTGCTAAATATAATCTTTTAGTGTCATTTGTTAAATTAGGTTACCTTTATCTGGCAGTAGTGTTCACAATAGTGAAGTTCACATTTCCATGTTTCCAAATATACACCAAAACATTTTCCAAGGGGTTTACTCAGTGCTTAATTTGTGCCGGATCCAGACGGATCTGGAACCTCCTGATCCAGATCCAGAACTTGGCGACTCATATCCGGTGTCTATTGGGACCTGCAAGTAATTTGACGGATAAGGTTATCTGCCTTAATGAGTATAAAACATCAGAGTTTGCTAAACAAAGTGGAAAAAAATAACTACAATAAAACTAATAAAAAACAAAACTGCCCATTGCATCGTCACGTCATCCAGTACGCGGCACCAGTGCCGTCAAAAGGGCATGTGTTCACCAGCTGTGATGTAATATTGATAGTTAGCTAACGTTAGAAATAATGTCTAAAAGACAATCAGATTTATTTTAATCAGTCTGCAAAACAGACTGATTAAAACAGCCCGGAGGGGAGATGAGCTCCATGACTGTTATGTGGAATGTTTCAAACCATTAAACAGAAAGGTATGAATACGAATTTTCCATAATCTGCGGTAGTGTTGATGACTTAGGCTATATCCGATAATTTTTATGTTATGGTGTAGTTAGCTAGGCCTATCTGTGGATTGGGTGCAATGCGTGAATTATAATAAGAGATGAGTTTGATTGTCGGGGACCAGTTTTGGCAGTGATGACAGCTATGGATGTGTAATGGCATTGTGTTCATTGTATTTATATTTTCTACTTGCTTACCAGCACGTAAGTTAGGCTTTTTTATTTACAAATTAAGCACTGGGTTTACTTCACATGACTGCATGCTCCATTAAAAATATCCCTTCCCCACTACATTGCCTCATACTTGACTATTTACTTTTGGCTTCATTTACCAGATTCAAACAGTTTTCCCATTTTGACAACAATGCTGGATCTATGGAGCAAAATCAGTATACAAATATTACAGCCAATCAAAACAGCAGCCTTTAGTAAAGTATTTCACTGAATTAAAAACTGATTTCTATTAATCATAGACAATCGTAACATCTGTAAATTCTTCAGTCCCTTCCCTTTACTCCAATCCACATTAATATATTCAGTTTATATAAAAAAAATGATGTTCATTAAACTCATTTAAAACTGATCATTCATTTGAAAAGTCAAAGTATAGACTTCTGCTAAAACATTGACTAAGTTAAGATCCAGAGGATATGCGTAGCTGCCAACATCAATGCATTTCCAATGTGAAGGGATTCATTCGCAGGGAAATAAAAAAAACAACTGTCCTCAAGAAGCTTTCGTTAGGGATGCTGTCACCATATATCCTTCCCTCTTTTCTCTGCACTCCCTCCCTTCACCCTTCCCCCAAAAAAGAGAGCAGTTCGTCCCCGGGCTGACGAGAGAAACAATTTGAAAGCAGGCCGGCAAAGGTTACCGCAGGAAACATAGAGCACAGCAAAAAAAAAAAGACAAAAAGAATCTTGCTTTTAATTATTTTTTATTGAGAGACTTGATGCTATTAAATGCCCCAGATACATTCACAGTACAGTTCCCAATTAGACTTGACAGTTGCTGCTTTACCAACAATAAATATAGCAAAGGGCTGGCCCCCGGGCCAGGAAAGACCCCTAACAATGACCCCCTCATGTTTAATGATGAAAACAAGCATGCAGACACACATACACACAGCCTCTCACTCTCTCTACTTCCCATTCTCCCAGACCATCCCTCTTGCTCCCAGCCTGCTAGTCTCTATCCCTATCTTTCGAAGCTACGTTTAGCACAGGCCAGAATTCAATGACAGTGCAAATCAGTGACATGGTGAACTATTACCAATAATAATAATAATGAAACAATAAAGACTGTCTTTCTATGCAATAAAGGATTTGATGGTTTATTTGGAATATGAGCGCTTGAGACGGTGATACAAGAAAAATAAAATTAAAAATATTCAGTAACATAGCAGTCAACAAAAAAGTCAATAACCGTGTGATCACAGGGATTTAAGGTGGAAAATGGCACATACAGTTTACTCCAATTTACACAAAACAGAGAACGAGTCCTCCCAAAGCAAGGACAAAGACAACTGTAGAATGATCAAGTAATAGTACCACTGTTGTAAGACAAGCCCCCCCCCACACCCCCACCTCCAACCATATTACATGACCTGCTTAATGTTTCTGCCAGAAAATGAATGGATGTTTTCCACACCCAACTCCAGTCTAAGTTGGGTGTTGAGTTTAGGGTTCAGGGCCCTTTTCCAGTTCTCAGACAACCAATCAGAAGATCAGAAGTGGGATTTTGTTTGAGGTTGTAGCAACCTGGCTGGACAACTTCAACATCTGTCTGTGGAACCCATAAGAGTCTCTGAACAACTGAGCTTAACCTTTCTAGTGACATTTCTCTCAAGTTCAGAAAGGTAAAAATTATGATAATAAAATGAAAACAGACAGTTCAGGAAAAAGCATAAAACAAATGGCTTAACATTGACTTTGACAGAGTCATTGTACATACTTTGTCACGGTTGTGCTGTGAACATACACGCATGCATGTACACAAACACACACTCCTAGAGTTTTCCGGTGGCAAAGGCCCCTTCCTGAAACTGAGGAATGAAGCTCTTAAAGTATGCTCTGTGAAGAGAGATAGAGAGAGAGAGAGAGAGAGAAATACCAATTACAAGTAATTTAGACAGATAAAGATTTATGGAAGTACTACAGTTCTTAATTGACCATAAAGGCACAGCAGCAGATTGCTCTTTCAACAGTAGAATGTTCTCTCCTGACATGCAGAGTATAATCTAAACACAAGACATGTATACAATGTTGAAATCAAGACCATGACAAAAGGCTACTTCTGAGTATCTCGATGTTCGACCTGCCTAACGAACAATGTCTAACTGTGAAAGCAAAGCAAGCAAAACTAAGAGAAAAGAAATGCTATGGGATTACAAGACTTAGATGATATGGGATTACTTTTACTTAGAGTTGTCAGCACACCAAACAGAGTGTTTTGATTTAAATATCGAGTGCTAATAAATATCCTGTGTTTTCAAGGGTAGGGCTGGCTCTAGGTCAGGTTGCTGAGCATATAAATTCTTCTCAGTTATAAACCAGTAGCTAATAGGTTGGAATCTCAGGCATTTGGAATGTTTGCATATTTCGAGCCTTGCACAGTGCCAAACTAAGAAGGAAAACAGACTTTTAGCAAAACAGAGATAAGAGAATGACTTTTTTGAGACTAGAGATGTGTACTGCACAAAGAAAATGTCATATCTGTTCCATGTAACAGTGAACTTTATGACAGAAACTCTGTGGTTACAGTTAAGCAATCCATTCTACAAAGCAAACACAGTCAAAGCTAGAGATAAAGCCATCATTCACAAACAGGGTTTACAGGTTCAATGTAGAAAAATGGTTGAGTAGGTTAAATTTGGGAGAGCCACACATCTATAAATCATCAAATGCATCTGCAATATAAATGTTTACCATGCTTGGCATAGTAAATATTACTGTGATTATTAGTATGGCAGTGATTTAACTTTTCTTTCCCATTTCACCAATAATTAATCCAGATACATATAATTAAGATAAAAACCATTTTGTTAGGGAGAAGTGGTCAAAAAATGACAACAGTTTCAACAGTGTTTCTATGTTTCATGTCAGCTTGCTCATTTGATTACAAGCCCTGAACAAAAGGCCTGTCTGGTGGCAGAGAATTGTGGTCTGCACTCTTTTTTAAAGTTTCTAGTCTGTTAAAGTCCATTTGATGGTCTAGAGTAATGAATGGCAAAGTGGGGGGAGCTAATTCCTGCTTGGCCATGGTTTGGAGGGTTAGGGCATTGGACATTTGTGTCCTCCCCCATTCCCCATTATTTACACAGCAATCTAGGTTTCCGCCTTGGTTCTGGCCTTCCTAAAGGGTTTTTCCTAGCGACTGATTACCATCTTATTGCTTGTTGTTGGGGGTTTTAGGCTGGGGTTGGGCCTTTATTGATTGAGAATTGAATCACAGGGTCTTATCTTACTTGGCTCTTTTGGCCATCTCGTTGCCGTCCCAACGTGGGCTGTAAGGGTAGGACTTCTGCACCTGGGAGTAGAGCTGCCCACTGTTGGTGAAGTGGTACACAGACTGGAAAGTCAGGGTCGGCTGGTCCCGGGGAAAGTACAGAGGGAGGTCCACTGGAAAAGGAGGCGGAGGGGTGCGGGAGAGAGTGGGGAAGAATGAAAGAGTGATGTGGGGTTGAAAGAAAGTTGTGAGAAAAGAGTGTGTGTGTTTGTAACTCACCATGGACGAGGAAACAAAAGTCTTTCCACATGAGAAGAAGGGTGAGCTTGGTGAATCCTTCTGCATCATACTCCACCACCCCCCTGCAATTGGTTTGCCAGCACAAAAAACAAAACCGTTTAATTTCCGTTATAATTTCTTATGCTCCCTTTGTCGTTTTAGTTACTACACTCTGTTGAATTTTGTTCATTTGCTGTACAACGCGCCAACGCCTAAAAAGGCAGAAAAATATGTATATATTGCCTTGTATAGGTTGGTATTCACACACATAAACACACATGCAAACACACCTTCAACATTGACTCTAAAATGTGCTCACATATTAAATCGTAGCCCTTCCCTATGTTCTCATAGACCGCGAGCAGACAGACACACCCACAAAAACACACAGCACCAGACTTACATTCCAAAGTGACTGAGAAAGGCAGCAATGTACTCTCTCCTCTTGTGGTAACCTTGAATGACATACTGCACCTGAGGGGGAGGGAGGGAAAGTAATATGTCTGATCATCAGCCAAATACTAACTACAACAATACAGATAGAGTATTATCTGAACTTTTCAGGTTGGCTTCTTGAAATTTTTTGCAAGCCTGAAAAATCTATAGGGACAAATTTCCGGACTACCCCGTTTGGTACACCTGGAAGTCCCTTTGCGGGAAAAAAATGGATACCGATCATAGACAGTGTCTCAAGAACACGAGAGAACATGTTATTAGAGCAGGAATTGATACTTGTCGACATCATACGTCAGTGTTTTTGAGAAGTACACATCAAAGGCTGAGATTTCAAACGAACTGTGAAGCGTATCAGAGGATGCTTTATGCACATTTACACTTGGGGTCAGTCACCAACCCAGCGACCCCTTAGTGAAGCTAATAAGCATGATGGCCGTGACAGTTTTGTGATGCAAGAATTCACTGCACGGAAAAACCTTCCGCTGGACTGTAGCAGTGAGTTTTTCTGATGGTAGAGGGAAAAAGAGAATTGTAACTGTTCGGTATAATGGGATTAATTCGCACGCACGCACACACATGCTGGTGAGGACCTCAAACATTACTCCAATTTAAAACTGTTTTTTCACTAATCTCTATCCATACCCTTAAAATTTGGAAGTGAAACCTAACCCGAATTTTAGTCTTAAACACTATATAACCTTTACACTAAACCTATGTTTTACTATCCGGAGCCAGTGGCCAATGGAGAACACACTCACCAGATTATTGTGGTATTAACTGCTCTCTGCAGCTGTGGCTGGTGTATGTGTGTATGTGCGCGCCTTGCAGGGACACTTGAGGCTCGGACCACTATTGACCGTTCCAGGCAGGTGAGAGAGCCTGCAGTCAGCTGGCCAGACCATGAAGGTGACCGCACTCGTACCCCCTTCTGGCTCCAGACCAAACTCGGCCCCCACTTCCAAACAACAAAAAATAGCACAGTCCCACCAACATGGCTATTCTGCGTCCAGTTTTTGGGTGGCCATTCAGTAAAGTATAAAACGAGGGCAAAAAACAAAAGTGGAAGCAGCACTTTACCATGAAGAAAGCTTGTTTTCCTTCCATTGCGACCATGGGTTACAATGTTCGATGACTTACCTCGTGACATCACTGATGGTTTTGGCTTTCACTCACAATAAATACAGGCAGAATATTCAGAAAGCCTTTCGGAAAAGAATGTCTGATTTCCTTGTCTCCGCAGTAGCAGGTCTCCCACATGGGTTCACACTTCATGCTGGGGTACATGCTGTGCAGTGACTCAGAAGGCCATTTTGAAGTCTACTTGTCTTTGTTTAGGTAAAAACGAGTGGGGGGGGGGTTGCGGCTTTGTGAAAAGCAACACGGCCACACGGCCTGCAAAGAGAATCCGTGTTTGTTTAGTCACAGTAGGGCGTGTGTGTGTGAGGAGCAGTGGGTAACTGAACTGGCTCTCCAGCTTCAAATCTGCCCTCCCTGGAATGACAACAGGGACTCCGGCGTTCCTATTGGCCCATGCGGGAGCCTAACTGATGTTAGACAGGTGAAATCATGCCGCAGGTATTTGTTGGATGTGCTCACGCCCAGGACACACCACCTCCTTCATTTGTGTGTACACTCCCGTTGAGGGTATGATGCAATGGTGGCCGGAAGTGTTTCCTGTAGTAATGTGGAACAACCTTTATTCTCCTAATTTTGTACACGCACAAGCCACAAAACCCAACCACGCGTGCACACACACTTCCATTCACACATCTCTCCAAAATGTTTTATAAATGGAAAGAATGACTCAGACATATTCTGAACTGCATCAGCAAAGGTGAGAGATGCCTGTTGTGCTCTAACTTCAATGGAAGAATGGTGACTAAAATGTAAAAAATATCTTGCTATTACACTTTTGAATTGTGAATGATTTGTTTTATACAGACCACCTGGCTTCATTGTCAGAGATTGTCTCTGACTGGGATTTCTGGAAGCACATTTTTTTGATTTTGGTCCAAGTTAGTCGGTGACAAAAAATATACATTTCTTCCTTATTAAATAAATTATTTGGTATGTAACTGAAAATAATTGCGGATGTAGTTGGCATATGTATTTACGCTTAAGTCACAATATGCCGATCATTTACATTAGAGACTCAATAAAGAGGACAAGATGTCATACAACTTTTCAAAAACATATGTTTCAAGAAGCCCGTTGGACATTGAGCAACCATCAAGTCTCAAGCTAACCCCTGAAAAGTCGCTCCACAGCTGCGGAGGATGCTGGGACATGTAGGTACTTAACAATAATTCTGCAGCTCAATGTTGGGTGTGTGACTGCGTGAATTCCAGAATTTCTACAGAACAGCCAGCAGCAGTTTGTGGTAAGAGGTGATGAGATTAGATAATCCCCATATTCTTTGTTGGTACATGCAGTTCAAGTTCAAAAGGTTTATTTGTCATTTGCAATAACAAGTTATGGCAATGAAATGCTTGGTTTTCCTACTCCTGACAGTGCAGTTAAAAGTTAAAAAAGTAACAGTAATTATAATATAAAAATAAGATAACACAAACTATCAATAATAACACTATACAAAAAACATGCATCAATAATAATAACTATACAACTGTACAAACGTAGCGCAATGTAAAAGTGACAGGTGTGGATGATATGATTGGCAGATGAGCATGATATAAAATGACAGGTGTGCATGGGACTATGGATGGAAGGGAAGAGGGGTTCCTGAATTGAGCAGCCTTACGGCCTGAGCAAAGAAACTGTCCCGTACCCTGTTAGTTTTGGACAGAATACTCCTGTACCTTCTGCCTGATGGCAGCTTGGTAAACATTCCATGGCATGGTGGCTGGGATCTGTAATGATTCATTTGCTCCTCCTCCTACACCTCTCTGTGTAGAGATCCTGCAGGGATGGCAGGTCAGACCTTGTGATGCGCTCTGCTGTTTTAATCACCCTCTGAAGTGCTTTGTGGTCGAGGGCGGTGCAGGCGGTGATACTCTCGAAAGTGCATCTGTAGAAGTTGGAGAGTATCCTGGAATCCATGCCAAATCTCCTTAATCGGCGTAGGAAAAAGAGCCGTTTCCTGGCCTCCTTCACCAAGATGTTAGAGTGATGAGACCAGGTCAAGTCATCGCTGAAGTTGACACCAAGGAACCGGATGTTGTGAACTCTCTCTACTACAGACCCATTAATGTGTATGGGGGCGTGGTCTCCCCACTGCTACTTCCTGTGATCAACAATCACCTCTTTCGTTTTGCTGATATTGAGCTGGAGGTTGTTTTCCTGACACCACGAAGTCAAGTGTGCTTGGGTGTTTTGTGAAACCAAACATTGTGTCCAGTTCACTTGTCTTAGCTGGGGGGTGTCTGATATTATGTCAAGCGTTCATCCCCTCTGCTACGACATACTGAAATAAGCTGTGGTGCAGCCAAATACCTCAGAATTCACATAATTAGATGAAGAGTCCACCTGTGTGTTCAGTTTCTGGAGGGCCGGAGAGTATTGCAGAGCATATCCAAACCACCACACAATGAAGACCAAGGAGCATGCAAAACCTGTCAAGAAGAAAGTTCTGGAACAATTCCACTCAGGATTAGGCTATAAAACTGTTTCTTTGCCAACTACTACCGGTGTGGTCCAGCAAGCTAGGCAATACGAAAGAGGAGTGCAGAGAAAGCCACTGCTGAAAATCTGTCACATGAAATCCTGTTTGGGTCTGGGCACAAGGCAAGCAGAAGACATGCTAAGATGTGGTAAATCATTACCTGTTTGAATAAAACAACAATGTCTCTTTTTTGGTCTGAATGCAAAACTATGTGTGTTGTGGCAACCTCTAATGGGGTTAGGATGTCCACAGCACCAGCGATGACTAATTTATTATGGATATTGTGGATAAATTGGTGACAAGCAGTGTGTAAAGATTATTTTCATCAACATTGAGAACTGAACGGAATAATTTTTTGTTCAGTTTCACCTTGATGGAGGTTGGTTTTAGAAGATTGTGTAATTCACTGACAAATGTCCCCTTCAAGATCCTGTGCAAATGTTGACTTGCGATAGTAGGAAACAATATGAGAAGCTTTGGAAACATCTTTGTTGAAGTTTTGTTCACTTCTTGAAATTAACTGATTAAACATTCACTTACATATCTATTTTGAATTATATAGATACGTTTGCCTTTTTAAAATATTTTGTGGTGAATATATTATTGATACAACTTTTCAATTAATTTCCCCATGAAGTATAATTTGTTTTAACAAATAACCACTCCAGTACTTAAATCAATAATGCTATGAATTTGAAAATACTCAAACAATAGGATTTTTTTTTTATAGCAGGTACTGAAAAACAGTGTTTGTTGCACCCAAATTTGGTATGCAGGCCCCATGTTCTGGAGGTTCACGCACATGCATTCAACCCTCGAGACCCATGTTCAATCCCTGGTTGTCCTCACTGCAGCTGGGTCCTGGCTCTGACAAACAGAATCAGTAGGGGGGTGTACTTTGTTTTGGGTAATCGTTTAAATACTATAGTTATAGTTGTCAAATAAAAAAAAAAACCATATTTTCCACCAGGTTGAGGCTAGAGAGACACGCCTGGTAAATAAATTTATGACGTGTTCTGCAGCTCAATGTTAGAACAAACATTAATTTTGTCAGTTGTGGTAATATGCCACTCATGCTAGAAACTTCAGACATGGATGAGTGCTTCTTTATGAGTAACCGGAAAAAATGACATGAATAATCGAATATGGTCTCCTTGCTTTGTCACACTGTAGCGACTCCTGGTGGCTGCTTGGGAACCTGAGAACTCAGTAGAACAACTGAGAATGAGAATGGCTTCTGGCGTAAGTACTCTGGTTGAGCAAGCAGTGTGATTAGAACCAGAACAGCATCAGAAGGTATTTGGAAGACATATGACTCAGCATCAACTGTCTTAAGTTCACTAGGAGTTGCTATGATAAAGCAGGACCTTAATAACAACTTGGATATCAATAAACCCGGGAGAAAAATGTGCTTTCGTTATCACCTTGGCTTGGTATTGGCCACGCTACCTAGCTATTTCCCACTCCTCACTGCATGAGGAGCAGGTAGACTGTCAGTGGAGGAAAGCTACTAGCAGCAAACCATTTACTTAGGTATCACCACCTAGCCAGCATAGAATCTAGCTAGTTGGGAACATTTCACCAGGACGATTGACCTGACAAAATCTAGCAAATTGGTTATGGCTCACCAGGACAACTGACCTGACTGATTGAACCATATCCGTTCATCTACTCAACTTGCAACACCACATGTATGTACAGTGGATATAAAAAGTCTACACACCCCTGTTAAAATGCCAGGTTCTTGTGATGTAAAAGAATGAGACAAAGATAAATCATGTCAGAAGTTTTTCCACCTTTATTGTGACCTATAACGTGAACAATTCAATTGAAAAACAAACTGAAATCTTTGAGGGGGAAAAATAAAAAATAAAAAACTCACAATAACCTGGTCGCATAAGTGTGACACCCTTAAACTAATACTTTGTTGAAGCACCTTTTGATTTTATTACAGCACTCGGGTCATTGAAGGTAACTCAAATCAACTTACAAATGTTAAGCTATGTTACGTTATGTACTGTATGTTATGTTTTAACTGCTCGAAACGGAGATGAAACAGAGCGCACAAACTTTCTGAATAACAGGGCCTGCTGGGAAAAATAATGGTGGCAACATTATTATAGGAATCCTTGGGAGAATGATGATCTCCACAGACAGCACCTCTCAAGTCAAAAGACTGGCCTGTTAATGTGCATTTCCAAACATTTTAAACCGAGTGTAGACCCACAACTGATCCAAATGGATGGCAGATGCAGTTATTTGAGGATGACACTTTGACAACCCAGCGCTTTTGTTGAGCTTCATGGTTCTGCAGTAGAATGGTGTAATCATGGGATGTAAGTCTAAAAATTAGAAATGATGCACCCATTTATAAAAAAATCTAAATTGTTATATCAAAAGCACACCTTCCCCCATCTGTATTCTACAGCACCAAAGAGTTTTTTTTTTTACCCCAATTTTCAATCCAAAAAATTTGCGGCCATGACCTTGCCGCAACAACTCCATTGCAAGTGACGTATATTCCAAGCACATTTTGCCAAGCAGTTCTGATTCGCATCACACTACTCAATCAACTAGGAACATATCACTGGTAAATACATGCAGAGAAGAACACATCCTAGTTTAGATCCAGGATTTAGCTTGCAGATACTCAGCATACCACCAGGAGTCAATACAGAGGGATATGACAAGGCAGCCTGGTCCAACATTCACTTGTCCACCCCTGAATGTGCTGAGCCAATTTGTGCCACCCCCTGGCTGAAAACTTGGACATTCTCTTCATACCACTACCATTTGCTCGGAGGGTGTTAGCTGAAGTTTAATACTGAATTGATAATGTGGCATGTACACAGAGAAATAAACAAGAAACCAGGCAAGCCTAGTTCAGCCGGAGCGCAATAAAAATTATCGCCATCTCGAGATTCGAACCCGGGTTGCCCATGTGAAAGGCTGTGTCGTTAACCACTACACCACAGAGCTGTACATTTGCCAGCTGTCAGTATAGCCTCTTGTCTATGCTGACACCCTGCATCTGTTTATCCTGAACAAATCCTCTTTTGCCACTGGCCGTTTTAATAGTTAATTGGCCATTCGTGAATGACATTGATACAGTTAAACTGACTAATGTTTCTTACTAAGTTTACCTCCACCACAAATAGCGTCTATGTATGCCGTTTGCCACTGGACGTTTTAACAGCATATTAGCCAGTAATAAGCATTACCGGTATCTACTAACTTACTGGAATAGTCATAAGAATTGAGCAATTGCTAGCGAGTCTGCCAACGCTATTTCATTTCATGGCATAAGAATGTATTTTTTTCTTTCATGGCAAAACAAGGTACTTTTTTCTTTCATTCGTGAATGACATTTATACAGTAACTATCAATAA
Source organism: Esox masquinongy (assembly GCA_016801175.1). Lineage (NCBI taxonomy): Eukaryota > Metazoa > Chordata > Actinopteri > Esociformes > Esocidae > Esox > Esox masquinongy. The sequence goes on from JACXGI010000026.1 coordinate 234,845, forward strand.
AAGCGACGATAACTAACCTTTTCATCAAGTGAAAAGACGAGAGAATGGTGGAATCTACCAGAAATAATTAATGTCGTTGCTCTCAATAGATTCGAACTTAGGTCTTCCACATGAGAGGCACTGTCTTTAACCACTACGCCACAGCATTACACGTTTTAGCAGTCACTAGACTCCATTGAGGATTGTGTTAAACTGACTAATGTTTCATATTAAGTTTACCTCCACCATAGCGTCTATGAACTGTATTGCTTTTGCCACTGGCTGTTTTAACAGCTTATTACCCAGTAATAGTCTTACTAGTATCTACTAATTTCCTAGGAATAATCATAAGAATTGAGCAATTGCAAGCGAGACTGAAGATGAACTTTTCCATGCCAGAAACAGTTGCAATATAACCGTCTACAGTTTCAGTTAAGGCTCACTATAACGTAACTACTGTATGTTAAGCCAGCAAATGTGTTTGTCTATCCTGACCCAAAGCGCATGCACGGATGTGTACTTCGAAAATCCACCAGAAACAGTAAACTGTTATTTCAGGCTTACTATAAGGTAGATACTAACGGTTTTAGCCAGCGAAGTTTTCGTCTATACAGAATAATTCATAACGCATACTTCACTTCGCCTGCGAGGAGATACGAACTCGGGACCTATAGTTCACAGGTCCGCTTCTCTAACCACTACGCTATTTAACAAGTGGTAGTCAGTCAGTCAAAAAAAGACTCAAAGCCAAAAAATCTGCACAACTATTTCACAAAAATTACCCTTCCCAGTCTTGAGCACTACAACAACACAATGCAATGCAGAATTTGGTTATGTTTTTTCAGTTAAGTACAACATTTTAGTCCAATAACTACAGTGAGGGAAAAAAGTATTTGATCCCGTGCTGATTTTGTACGTTTGCCCACTGACAAAGAAATGATCAGTCTATAATTTTAATGGTAGGTTTATTTGAACAGTGAGAGAAAGAATAACAACAAAAAAATCCAGAAAAACGCATGTCAAAAAAGTTATACATTTATTTGAATTGTAATGAGTGAAATAAGTATTCAACCCCTCTGCAAAACATGACTTAGTACTTGGTGGCAAAACCCTTGTTGGCAATCACAGAGGTCAGATGTTTCTTGTGGTTGGCCACCAGGTTTGCACACGTCTCAGGAGGGTTTTTGTCCCACTCCTCTTTGAGGATCTTCTCCAAGTCATTAAGGTTTCGAGGCTGACGTTTGGCAACTCGAACCTTCAGCTCCTTCCACAGATTTTCTATGGGATTAGGGTCTGGAGACTGGCTAGGCCACTCCAGGACCTTAATGTGCTTCTTCTTGAGCCACTCCTTTGTTGCCCTGGGCGTGTGTTTTGGGTCATTTTCATGCTGGAATACCCATCCAAGACCCATTTTCAATGCCCTGGCTGAGGGAAGGAGGTTCTCACCCAAGGTACATGGCCCCGTCCATCGTCCCTTTGATGCGGTGAAGTTGTCCTGTCCCCTTAGCAGAAAAACACCCCCAAAGCATAATGTTTCCACCTCCATGTTTGACGGTGGGGATGGTGTTCTTGGGGTCATAGGAAGCATTCCTCCTCCCCCAAACACGGCGAGTTGAGTTGATGCCAAAGTGCTCGATTTTGGTCTCATCTGACCACAACACTTTCACCCAGTTCTCATCTGAATCATTCAGATGTTCATTGGCAAACTTCAGACGGGCCTGTACATGTGCTTTCTTGAGCAGGGGGACCTTGCGGGCGCTGCAGGATTTCAGTCCTTCATGGTGTAGTGTGTTACCAATTGTTTTCTTGGTGACTATGGTCACAGCTGCCTTGAGATCATTGACAAGATCCTCCCGTGTAGTTCTGGGCTGATTCCTCACCGTTCTCATGATCATTGCTCTCCACAAGGTGAGATCTTGTATGGAGCCCAGACCGAAGGAGATTGACAGTTCTTTTGTGTTTCTTCCATTTGCGAATAATCGCACCAACTGTTTTCACCTTCTCACCAAGCTGCTTGGCGATGGTCTTGTAGCCCATTCCAGCCTTGTGTAGGTCTACAATCTTGTCCCTGACATCCTTGGACAGCTCTTTGGTCTTGGCCATGGTGGAGAGTTTGGAATCTGATTGATTGATTGCTTCTGTGGAGAGGTGTCTTTTATACAGGTAACAAGCTGAGATTAGGAGCACTCCCTTTAAGACTGTGCTCCTAATCTCTGCTCGTTACCTGTATAAAAGACACCTGGGAGCCAGAAATCTATCTGACTGAGGGGATCAAATACTTATTTCACTCATTAAAATGCAAATCAATTTATAACATTTAAAGACATGTTTTTCTGGATTTTTTTGTTGTTATTCTGTCTCTCACTGTTCAAATAAACCTACCATTAAAATTGTAGACTGATCATTTCTTTGTCAGTGGGCAAATGTACTAAATCAGCAGGGGATCAAATAATTTTTTCCCTCACTGTACACCTTGACAGCAATTTTGACTGAGGGGGATGTTAACATACCCATCAGGGCTATGCATTTTATCCAAAAACGTCTAAGGGGAACCGTATTTTAAATCTTTATCAAAATACTGTTGTTTTAAGCAAGATTAAATTTCTCGCCATCCTTAGTATTGACGTATTTGAAGCAGAACCATGCAGACTTTTTATCTCATCCTCATTGGACATAAATGCAGCCAAAAATGTCATACCTTGTTGGTGAGAAGCTGGCACACTTGAGGTACATAGTCGATGAGGCAGCCTCCACTAGGAAATGCTGGGATATGTAGTGCAGAGGAACCGCCTAGGGCGCTGATGGACAGAAGGAAAAAGAAAGAGTTACAGAAATGTACTGTCCCTCCTCAAGTAGATTCTGTAAGGGAAATGAGTAGCTTTTGAGCACACTGAGGCAGGTTATCCAGTGTGTCACATAATGGATCCATTTTAGACCACCTGTGATCTCCAAATAGGAACATTCTAGCGGTTCTTCCACTTCAAAACATCATACTCAGCAATTTAAATTGGCAGAAAGAAGAGTTGGAAAAATAGGCAAACAAATGATGGAACCTGTGTCAAACGTTTATATACATTTTCCACACACATCACTTTGCGGTTTACTCAGAAGTCTTTTATCTCAAGGAAAAATGTAAACTTTAGTCACACAAGCCATTTTCTGCCACTAAGCACAAAAGCTACACTGACACTGGCCTTGGGACCAGCCCCACCCAGTTTCACAAACCACAAGTTTTCTTGGGCTTGACTGACAGGGGTGGCGGTTCCAGTTCCTACGAACGCATGCATGAATGCACCCACACAAACCCTTTTATTTTCTGCAGGGAAAGATCAACAGAAGTGAGGCAGGGGAAAAAAGAGCAGGTGGAGGTAGAGAGAAGGGCGATAGGAACAGCACACATGCCGTTTTACTGTGAGAAATAGGAAAAGAGGTCAGAGTCAAGGCTCTAAATGCAGCACTAGTTCCTATGATCCACACAAGATGGGTGTGCGAGTGTGTGTTCAAGTGTGTGTATGCATCTCTAGTGCAGGCACATTAGCACAACCACTTCTAAAAGATGTGAACACAAACAACTGTCTGCTTGACCACAATCTACCCATACCCAGCAGTCTGAACAGCTGACAAACGTATGGACACGATAAAAGAGGAGGACAAGGGTTTCTGGTTTCACGCTTGGTACAAAAAAAAGAAAAAATTACTTGATGGAACGGGGTCGGGGCTAAACCCAAACAACTGTACCCTCTCTAGAGCTGGAGGGGTCATGGCAAGGCATCACGTCCTGCCTCGTGAAGACCTCTATGTCCTTGAGTCGTGGGGACACTTTGGTCGACGAGGCACACAAAATCTCATACGCTCAGCACGTTCGTTCCCTACGCCGTAACGCTGAGGATGAGAGCCGTGACTCATCCCTCCTCCGGCTTCTTCCCATCCTTCTCCTCTGTTTATTAGTTTGTTTCCTCCTTTGACGTCCTCCGCTCTGGTCCTGCAGCATTGCTCCGGTGGTGATTAGCGCACGCCTGTTTAATCAGGAAAACCGACCGTTCGCTTGGTCCAGGGATGACTAACCGGCCGACAGTTATGTCACCCCACCCCCCCCTTTATTGTGAAAGGGGGAGTTGAACCACAGGGCTCACTGGAAATCCCTGGTTGAGGTACGGCCATGTGAAGACATAGATTTACAGAATTAAGACATTTATTAAAAACTTCAAAAACCTTTGAAACTGAATCAATACTGTTGGATAGAGCAGATTTCCTTTACATTGAAAGAGTCCACTTCAGAGCTTGACATTTTCTCAGAGACCTGAACTGCCTTCTGGGAGATTTAACTCTGCTTACAGATCATACAGTACATTTCAGCAGGGAAACTGAAACGGACCAAACTCAGTAATAGTAGATTCAATTGGCTGGCATTACAAAAGACGACAGCTGACTCTAGCTGGCTATATGAGACAAGATGAGTTGAATAGATAAAATAGTTTGGAAATGTTCCTTGTTTCAGTTTTGTCTAGACGCAGACAAGTTAAGCCATGGAGTTCTATAAGGCTACTGAGTGTGCTAAGAACATGATATGACTTGTCAACTCGGGTCCTGATTTCAAGCAAGGTGTACCAGTTCAACTAAAGTTCTGTGTTCAATTTCTAGAATAGTTCATTAAAATAGATCAAAATATCTATCTATCTATCTATCTATCTATCTATCTATCTATCTATCTATCTATCTATCTATCTATCTATCTATCTATCATCACTACATCTGCATTTCAAAAAAAGGTGTGCTTTGTTAAAAGTAAATTTGTGGAATTTCTTTCCTTTTTAATGCATTTGCCAATACAGTATATTACAAACAAGCAAGATGTCTTATTGCCGTAATAACCTGGTTACCGACGCAATTGGAGCAGTAAAACGTGATGTGATGTCATACCTGTGGTATACGGTGTCATATACCACAGCTATCAGCCAAAAAGCATTCAGGATTTATAATTAGCCTATATGCAATACAACCCTGTTTCCAAAAAAGTTGAGATGCAACTTTTGCATAAAATGTAAATAAAAACAGAATTTAATGATGTGCAAGTCATTTAAACCCTATATTCAATAGAAAATAGTACAAAGACAACATATCAAATGTTGAAACTGAGACATTTTATAGTGTATGTATGCCCAATTTGACCTGAATTGATGCCAGCAACACTTTTCAAAAAAGTTGGGACAGAGACAAAAGACTGGAAAAGTTGTGTAATGCTACAAAACTAAAACTGGTGGAATATCACACAACTAATTAGGACAATTGGCAACAGGTCAGTAACATGATTCAGTATTATAAGATCATTCCAGAGAGGATGAGTCTTTCAGAAGTAAAGATGGGGATGGGTTCACCACTCTGTGAAAGACTGCGGGCAAATAGTGCAACAATTTAAGAATAACGTTTCTCAACGTAAAATTGCAAAGAATTTTGGGATCTCATCATCTACGGTACATAATATCATTAAAAGATTCAGAGAATCCGGAGAAATCTCTGTATGCAATTGACAAGGCCAAAAACTAATATGGGATGGCCGTGATCTTCCGGCCCTCAGGCGGCACAGCATTAAAAACAGACATGATTCTGAAGTGGAAATCACTGCATGGGCTCAAGGCACACCTCCAAAAACCATTGTCTTTGAACACAGTACATCGTACAAAACTCTACCATGCAAAGAAAAAAACATAAATAAACAAGAACCAGAACCGCCGCCTCCTTCTCTGGGCCTGAGCTCATTTAAGATGGATAGAGGCGAAGTAGAAAACTGTCCTGTGGTCTGACAAATCAAAACTTTAAATTCTTTTTGGGAATCATGGACGCCGCATCCTCCAGACTAAAGAGCAGAGGGACCATCCGGCTTGTTATCAGCGCACAGTTCAAAATCCAGCATCCTTGATGGTATGGGGGTGCATTAGTGCACATAGCATGGGTGAGTTGCACATCTGTGAAGGCACCATTAATGCTGAACAATATTTACAGGTTTTGGAGCAACATATGCTGCCATCCAGACAATGTCTTTTTCAGGGAAGGCCTTGCTTATTTCAGCAAGACAATGCCAAACCACATTCTGCACATATTACAACAGCATGGCTTGGTAGTAAAACAGCCCGGGTGTTAAAATGGCCTGCCTGCAGTCCAGACCTCTCCCCTACTGAAAACACTTGGCGCGTTATAAACCCAAAAATATGACAAAGGAGACCACAAACTGTGAAGGAGCTGCAATCCTATACCAAGCAAGAATGGTAAAACATTTCACTTTCAACACTACATTAATTGGTCTCCTCAGTTCCCAGTTGTTTAGAATATTGTTAGAAGAAGAGGTGATGCAACGAAGTAGTAAAAATGCCCCTGTCCTAACTATTTTGAAACGTGTTGCTGGCATCAAATTCAAAATGGGTATGTATTTTTCCAAAAACATTAACATTTCTCAGTTTCAACATTTGATATGTTGTCTTTGTACTATTGTCAATGAAATATTGGGATAAATGATTTGCACATCATTGCATTCTGTTTTTATCTGCATTTTACGCAGCATCGCAATGTTTTTGGAAACTGGGTTGTATGTAGGCTTGCTGTAAATACACTCTGCTAATAACAATGCCTATTCAAAAAAAGTGGTCAGCTTTTCAGGATGGTTATATACTCTTTGGAAAAAGGTTCACCTAGCAACTCCATCACCTACTGTCATTGGCATTCCAAGAATAATCAAATACCCTTGCAGGACAAGGCTGCACTGATTTAATGAGCTCACAAATGACTCCTCTTGTTCAGTGAATATGGAGCTATCCATAGACTGAGCTACTGAAGAGCCATGCCAGGTTGTGACCTATGTAGAAGCTACAAGACATTGTCATGTTACCTGATCGACTGAGATGTCAGCAGTGCCGCAATGGAGCTGTGTGGCCAGATGCTAAAATCTGAAGAGTGAATGCAATGGCACAATCATAATGTTTTTTTGTTAGTAAGACTGGATGCCTTTTCAAGGTTATGTTCTTTGTTGTACAGTGATTCACCTTGAAACTACAATAAGACTTACAGACCCGGGTTCACGTAGTATGTTTGAAATTCTTTCTGCATGTGATTGAGCATGCCTGGATTACCGGATTGACAAGATTCGGCCTTTGTTGGTTATTTGGTTGCTTTGTTGCTCCAGACAAGCATAATCTTTCTAACTTCAGAAAGAAACAGTGTTAGTATTCATGTCTCTATACACCTCTCTATATAATTCTGTTGGATAGAGGATTGTTAATAATTGTAGTAATACTTCTCCAGAACGGAAACTATTTTTATAGCTGGGGAAGAAGAAAATAAACAAGATTTTCAGTAATGCCAGAAGTACATTTCTATCTGGAGCATTCTGAATGTTTCAACTGACGCCCCATATGGCCCAACGTCCAAAGATTTGAAAGGAAAGGATGATGAAACAATGAAGATGATGACATTGTATGGGTCAGACAGAGGTTGTAACTGGGCCACTCCCATAGGAAAAAGTCACTCTGTAATTGCCAGAACACATTGTGGGAGGTAGTTCATGAAAACAGTGGATGTTCATCAGCAGATTCATCATGTTTGAAAATCTCTGGGAGTCTTCTTACTGGCAGGCCTCATTTATAAACTGACGATGGTGCGGTTGTTTTACACAATGTGGGCTGCGACCACTTCCCTGTACAGCAGTTTTGCAACGTAACCAATTGCGGTTAAGCAGCTATCTAGTGTTACTCATGATTTATATACAACACCTCTAACAGTCATTTATTGCCAGTGTTTACATTGCTAGACAAAATACTCATAGGTAGCCAGTTACACTGTTCTTGATGTTGTTTAGTCTCGATATAAGATGCTACTTTAAACCCGGATCACTGATGCCATAGTTCTACCGACATTGAAATCTGATTAAATTAAATCGCTGCCATCTGATGGGCTATGTGTATAGTAATGCTATGGTCACCCAGCTCTCTGCATTGAAAAATGCATTTATAAGAGCTCCAGCTACCATTGTGGGAGCCGTAGGCATATACACTATTAGCACAGTGTTCCTGTAATCTATACGCTACAATGACCGATGCAAAGCAGCTCACGATAACGAGGACAAAATGCTCAGACTGTAAAAGTCCATGCGCCCACACATCCATCCAAGAATAACCTCATGTCATTCAAATGTAAATGCAGACGGAGACGCGCAGAATGGCAACGCACCAGTAAATTAGCAATCTCGTCACTCACGCGTGTTGATTGAGCCTGTGAACAAAGAGGCATGTGATTGCCATTGTGACGGCGCACGCCTCAAATTGCAGATTAAATGGAGGCTGATTAGTCACTAGCCTCTGACGCTGTCACATGAACTGTACAAATGGCATAAAGATGTTTCTTGTCAAGATATTTGTAGATATGTTTTGTCCATTTGACCCATAATACTACTTCTACATCAAACATCACTTGAAATGGCTTACATAATTAGTAGTAGCAGTACATGTTTAAGCCTGAATTCCATGCAGTTTTGATGCAAAAATGGAAGGATTAATTGGGGTTAACAGCTGCAAAAAAGGTTACAGACATGCAGGTCTGACTGCCAAGTTATATCGTCGAATGGAGATCAAATAAAGGCTAAGACAAACATGCACACAGAAAAACACGCATGCTTTATCACCATCCACCTTAGTCCCCAAAGATAATCTGTTGTGTTGAAGTCATAGACGATCTTGTCATTGTGGGGGTCCACTAAGAGCAGAGTCACAAGTAGAAGTAGTAGCAGGGACACCTAAGGGGTTCTTAGAGAAGGGCATCATTGGAAAATATATAGGACTTGGTCTGAATTAGTAAGTGCATTGGTAAACCTCCCTAAGGGATTTGGCCAGTATTTCAGTTTCACACAGGCTACTGAAAGTTTGTCGACAATAGACGTCACTCATGTCATTATCATTCCAAGGCAGTGAGCTGTATTGACCGTATGTGACCTGTCTTGTGTATAAATCATATGGTGTATATATGAGCAATCTCTAACTGAGTTCTTAGCAAATGACGTGTTCTCAATATCCCTGACGGCATCCATTTGGACTAGCATTGTAGTGGGTGTGTTTGTAGTTCAGGGGTTGGCAACATTCATGAAAGGAACAATCAAGAAAAAAATATATAAAAAGCAATTAAAACCCTTTTCAAGTGCAATTCTGGCATTTTTCTGATATGTAGCACCACGAACAAACAGTCAGATCAAAATCTGGTGTTCAGGTTCACAGAGCAGTGGACAAGACAAAACGGCTGTCCAGTAAAGTTAAAGGGAGAATGAAATTGAGTGAATTTCCATTTAGCTATGCTTCAGATGTGACACTTTATTTGAAAACCTAACAAGAAAGGAAACATGATTGTCAAGTACGTAACTGGATAGGCTATCCAAATTGAACCTAAAGTGTCAACGCAAAGAGAAGGTATGACTGTGATCAATATTCAGTATACTTCAGGACAAAGTGGGCAGCAGAAAACCAGCCGCATGGTCCTAAAGCTTGGCAACTTATACAGCTATTTTTGTTTTGATTTCGGCAGCCTTCCTAATGAAATGTTACTCTTTATGAACTGATTCATTTTCTCCACTAGCATTTCCAATTTAGTTTTGTAGGTGCTGGGATCTATAAATATCCAGGTAGCCAGAAGGCGGGTGGTTGAAGAGCTGCATGCAGCTCAAAAGCCGCAGGATGGAGACCCCTGGTGTAGTGTCACTCCCCAAACTAAAATATGTCACTGGTTCTCAGTAGTATAACCACAGCCCAGTTTTTAGATGACCAGCACAGCCCTTCGGTCATTTTCCTCAGGCTACGATTTGGCACTCTTGTGACACACCTCTGGCCTGACAAACACCCTCATTACATGTTCATCGGTTTGTCAGTTCAATCCCAAATTATCCTTGTGGACTCTCATAGTCTGCTGTCAGTACCCTGGTGGAAAGGGCTTTAGTGTTAGAAGGAGTGTCTCATTAATAGCTGAAAGAGAAGGTCAAAAGTGAATTAAGAAAACATTGGAAAATGTGACATTCTGATCTCTCCTCATCACTCCTCTGGTTCGGACAAAAACTCCCACAGACAAAACTCTGTGTCTAAAGGGCTTCAACTGATTTGGGTTAGGGATAGACGGTGTTGTTAGAATTATGGACCTTTTGTACAGGGACAGAATCACAGAATCAAGCATATTCAATTTAATTTACGATTAAACTTAGTAGCAGACCAACGAAATGTACTACACTTTTTAGGAAATGCATTAATTTACCCAAGTTAATCATAATAATGCGTAAAACTTGATCTGTATTTTCCATTTCCTTTGGTATTTTTACTCTCTGAAACAGCACAGAAATGCACTTTTGTATTTTTCACTTCCTGAAACAACACGGGAATGCCCCTCAGTGTGTGTGTTTGTGTGTTTTTGCATTTGTGTGTGTCTGTGTGTGTGTGTCTGTGTGTGTGCATGAGGTGCATGAGTACTGTATGTTTACACTTCGTGCAGCCGTTAGCACTGATGGTTATGATAACAGTCTGGTAGAGATAGACAGGCATACACAAAAACCTTGATGAAATGTTAACTAAAAAGTAGCCCACATATAATACATTTTGCAAACTGAAAAAAAACTCTTTTTGTTTGAAAAAATTCAAACAATCACCCCCCTCCAAAAAGGGCCCTTAAAGTGTGCACAACTAAAATGTCACTTCTCATGACAAAATACTCATGAAAACTTCCAATTGTGTGTAACGTAGTCACAATAAAGATCCTTTGTCAATGTTCCCCCAGGGACACAAATGCCATGACATGGCTGAGGGTGCAGTCAGGCATAGGGGCAGCATGGTCCGGTACAAATAATCTCCACTGCACTGTGCCCTGGGGAACACTCACTATTCTGTTAAGGCGGCGGACAAATTAAGAGAAACACCTAACAATACACTAATATCAAGGACCTAATAAGGAGTTGGCCCACCCTTTGCCTTCAGAACAGCACCAATCCTTCTTGGAATGCTGACATAAAAGTCCTGAACTGTGTGGAGCAGGATATTGCACCATTCTTCAAGAAGAAAATCATGTAGTTCTTTGAGGGATGAAGGAGGTGGAAATCTACTTTGCATTCTGCACTTAACAGGATAGTAACTATCCTGTTAAGTGTCTGTTTATTCCTTTCGGTCAGGTTCGACTTGCCACCACTGTTCCTCTTTGCTGACGCAATTTGTCTTTGTTCTGCATATGCTGCAATGATTTTTGAGACTGATCCCCTTTAACACATTGAATCATTTTAAGTGATGCAACTGCAGTTAGGGCAACGAAAATTTTGCCTCTTTTAGCTGCTGCTACTACTACTGCTACTGTTACTACTACTACTGCTACTACTACTACTGCTGCTACTGCTACTACTGTTACTACTACTACTGCTACTACTACTACTGCTGCTACTACTACTGCTGCTACTACTACTGCTGCTACTACTACTGCTGCTTCTGCTACTACTACTACTACTACTGCTACTACTACTACTGTTACTACTACTACTGCTGCTACTACTACTACTGTTACTACTACTACTGCTACTGCTACTACTACTACTACTACTGTTACTACTACTACTGCTACTACTACTACTACTGCTACTACTTTTAGTTGAAATGTTTAAGTTGCCTCATGTTGCTCTGAAAACTCCAATATCGAAGTGCTAATTGTCGGACCTCTTTTGTAAGTCATACATACGTACTGCTAATTGGCAATCGACCTAATGTGACCTCCGCAGCCGCGTTTGTAATTAAGATTTAGTTACTTCAAAGTAAGAGTCCTTTCCCATGCGGTGGTTCTGTCATTTTATCAACTCCCTTTACATGTGCGTATATGCATGTGTTCAGTGTGCCCCTGGCTATGTTAAGTAGGCAGCAGCCTCATCATATGAGCCTAGGCACATCAATGCGGCTTGTAACTGCGGCTATGAGAGATTACGACAAAAGATTTCAAATAACTTGAAGCTTTTACACTGCCGCAAGAGCACACACAATAAAGCTGGCTGATGTGGACGGCGAGGACAAACATCCATATCCCACATAGTTGCCAGAGTTCATGTGATAACGCTAAATAGAACTACACTTCTGTAACATTAAGGTGACGCATTTCATTTGGTATTACCTTCACCCCTCCTTAAATATCACTCATCCCTTGGTCAAGTATACACCCTCCCCTAGTGAAATATCAGCGCTGCATTAGTCAATTGTAACGTAGTGGTCTATTTTTTGTTGTCTTCATAGCATTTATTTGCATACGATTTGCAACCTGCAGAATAATCTTATTTTTCTGTATTTTTCTGTGTGTTTTCATATTTTATTAAGACCATTATGGTGGAAGTGATACAGAACGGTGGATGACAGATTGAAGCGGGAAATTAGACCAGGCAGGAGCCAGATGTGTATAGCTGTAATGATGCCTGCTTTAAAACATGGTTTGATTCCACCCTGGGGAACTAATTGTTAAGTTCTGACAAAAACACAACAATCACAATAAAACTAGTAGTCACATTTTATTATTCCATTTTGTCAGTCATTAATGATATACCTTGTTGTTTTTAAACAGCACTTTAAAGAGTTACACTGAAACCCTACAAATATATTAGATTCAGTGAGCCATGCGAGTTTGGCAGCAGTCTCACGTCAGAAAGGACAGGGAGCTGACTAGCTAAATTACTGATGTTTATTACATTTGGGGAATAACGTTGGTGTTAAAGTTTTTATTGGAAAACAATATCCGATCTTCCTTCACATAAAAGAAGTGGTGAAGTTTTAAAACAACGTGGATCTACTGACCTGGATAGATGAGTCACATACTTGTTCTTGCTCCAGCACTAAGAGTTTTTTTTAAACTAAGGAGTATTATACTTAGCTAAGTATGGGGTCAATTCAATTAGAATTTACAAAATGAAATTAAAAATAAAGCGTGTAAAACGTATTTTGCATAAAGGCGTTTTTATGTTTTATTGAGAGAGCAATGTGTAACCCTATGAAAATCAATATCTTTACAGAAAGGGAACTGATTCCAACTAAATGTTACGTGAACTGAATATGTATTTATGTAATGATGAGTCAAATTGTTTTTCTTAACAGCAGTATATAAAGTTAGATTGTTATAATAATGTGGTTTAATTTTCAGTAAACTACAGAGTCATGGACAAGTTCATGCATTAAGCAGTGCCATGTTTACCTCAGCATGCAAAGATTCTGCAGATAATGTTATAAACATGACAATCACAGTTTGTTGTAAGCAAGCGTGTCTGATAGTAAAAGGCATGTTTTTGAAACATAAATTTTCAGAACTACATACATTAACAAGAACTGCTGCATTCAAATATTTATTATTCAGTATTTCAATAGATATCTACTGTAACTCATATGCCTTTCTAAAACTGCAGATAATTAAGTCTAAGATAGTCTAGGATTGTGTAAATTGTTCATCAAAACCAAGATTAGATATGTATTGCAGTATTGAGGCCACAGCTCAGTTTCTGTACTGTGGACAAAATAAAATAAAACAGTTACAGTCTGACATTGTTTATATTTCTTGGCAAAAGATACCATGCTAATAAAGGAATGGGTCATGAGCCATGATGACAGAGGTGCCTGCAGAATCTCCGTCAGTAAGAGGTGGCAGGAAAGAGGTCCTAATACCTGTCCAATTATGTCCTCTGTGAACACATGGGGAGCACTGAGGCAATCTGCATTTTGACGTATTCAATTTGAGGTGATCCCTCATGATGACCCTGTTGAACATGACAACTGGATACTCGGGTATTGTCGACTAGGATTTATACACCTGGTGGCAATAATGCAGTTGTACTGCAAGACAGTGACTGGAGCCACCCAGGGGCCACAGAGAATAACATGTTTTCAACATCTGAAGAGTTGCGCCTGTATATGCTACTATTTGTTTCTTCAAATCAATATATACTTGCATTTCCTCAATAAGAGGCCAACACTTCCTGTGGTTTTTTCTGTTAGGATTAGGGTCTTCACACTCAGGAACAGAGGACCTAGTGCAAAGGAATGTAAAGTACATGTTAGCATAATTTATAAATGTAAACACAGGAAAATAAGAGGGCCACATTAATGAATGAAATACATTTTTTAATATTCACCAACAGAGAAATGACCAGTATTGCCTATCCAGCACCCACAGCAAGGCCAGCAATGGTGGCAACTTTTGCTTTGCTGTATGTTTAAAAACATCAGCATATAGTTTCACCATGGGAAACCATCTTTGCAACATCAAAAACATTAATGAGATCAGGTGTATCTCATCTTATTCAGAATTGCTAAAACCTTTCTTTTTAAATTCTAGCACTGAACCACATTAATTCTATCTACTGACAGTTCATTAAACCATTAGCTTACTTAAACAAGTCATAACTTGGTACTCTGAAGTAAACTGTGTAAAGGCAGTTGGGGTAGGAATATAAACAATATAGAGTAACATCATCATAAATGCATGAATATTTGATCACTGAGGCGTGTTCATTTAACATTTCCAGACACAATTAATTACAAAAGCTAGCTACTATTTCTAGGATGTTGTGAGATTGCTGTAACAAAGCTCACTGTACCACACAATGTCAAACTGATAGCAACAAATAAACATTGAGATTGATAACTAAATGACAAATAGATGACAAAATATCTAGCTAAGAGACAATGCAAAGTTCAAGGGGAAAGTTGACTTACCATTCACATGGTGATTGTAGAGAACTATAGAGGTTAGCTAGCATGCTAGCTAGCATCTGTAGTGTTATGAAGTTTGCTTGCTACGATAGCAAGTTTGCTGTCAGGCTCTAAACAGCATACAAGTTCATGTCAAAAAAAAAAGAAACATCTATGCTATGCTGATTTATTAACATATATATCCGATCGAACTGAGTAGGTGGATAGTTAATATCTGTGACTCAGTGTCTCATTGTTAGCTCATACTGCTAGGCTAAGTTGTGCACGTTTACGTTCTTGTTCACATTTCCAGTTATAAAGACGGTTCACGCAGTAGCATGGGTAACATTTCATTAGTTTAGGGTTGACACCAGAGAAGGGGAAGGGTGAAAAGGGTGACATTTCACTGCTGAATGGCTGATACTTGACAAAGTAATGGTTGACCTTTGAGAAGGAAAGTTGATACTTAACCAGGGCAGGGGTGAGGACTGAGGAAGAGGGATGACAAGTGACTAGTGCAAGGTTGAGAGTTGACCAAGAAAGAGGTGAGAGCCAGAGACAAGTTCCTACTATGTGTTCTGTACTTGGCAGCATACAGGCAAACACGAGTAAACCAGCTACCCGCAACACACACACAAATTGTTTGCAGGGTAATTAACACATGCCAGCAAACACATATTGATACAAAATTAAAAATAAAAACACAAACGCGCATGGGAAAGATACACGCATGCTCCAATGAAAGCATGCACACAGACCCAGACAATGTTCTGCACAAGATTTTCAAAAATGTTGGGGCGAATTATAGCGCTGCAGGTTTTCTTGGCAGAGAGAGGCAAATGTCTCCCCATAAACCAACCGTAAGCACACATACAAACTAGACTACTGTGGAGACGAAAAGAGCAAGAATATATATTTTTTAAAAGATCTTATGCGGACGCTTGGGAGGAGGGCGGAAGAGATGTTCTGCTAATCCATCATTTGTTGACGGCTGGCCTAATCATGTCCATTTAACTAGAAATGATTTAATGATTACAGTAAGACAAGAAGCATGGCATTTAATGACAGACACTTCAAAAGGAGTACATTCCAGCCTGTCCTTTTACTGAGTGTCTATTAAAGGCACTTCTGAATAACAACAATAAATGTTTCTGGTTCTTTGTGCAGCGCATATCAACATCCCAAGGACTTCTCTTCAGCATCAATTAAAGAGGCACAACAGAAAGGGCTTTGCTGTCCAGAAATCAAAATCTCATCCACAGCATGTCACTAGCAGTGTTGATGTGAAATAAATACAAACACGCAGAAGTAGCTCACTTAAAGGGCTAGTTTGTGAGTTTTGTCAATAATCCCTTTATTTTCCCTAGTCAGAAACTTGCAGATATTGTTTCTTATGTATCTGCAGCAAACATGCAGAAAGTTAAACGCAGTTACGCAGGTCAATGCTGACTGGGTGTTTGTCACCACAGACTTCCTGGCATTGCGCAAAAGCAAGTTAGCAATTACACAATTGCTAGACGGCAACATCTGTGCAAACTAACGTACAAATGCACATACCACAGCTATGCACCTATGTATAGGCAAATACGTGGGAATCAGTGGAGTAGCTATGAAGTATCTCTCACAGGAACCTCTGGTTTGTTTTTGAGGAGAGAGATAGATGGGGGACAACATCGATTGAGAGAAACAGGTACAACTTCGATCGAGAGAGAGGTAAAACATCATAGCTGTAAGGGGGGTAGGCATTCCTAGTTTTGCTCGGAATTTCTTAGATCCTGGAGCTACAGTGTCCCTCTGTGGAGGGAGAGAGAAAGAAGAGGGAGGGAAAAGAGATATCAAACAAATTCAGGAGATGGGAGAGAAGAGGGGAGCCGAGAGGAAAGCTGAAGAGAGGAAAGAAGAGCCCCCCTGTGTCATTTTCCTTCTCTCTCTCAAGCGGAGAGCGACCTTGCTTGTTTATAGTAGCTGCTCTTGGCTCTTCTTTTAAGTCCCACTCTCTTTCTCTGTCCCTTTGAGGCTTTGCCAGTGAGACTGACTGGGAGGTGAGAGAAAGAATAAGGCAGGGAGATCGAGAGGAGTAAGGGAGAAAGGAAGGATGGAGACCAGGAAGAAAGTGAGAGAGAAGAAACGTGAGTTCTGAAGAAGAGATAGAATCCTAACACCTTACTATTAACCCAACACAAAATACCTAGTCATAAACCTAATATTTAACCTAATATTTAACTACTAAGTATAACTCTAAACCAAACCTGAATTCTAACACCCAATCCAAAAGTAGCATTTCCAGATTAGCAGACCAGTCAAAAGGTCCTCACTTCTTAGTATTAATTATAATATTGAGAAATTCAGGCTCTCACTAGTAAGACGCACACAAATACACACACACGCACACATACACACACACGCACGCACACACAGCAATGCTACACTCAAGCAATAATGCACAGAGGAACCTCCATTAAATTGTAATATCCCCAGACCATATCTCATATGGATCACAAAACACGAGATTATTACTGAATAAAACATTTGAATTCGTCAACACAACGTTGTTCAGGTCTCAGCAATTCCCCTGAAACAGCCAGATAGGTCCATAGTGTAGATAGGTCGCCAAACTCTCCCCTATTCCTCCCTTCATGCCTTTAGCCTCCTTCTGTCCAATCGCCTCACTAAACCGTCTGAGAAGCGGCCGTAGAAGCACTGCAGCCTGGTCTAACACACGGGCAAGGTCAAAACCCACACACATACAAACGCACAGACGACACAATTCTATGATAAGCATGCTCAACCTTGAATTAACACCCCGAATAAACTGACCCATGACACTGACACTGGTGCTTCTTCGCCCAATCAGACAGTCTTTCAACATGAAGACTAGAGCCTGTGGGGGTCTAACTAGATGCCCTGATTAAAGTGTGTGGTTTGGGGCAATTTTGATGTTTCATTACAATGCTGTGCGGGGGAGAGAACCTGTGGGAAAAGGGAAAGGGGTAACCTGTCACAGTATATCGGAACACATAAGTAAACAATAAGGTAGAGAGACTGAGAGAGAGAAAGAGAGCAAGGGGGAGAGAGAAAGAGATAGGAAGAGAAACCAAGTAAGGAAGAGATAGGGGGAGAATGGGGAAGATACAAAATGATGGAATAATAGAGAGAGCAAAGGGCTCTCAGTGAAAAACGAAAACCTGACTACATGTAGAGGGAAGGCTCTGCAATCATTGTACTACAGCATAATATGAGGGAGCTGCATTTCCTGACAAAATGTCAAAAATATACATATCAAAAATTGGTAATTTCCCCAGATTTGAGACCATAATTCCAGGTTTCTAAGACCTCTTTGTTGAAAAAAGTCTACCCATTCTGTTGGGGTAGGACGAAGACACCAGTGGATTGGCAGCACACTACATTGTTACCTGCCACAAAATAAGGGAGTGTCTAACAAACCTGTGTGTCTTATGACTTTTATAATTTGAAGTCTTTAACTAATTGTTGTGTTGACAATTTCATTATCGTTATTACTTGAATGATGTTACACTGTAAATCAGGAATTATTTATAAAGTACGCATTGACAATTTGTACAATGTTACATCAAGCAATTACATTGACTTGAGAGAAAGGAAGAGCGAAAGAGACAGAAAGAGACAGAAAGAGCAGAAGAGCGAGAGGCAAAATAGAAACAGAGATCTAAATCAAATTGTACTGAAAGTGCACATCACCAAGATCCTAACACAGTCTCTTATGAAAATGATAGAGAAGATATGGATGCTTAATAAAATAAAACCCCACATTATAAAGAAATCCAGAAAAGAAAAACAGAAGCATGCCTACATGATGACAAACATGAAGCTAACATGTAAGGGGAGGGGGCAGAGTCCATAATAATAGGTGCTGAAGCAAAACTAATGTAACTTGGTGTCACAAGGTCAAAGGGAGCCAGACGCAGGATACGGAGAACGGGTTTAGTAACATAGCTGCACAAAACAGTCACGAATAGTGAGTACAGTTACAGAGGAAATTCTATACATACAGATTTACAAAGAAAAAGCATGTGTCAATGCCTGGAATAAGTGTACTGTTGAAACAGCGTACAACGTCAACATTACCATGTAACGAAGAACACAACTACGCACAAGGACAAGGGGAGCAGAGGAAACATAGAAACACAGTAATGATGAAACATAGTAATGATGAAATAAGGATCAGGTGTGTGTCGTTGGTGACAGGACAGTTCGTGAGACGTTCAAGACAAAACAGTGTTGTGAGGTTTTGAAAAACTGGTGGTGACACTAAGCGGGAATATGGAACCAGGGGAACGGTGGTGGCTAGAAAACTGGTGACATCAAACCCCGGAGCCACCCTGGACCAGATGAGGCAGCCTGGGACCAGATGATACAGCTATGGACCAGAGAAGGCAGGCCTGGACCAGATGAGGCAGCCCCGGAGGGAGATGTGACAAATGGATTGTAATTAACTCAATTAAATGTAGTCTGAAGTAAAATTTACCCCACTAAGAAATGACTCAAGCAAGACATCATAATTTTAACCAAATTCATTTTAATCCATTTGTTGACAGTGCTCCTCATATTCACTGGCAAAACTGGGAATAAGTTAACAATAAAAAATACATCAGATGAAAAACACTGGTTTTCTGAAAATCACACCAATTCCACTATATTTAAGCCCATTGCTAAGTATGACACTTGTTCCACAGACCAAATGCATTAATTAGCTAATAAAAGGAAGGACAACATGTTAAATCTGCTCCTACTATGCTTATTATTATTATTATTTTTAGCCTATTGCCTACAGCTAGAATTTAAAAAATAATGTAGGTTTCACAGTATGTTTGACAAATTATTTTCATAATTACAAAATGGTTGCCCCTATTGTTGCGAATGTCCACTGCCGCTTCAATTCCACCCCTTCAGTTACTAAATGCCAATCACCAAACCAGTTGAGGACAAAAGTGTGGATGCAATTGACTTAAATGCACGCTGCCTAAAGTCAGCATTCTACAATAGGAATGGGAGTAACAGCTAACTAATTTCTTGACAACACAGTGGCCTACATGAAAACATCACTACAAAATGGTAATAGAGAGAAGGCAGACAAATGGGGGGGGGGCAGAGAGAGAGAAAGAAACAGAGGGGTGGGAGACAAAGAGACGTGAGGGGGCAGACAAAGGCACGGGGACAGAAAGGTGGGG
>JACXGI010000027.1:0-133561 GCA_016801175.1 Esox masquinongy
TCCTGTCCCCTTTGCAGAAAAGCATCCCCAAAGAATGATGTTTCCACCTCCATGCTTCACGGTTGGGATGGTGTTCTTGGGGTTGTACTCATCCTTCTTCTTCCTCCAAACACGGCGAGTGGAGTTTAGACCAAAAAGCTCTATTTTTGTCTCATCAGACCACATGACCTTCTCCCATTCCTCCTCTGGATCATCCAGAAGGTCATTGGCAAACTTCAGACGGGCCTGGACATGCGCTGGCTTGAGCAGGGGGACCTTGCGTGCACTGCAGGATTTTAATCCATGACGGTGTAGTGTGTTACTAATGGTTTTCTTTGAGACTGTGGTCCCAGCTCTCTTCAGGTCATTGACCAGGTCCTGCCGTGTAGTTCTGGGCTGATCCCTCACCTTCCTCATGATCATTGATGCCCCATGAGGTGAGATCTTGCATGGAACCCCAGACCGAGGGAGATTGACCGTCATCTTGAACTTCTTCCATTTTCTAATAATTGCGCCAACAGTTGTTGCCTTCTCACCAAGCTGCTTGCCTATTGTCCTGCAACCCATCCCAGCCTTGTGCAGGTCTACAATTTTATCCCTGATGTCCTTACACAGCTCTCTGGTCTTGGCCATTGTGGAGAGGTTGGAGTCTGTTTGATTGAGTGTGTGGACCGGTGTCTTTTGTACAGGTAACAAGTTCAAACAGGTGCAGTTAATACAGGTAATGAGTGGAGAACAGGAGGGCTTCTTAAAGAAAAACTAACAGGTCTGTGAGAGCCGGAATTCTTACTGGCTGATTTTTAAATTAATTATTAAAAAATCAGACAATGTGATTTTCTAGATTTTTGTTTTAGATTCCGTCTCTCACAGTTGAAGTGTACCTATGATATAAATTACAGACCTCTACATGCTTTGTAAGTAGGAAAACCTGCAAAATCGTCAGTGTATCAAATACTTGTTCTCCCCACTGTACAGCGCCCTACCAGAGACCAGGGTTTAGACCCAGCATCCTCCCTTACTACTGTTCTCATACATACTGTTCTCATACCTCGGTTTCTCATACATACTGTTCTCACTGTTCTCATACCTCGGTTTTTCTAAACAAACTGAGAAAAAAAATCATACAAAAGAACGATCTTAACGAAGAGGCAGAGAATTGATTGTGTTTAGTCTATGATTAATGCAGGAGTTGTTTTTGTGCAAGGAAGGATCTCAAAGGTTTCCAGAGATAGAAAAATTTCTGTACAGTCCAAATGGTTTTAAATATAAGCTACAATGACATATCTATCAACAGCCAACACTCTCACAAACTTGTGCTGTTTTGCGTTTTGACCCTTACATTTTAAATGTACTTGCAAGAAAATATTCCACTTACAGTATAATTGGAAATCCCTCAGCATAGTGCATAAAATACCATATCAAGCTCACATATAATAGTTGCTGTCATAAACTAAAACTGACTCATCATTTCAGACTAAGTAAAAAGGGTTCTGTACTGATTATTAAGAATTATTTTTGTATTGGCATATGCCAATAAAACCTATCAATACAAATAGTTATGCCGAAGTCTGGCAATTTATTCTCAACACCTGTCTTTTAGTGTGGTGTGCACGTTTCATCATACACAATGACAACTGAAAGTTTACATGGCAGAGAGTATATTAAAAGTACATCAAATTCACCCATGATCTTTAAGCTGCACCATTAAAGGGGAATTATGTTCAAACTTTTGTTTTCTTCCAGACTGCAAAAAAGTGCCTTCTATGTGATTTAATCATTGCCCTAGATGTACTCACAACATCCAAATGTTTTGTCTATGCATAACTAATTAAAAGAACAAAAATAAACCCAAAACCAGGAGAAATACAACTGAGAAAACATACATTTGGAAGATGTCTATTGAATTCGGGAAACCATCTAACATCTTTAATAGGCCCACCTTAGAGATGTTTATTAACCATTATTTTAAAAGTTATATTGAAAATAACATTGTGCAATACTTTCTCTTGTACATTAAGGATCAAGTGAAAAGTTGCAGGTAGGAAATAATGTGCCACATTGAAAGCAAAAAAAGAAAAAAGTAGCTTGCTACATTTCTTTAAAAGCAGTCCTTGAAAAGGTTGGTGCTTTTTGCCATAGAGCCCCCAAACTCAACTCTGGACCTTGAGGCCAGTTCCACTCCATTTTTTTATTCAACTTTTGAATCAGGGCCTTTTTTAGATCAGGGACAGGTTGGTTCAAATAAGGACAGGTTGGTTCAAATAATGACGAGGTAGAATAGAAACCCAGCAAGCTCCAGAACTTGTATGTAAGAGTTGAATAACTCTGCCATAGAGTATACAAGAGCTAGGAATTCGCTCTGAACTGAAAAAAAGTATCTCTTGTTTTTTTTGTAACAAGAGATACTGTGTAACAACAAGGTTCACATTAGCTATCGTTGGAGAGTGTATTATATTTAAGTGACCCCTAAGATTGAAAAACATATTTCTGTTAGGAATTAAGCCAGTCTTATCTAAATGGTCTAGTTTGCCCACCAAAGTACTAAGCCTATTAGCCAGGCTTTAGGATTTTTCAGTACCCATGTTGATTCCCAGCACTTACATTCATATGGAACAATTTTATAAACTATGATTACATTTATAATGGACATAAATCTGTGAAATTACGTTCACTATCAATATATCCCCAGTGCTATTGATCCTTAAAAAATTGCTATTATGTTGACATTTCCCTATTATGTCCTTAACAATATCGATTCAAAATGAAATACCCTGCAGGACACAACCACCGATCCAGCTAGGTTTTACTTGTCACAAGGGATTTGTAAAACTGATGGAATTTGTCATTAACACTCTTGGGAAAATAGAATATATCACCTAATCACAGATATGACCCTGTGGATCTGGCTCCTTAAACATGTTAAACAGCAGTCTGGCCAATCATTTGTTTTGTTTAGCGGACAGAATCTGATTATAATATTTCATAGTGGTACATTTTTTGGTGTTTTTCTAGAAGGATGATAAGAATTCTCCTTATCTGGTAAGTGAACTTGTCTTTCCAGTTCCATTAACGTTGCCATACTTTGTTTCTATCAGTATGCATGGCCTTTAGATAACCTTTAGGTGCAGGTCTTTAGATAAGCTAAACTAGCATTGTTTCCCATAGTAAAGGTTGGTAGGTATCTGCATTGTTGTTAGTTAATTTTAAAGAAAAACATGAGGGTATAACCTTCACACTCTCATAGAGCTAAATGGCCCTGAGAAAATTAGAGATAACATCCCATGGTACTTTGTTTGGCTATAAATCATTATGGATATGAGAGTGAAAGGAATATGTTCTACCTGCGGGGTTAGAGACCTTTCATGTAAGTATTCAGGTATGAATTTACCCTAAAGTCTGTATTTTTTTCTGTTTCTATTGACATGGGCCAGTGCCAGTCAGCCACTAGGCTGTGGCTGAGTAGCCCGGCTCTCACTTGATGCCAAGCCCGGGACTTAGGATGGGTTTGCAGGTTGACACGTTACATGCTGTGTAAACACGGCATGTTGTGCAATTCGAATAGCGATGTGTATTGCTTGCTTTAGGCTTCTCGTAATGGTTTTCATCCTATCTGACAAACTAATCCCTGATAAAATAAAGAAAATGAAGCAACAGTACAGGGAAGCAAAGACTCAGAATGGAAAGAGTTGAAACGACCAAAGGTGGTACGATGCCATTGACTCAATAGAAAAACAGAGCGCTGAGACCGAGACGTAGCCTACAGAACCAATAACAACACAAAATTATCTCATAATTCTCCCAAATCCTTCTTTTAAAGGGAGAAAGTTTTGACAAAATAGTTTTATTTTGTGTTAAACTAAATACTGAATACACTGGCTTGCGGTGTCACAAGTGTAGGTGGGGAAGTAGCCGGTCGCAAGTTTTTAGGAAGAAATTAGTTTTATTAGTCCAGTTCCAATGCCATACTGTAAGAGATATCTGTAACCAGGGGTAGGACCTTCTGTAGTGGTATTATCTTGTGATTACAGAGCAACTAACCCTAACAGCAATAGTTGTTTTGTGCTGGAAGGTAATTCAGTTCTTTATGAGAACTATCACATGTCCTGTCCTGGCTACGTATGGAAGACTACACCTGCCATAATTACAAATGAATAAATACATGTTCATATGAATAGTTAAATAAATGTATATATACACATGGAAATGAATTAATGAAACAAGAAATATAAAAATGCACACCAAACGTAATACATTTATTTAATTATATATGTATACAATGCCAGTCAAATGTTTGGACACACCACACTTACCCATTCACTTATATGTACTATACATACATATTGTGTGTGTGTGTGTGTGTGTGTGTGTGTGTGTGTACAGTGCCTTGCAGTATATTGAAATTTCATTTTGTTTAATATTTTATTTTTAAACACTGAAACTCTTCAGTCAATTATTATATAGTGATGTTGGTGTTATGTTGGGAAATATATGTACAGTGGATATAAAAAGCCTACACACCCCTGTTAAAATGCCAGGTTTTTGTGATGTAAAAGAATGAGACAAAGATAAATCATGTCAGAACTTTCTCCAATTTTAATGTGACCTATAATGTGAACAATTCAATTGAAAAACAAACTGAAATCTTCGAGGGGGAAAAATGAAAAATAAAAACCTTACAATAAACTGGTTGCATAAGTGTGCACACCCTCTTATAACTGGGGATGTGGCTGTGTCCAGAATTAACCAATCACATTCATACTCATGTTAAATAGAAGTCATTACACACCTGCCATCATTTAAAGTGACTCTGATTAATCACAAATAAAGTTCAGCTGTTCTAGTAGGATTTTCCTGACATTTTCTTAGTTGCATCTCAGAACAAAATGGGGAGGGGTTCACCAATCCATAAAAGACTGCGTGGGCAAATAGTGCAACAATTTAAGAATGATGTTTCTCAATGTGAAATTGCAAAGGGTTTGGGGATCATCATATACTTTACATAATACCTTTAAAAGATTCAGAGATTCCGAAGAAATCTCTGTACGCAAGGGACAAAGCCGAAAACCAATATTGGCTGTGATCTTCGGGCCCTCAGACGGCACTGCATTAAAAACAGCCCTAAGTGAAAATGTCCAAATTGGGCCCAAAGTGTCAATATTTTGTGTGGCCACCATTATTTTCCAGTACTGCCTTAACCCTCTTTGGTATGGAGTTCACCAGAGCTTCACAGGTTGCCACTGGAGTCCTCTTCCACTCCTCCATGACGACATCACAGAGCTGGTGGATGTTAGAGACCTTGTGCTCCTCCACCTTCTGTTTGAGGATGCCCCACAGATGCTCAATAGGGTTTAGGTCTGGAGACATGCTTGGCCAGTCCATCACCTTTACCCTCAGCTTCTTTAGCAAGGCAGTGGTCGTCTTGGAGGTGTGTTTGGGGTCGTTATCATGTTGGAATACTGCCCTGCGGCCCAATCTCCGAAGGGAGGGGATCATGCTCTGCTTCAGTATGTCACAGTACATGTTGGCATTCATGGTTCCCTCAATGAACTGTAGCTCCCCAGTGCCGGCAGCACTCATGTAGCCCCAGACCATGACACTCCCACCACCATGCTTGACTGTAGGCAAGACATACTTGTCTTTGTACTCCTCACCTGGTTGCCGCCACACACGCTTGACACCATCTGAACCAAATAAGTTTATCTTGGTCTCATCAGACCACAGGACATGGTTCCAGTAATCCATGTCCTTAGTCTGCTTGTCCTCAGCAAACTGTTTGCGGGCTTTCTTGTGCTTCATCTTTAGAAGTGGCTTCCTTCTGGGACGACAGCCATGCAGACCAATTTGATGCAGTGTGCGGCGTATGGTCTGAGCATTGACAGACTGACCCCCCACCCCTTTAACCTCTGCAGCAATGCTAGCAGCACTCATACGTCTATTTCCCAAAGACAACCTCTGGATATGACGCTGAGCATGTGCACTCAACTTCTTTGGTTGACCATAGCGAGGCCTGTTCTGAGTGGAACCTGTCCTGTTAAACCGCTGTATGGTCTTGGCCACCGTGCTGCAGCTCAGTTTCAGGGTCCTGGCAATCTTCTATAGCCTAGGCTATAGCCTAGGCTATAGCCTAGGCTATCTTTATGTAGAGCAACAATTCTTATTTTCAGATCCTCAGAGAGTTCTTTGCCATGAGGTGCCATGTTGAACTTCCAGTGACCAGTATGAGGGAGTGTGAGAGCGATAACACCAAATTTAACACACATGCTCCCCATTCACACCTGAGACCTTGTAACACTAACGAGTCACATGACACCGGGGAGGGAAAATGGCTAATTGGGGCTAATTGGGTCCAATTTGGACATTTTCACTTAGGGGTGTACTCACTTTTGTTGCCAGCGGTTTAGACATTAATGGCTGTGTGTTGAGTTATTTTGAGGGGACAGCAAATTTACACTGTTATACAAGCTGTACACTCACTTCTTTACATTGTAGCAAAGTGTAATTTCTTCAGTGTTGTCACATGAAAAGACAATCAAATATCTGCAAAAATGTGAGGGGTGTACTCACTTTTTTGAGATACTGTATGTTTTATCACTGGTGAAAACCACTGTACTCATTGTTATATTTTGTATGGTTATGTTGGTTGAAAGTCTCTGACTATCAGAAGGGCCCAATGGCTGCTCTTTGTAAACAAAGCGGTTTGTCAGAAACTCCCATACACAAATCTCTAGACTGGCAGGTTATATAGGTTCTATGGGTGTAGTGAAACCACTTTTAGTTTTTATGGCTCCAGCTCTTGGAATTACCTTCTCGTCAATCAAAAGTTTGACTTGCTGGTCTCTATTGGGCAGTTTAGAAGAAATGTTATGTATGTGAAAATTGTGTTTTTCATGAGTAAACACTTTTGTTACTTATTAATTTGTATATTGCTATTTTTATTGTTGTTTACATTGTGTCTTGGTGTGTTACACAGGGCGCCCTAGAGAATGACTCTGTTTTAGTGGTGATTCCTTGTATAAACAAAAGTTAAATAAAAAAAACTGGAGCCTTCAGGTTTTTCCGGGGGGGCATTCCAGAAGCCAGGTGTGGCATAGTTGAAAGCCTGATCCACGAAGAGTGCAGTTTGTTTCTGGGGGCATCGAAGTGGGGGGATGGAGGGAGATCAGTAAATTTTGGATGGTTAACTCCACCAGCCCTGTGGCAATAATTTACATAATTTGTTGTTTAGTGTTGGAAGAAGATAACTTTGCCCAGAGTGCTGTGTAAAAATTGAAAATCAGCCACCAAATCTACAGGATTGAAGACAGAAACTCAGTTTGAGGAGGGATAAATATTGCAACATTCCTATTAGTGCAGAACGTGCAGGTCAAATACAGGTCAAGCTGTGAGTGATACGTTTTTGTTGTTTTACAAGGTAATGATTGAGTAGCTAGAGGAGTATTGAAAAGGACTATATGAAGACATATTCTGGAAAAGAACTGCTGCTACTACTGCTAATTTAAACTCACTACTTACCACCAACATAAAGGAAGGTGGAAGAGGAGGCAAGACTGGGCACAATAATAAAAAGATGAACGTACGTTTTGATTTCCCATCCACCTTTAGCAAGCCTTCAGTGTTTGGTGACGTAATGTAACCTATCAATATTCTGTACATGCCGTCCATTCCTGTGAACGCCACTAAGGTCAGTGCAAACTGGCTCAGCACCATCACGGTTGGGGGAAGGATGGTTGAACAAGTTTGACAGGCCACGTCGGGCTCTAATAGCACTTTGAATACCTGCAAATTCAACTTTGAATGTTAGTTGGAGAAGTACTCTTCTCAAAGGACATTGATGCCGGCCTACTTCCTGGTTGTGCATGCAGTGTGAAAAGAAGCAAAACGGAATGGCGGGATTTGTTTCAAAGAAACTACAATTCTTCCGAGCCCATTGGGATGAGGCAAGTCCATAGTCATGTACTGGGAAAAATGACACGAAAGTCAATACTCAATACTATATTAATCCCCTCCTTTGAATAATTAGAGAAGGAAATTCCATGCTGTCTTGGCCAAGGTTGTCGACATGTGGAGTGTGAAAATAATCTACATACTCTACATTGTCTCATTTCTTGTAAGACCTGTGGCACAATGTTTGTAAAAATAGAGAAAAACAACAATCCCAGACAGCTGCCCTGAGGGACCCTGCATTCCAACACTACAGAAACTTCTATTGAAGAACAAACTAAGTTCTACTGGATATGTATGACTGGGATGCTCAGAGGAATTCCTTAGAATGTCCTGATAAAGAAATCCCAGGGGTCTTCAGCAATCAGCAAAAACAACCCGAATATATGTGTCTTTGAAATTAACATCAACCAGTCAAATTGGGCCCTCACCACTCTTAGCTCTGTTCCCACTCTGCTCCACTCACATACTCTGCTAACCATATCACTCCATTGTTTTGTTAAGAAGCATAATTTAACAAATACCCTATCTACTTTTGTGATTATGTAGGTTAACGTTTATTTTTCAGTCAGGCTATCCAAGCAGGGTCGACTCTAGCCTTTTGGAGGTACTAAGCAAAATGTATTTGGAGCTGCCTCCCCTACCAGTCCCAGGCATTCGAGGGTCCCTTAGCAGCTGGGGGCCTAAAGTGTCTGCTTATGTCGCTTATGCCTAGAACCGGCTGTGTATCCAAGAAGTACTCAACATTGAATTTTTCAATTGCATAGCGTATGCCTAAATGTAAAGAAGAATGATGAAAAAACAAAAATTATTGGGGCAGAGCATGCCCAAAACTCTTGGCTGAGCGCTACCAGAGCGAAGCATGTCAGAGCGCTACCAGAGCGAAGCATGTCACTCAAAACACAAAATGTTCGAAATCTGCTCTCACAAATTGTGTGCTCAGCTTCTCACAAATTGTTCAGTCGGCCTGTCAGAATAGATGCCTGATTTTACATTTCTCCTATCCATAAAAGGTGTAAAAATGTTTTACATACAATCAATTCAAGAGGACGCATGTGCATATTGCCCCTATGTACGGTGAGGAAGATGGTGAGGGAGGCAAAGAAGAAACCAAAGATCTGTTTCAGAACTGCAAATTCTAGTGGAATGTTTGGGTTATCAATTCTCAAAATCAATTGTTAAATGCCACCTTCATGTCAACAAGTTCTGTGGAAGGGTTGCACGAAGGAAGCTCTTACTGAGCCCAACCCACAAGTTGCTGCAGCTTACTTTAGCATTATTGGAACTACAATTTGAATCATGTGTTGTGGTCAGATGAGACAAAAACTGAACTTTGTGACTGTACACAAGTCAATTACCCACGCTCTGTGGTAATTGGCTTGTGATTTGCTAATGTTACAGGAGGTTTGACCAATGAAACCAACAATTTCCACCAGCACACTTCCAACATGCTCCTGGCATGTTCTGACTTTAATTCCCATAGAAGCGATTCTTAACATTTCAGAATTAATGATGAGTAAATTTGACTTGGAGTTGCTATGGATAAGAGCATTGGCTGAATTACAGTTTTATATGTGAACATTAATTCCCTTCAAAGTACACCACTTTCACTTTTGGTAAAATTGCTTAAACCTGTTTCACTTCTGTTTACATTGTTTTAACCTTTTTAGTCTAGGTCCCAGATATTTCCTCCTATATGTGCAGAAAGTCTGATGAAACAATGCATCAACCTTGTTCTTTGTTCCCCAATGAATAGGTCATGAGAAATCCTTCAATCATAAACCACAACATTTTTCACCTCATGTGAACGTTGCAGCTGCATTTATGTTGGGCACAAGAAGCAGCTGCAGCTTTATTAAAACGTGTTAATTTGCATTTTCATCCACATCGGATTAACTACGTTGGCTTGGGCTTACAGAATGGACCTGTTTCTGTTTATAAAATGTCCGAAATATTGTTTGTTCAAGCACTAAACTTCTTAGTCAGATTTGTAATTGTCTTCAAAATTAATTACAGATTTCTGTAATTAATTTAGAAGATTAACGTTTTGGAATGGCCCAGCCTGAGCCCAGACCTGAATCCAATTGAACATCTGTGGGGTGATCTGAAGAGGGCTGTGCACAGGAGACGTCCTCGCAATCTGACAGATTTGGAGCGCTTTTGCAAAGAAGAGTGGGCAAATATTGCCACTCAAGATGTGCCATGCTTATAGACTCCTACCCAAAAAGACTGAGTGATTTATTTAGACAATTTTCGGTCATCTACAACAACATGTTAGAATTCTGTTAGGGTCTAAAGGGTTAAAGATATGTGTCTTTATACAACAGAAAACCATTGTCAGTAATGCAAAAATGGCTTGTTCACAATGATTTCTACAAACTTATCTTGTTAATCTAGGTACAATACTAAGCCATGCAAATCAGCACTTCAAAAAGCTGCATTTGATTTTTACCTGCTCCACACTTGCAATTACATGTTGCAGGAACTTGGATATGCAAATCATATGAAATTAACAAATGTCTGTTCAATGTTTTAAACCACTATACCTTTTAATACACAACTTTTTAGGGCACATTGTTGATATAGTGAAACTTACTGCAATCTGTCATATCTAAGACAAACCAACCAATCTACTTGACCATAGTAAGTAACCAATGCATTGCCTCGTGACTTTTCCTCTAGGTTAGGCTGTGGTTATATAAAAAAAAAAACACAACTCATTGTACCAATCCCTATCTTCTTCTGTAACTTTGATCTTTGCTGCATTTCACTGCATCAGAGAAAATAGCATAATCTTTTTACATTTTATTTTGATTGCTTAATTGACATGATAAAACAGTAATTCATCCACTTTAAATCTAGATTGTGGCGGGCAGAGAATCAATTATATGAGATGAAAACAGATAATAATAGTTATATATACAGTTTGGTGAATTCACACAAATATTTTAATAATTTATATTTCCAATGAATGCAGTGATTTGAACAAACCCAGCGGTCTACTCTATTAGCAACAGTAGCTATGGCAATGGCATGGTGGCTTATCTCCCTCTTAAACATAAAAGTTTTTCTGAAAAATATATATTATAAATAATATATAATATAAAAAAGAAGAATGAAAACACCACGTTTTTACCCCCTATGCACTGAGAAACAATGTAAAACTGGTTTAATGGTAAAATACAAATGAATAAATAAACAATGACAATTTTGAGTATTGACCACCTTCATTATTGTTTCTTCAAAACAGCCAAACAAAATCCCCAATCTCCAAATGAAATCCACTCCAATGTTGAGATGTATTTTTCTTGTAGTAATTGTAGCAACCACTAGACGACACTCTAATCTCAGTTTTTGATCTTGGGAAAAAAAATCTCTTGACACAGCAAAGTGTCATTTCTTCAGTGTTGTCACATGAAAAGATATAATCAAATATTTGCAAAAATGTGAGGGGTGTACTCACTTTTGTGAGATACTGTACATGTTGTGCCATAGATTGAAGCGATTCCTGTCATTATTTATGCAGAGAGGCACATCACATTCCTTATAATTCAGTGTAGTGTGTTTTCAGTTCCCATCCGTCTTACACTTACATCTCCATGTTCTTCCTGTGATTTTCCGTCAATGGATCGTGACTGACTGCGAAGTGCAGAGTTGATCAGTTAATGGGTGCACTGGCTCATTCTGATCTAGACCAAAAAACTGATTTAGACGTTTGTTTTATTTTATCACATTTCAGAAATTGTAAAGACTTCATCATACTGCTCTAAGACCTTGCCACTTAATGAAGTAGCTTATCCACCACCACTGAAGGTCTGCATGTGGGTAGGTGAAGAGGACAGTTTACCACTTAATGTATATCCTAATTCACCATGTGTGTATTTTCACTGTCAGTTTTATTAATGATAATAATGACACACAACAAGTGATTATCTTAGAAGTAGAAATTCTGTTCTTCACAACCAATAGTTGTGCAGTTTGATCTTCTCGAAGAATGATAGGCATTGGCGCGCAAATGCGGGTACACATATCTAAAAAGTGACCAGAAAGCATCTAAAGATAATCAACAAGACAATGGTCTGTGATGTCTGTGTGAATTGAAGCTGTAATGATGTAGACATGAACAGGTCCATATATCACACTGTTAGGAGGACTTCCTTTCCCCACCCTTTAAGATGCCTGTGCTCTGATGGTTTGTGTAGGTAGACCCAAGAGCAGAAATGAGGCAGTCTCCCTTCTGGAATAATGAAACAAAAAACATTACTTTTCTAGGAGACAAACAAAATGACATACACCAGTGGCATGAAACCCTCAAGACTAACCACAGATCAGCCGTCTTAAACCAACTTAAATCGTAAGACACCAAATGAGGAACAGATGAAATCAATAACCTAAACAAGCGATGAAACACAGATGAATGCAATTACCAAATCAAAAACAACCACAGAGGGAAAGTTCATGGGTGTGCTAACTTTCATAGACTACAGTAGTGGGATGGAAGTCCTCATATTACAATAACAAAGCGTACATAGTTGAAAGGTATAATATCTGAATGGCATTACATTGCATCCTTTCCTAAATAACTTTCCTGAATAAAACACTGATCTAATACGCCTGGATTGGTCTAAACCACTGAACACTGATTGACTGTATACTAGTATTACTTGTTACTGACTGTATTGTAAAACACGTTTAATCTTTACTTTCCATTAAGGAATAATGTGTTGGAGGCCCATGATATGTGGTGTGTGGTTGTGAATGGCAGTGTGACCTTGGGGAGGGGATAATGGTAAGGGTGCATGGGTGGGTGGCGTAGGGTGACTCTTTTTTGCTTGGGTCAATGCTCCAGAGAATGTCTGTTCATGGCTCTGCTTGTGAGCCAATAAGGGTCCAAATTTGTTTGTGAACCACATCACCCAACTTGTACTATTTCACCCGTTTCATATATAAAGTACCATTTAATGGACATTAGAATATTCCTTTGCATGTACCATTCATGAGCATATCACACTCATATGTATCTATAATATTCAATACCTCCACCATAGTGTTCATACTCCCTTTCTTCTCTTTCTAGAGTTGCTGATGGTTTACATTGTTATGTATATTGTTGCCATACTTGCCATCTCTACAATGTTCAATACTGCTACCAATATTGCTGCTAGTTTACAGCTCTCTTTTAAACTGCTGCCAGAGTACAGTGTTATGTATAATATTGCTTCGTTTTTGCTATATACAGCTCTGGAAAAAATTAAGAGACCACTGCAAAATTATCAGTTTCTCTGGTTTTACTACTCTTGGTTATATGTTTGAATAAATTGAACAGTTTTGTTTTATTCTATAATCTACTGACAGCATTACACCCAAATTCCAAATAAACATATTGTCATTTAGAGGATTTATTTGTAGAAAATAACAACTGGTCAAAATAACCAAAAACAGATGCATTGTTTTCAGACCTCAAATAATGCAAAGAAAACAAATTCATATTCATTTTTCAACAACAAAATACTAGTGTTTTTTTTACTTAGGAAGAGTTCAGAAATCAATATTTGGTGGAATAACCCTGATTTTTAACCACAGCTTTTTCATGCGTCTTTGCATGCTCTCCACCAGTCTGTCACATTGCTGTTGGGTGACTTTATACCACTCCTGGCACAAAAATTAAAGGAGCTTGGCTTTGTTTGATGGCTTGTGACCATCCATCTTCCTCTTGATCAAATTCCAGAGGTTTTCAATGGGGTTCAGGTCTGAGGATTGGGCTGGCCATGAAAGGGTCTTGATCTGGTGGTCCTTCATCCACACCTTGATTCACCTGGCTGGGGGGCATGGAGTATTGTCCTGCTGGAAAAAACAATTCTCAGAGTTGGGGAACATTGTCAGAGCAGAAGGAAGCAGGTGTTCTTCCAGGATAACCTTGTACTTGGCTTGATTCATGCGTCCTTCACAAAGACAAATCTGCCCGATTCCAGCCTTGCTGAAGCATCCCCAGATCATCACCGATCCTCCACCAAATTTCACAGTGGGTGTGAGACACTGTGGCTTGTAGGCCTCTCCAGGTCTCTGTCTAACCAATAGATGACCAGGTGTTGGGCAAAGCTGAAAATTTGACTCGTCAGGGAAGCTGACCTTACTCCATTCCTCTACAGTCCAATCCTTATGGTCTTTTGCAAACTTCATCCTGGCTCTTCTTTGCTTCTCATTGATGAAGGGCTTTTTTCTAGCTTTGCACGACTTCAGCCCTGCCCCTAGGAGCCTATTTCGAACTGTCCTCGTCGTGCACTTCACCCCAGCTGCTGTTTGCCATTCTTTTTGTAGGTCACTTGATGTCATCCTACGGTTGTTGAGTGACATTCGAATGAATTGACGGTCATCTTGGTCAGTGGACAGTCATTTTCACCCTCTGCCAGTCTGTAGCTTTGTTGTGCCCAATGTCTGTTGCTTGACCTTGTTCTTATGAACCGCCGTCTTTGAAATTTTCAGGATGGAAGCAACCTGACGCTCACTGTATCCCTCTGCCAGTAAAGCCAGAATTGAACCCTTCTTTTCCTCACTCAAAGCTTTTCTTTTCAACTCTTTTGTCATGCTGAATAGTTTTTTTTTTTTTATTCAAATTACATTTGAGGTACTACTTGCACTGTTAAAAATTAGGAGTGGTCTCTCAATTTTTTCTAGAGCAGTATATATTATTTTCTTCATAATTCTCACTACATAGTTGTAGTATGCTATGCTACTATTCATAAGCTTATTACACTTATATGTATCCATAATGTTCTATTATATTCAATAATTCTACAAAATTACATTATGTATATTATTGCCATGCTTGCCATATCTATAATATTCAGTACTACTTCCAATATTGCTGCTAGTTTATAGTACTCTTTTTGAACTGCTGCTAGTGTACAGTGTTATGTATACTATTGCTTCATTTTTTGTTTGGCTATATTTGCTTATATATTTTTCTTCTTAATTCTCACTACGCAGTTGTTGGGTGCCATGTCACAAGAATTTCATTGTGCAGGATGACACTGTGACAAATAAACCTTGAAACTAAAACTGAAAAACCCTTTATCAAAAAAAAAACTTTGTCAAAAAAGCATCAAGAGCTCCCATTATTTGGATGTCTTTCATTAATCTATGAGTTTCTAGGTGTGTATTGCAAATGTCGCATAACTTTAATATGTTAGGCTACATGCTGAACCCATTTGCAGCTTTGTTAAACAAATTGAGCTGGTAGATAGGCTGGTGGAATCTTTCCCCTAAGTTTGTCTGCTACTCTCTTTCAAATCAATAGCGCCATCAAGTGCATAAGAGCCTCAATAGCATATTAGTGACAACTAGGCCTCATGTTGTCTAATACTGAGACAGTATAAACTTATTCTGTAGGCCAGGGCTGCCCAACCCTGTTCCTGGAGATCTACAGTCCTGTAGGTTGTCTATCCCAACCCATTTGTGACTAACCTGATTTAGCTTTTCATCCAGCTAATTATTAGAATCAGGTATGCTAAATTAGAACTGGAGTGAAAACCTACAGGACAGTAGATCTCCAGGAACAGGTTTTGGCAGAACTGCACATTCTGACACACCACGTTTTGCAACTTTTGCTTTCAACCCCTTCTGTTAGGGTGCAGAGTGAAGCATTAAAAACATAAAAAAACACAAAACATTTAATTATAATTTTACAATAATTTTGTAATATTCCAGGAACTTGAATTACTTGAAAACTTGAAAAACTTTTGTAAATAGAAAAAGTATACTTCGTACATAATGTCACATTTAAGTAAAGGAATACACCAGAACACATTCAATGTGTCACGCACCGTCACAGGTCTGTTTATTTAAGCTTATTAATGACGCAAGAGTACGTGGCTCAGTGAGCTGACAATCTATATTTACATACTATCTGCTCCCATTAGGCCGATGTTCTGAAGGATACTGTACTAACTTCGTACCGCTACATATGACCTAGGCAAATTCTCGGCATACTCATCCCATCGTTTTCTCGCAGTGCTTGTCCCATCATCTTTCATGTAGCCTACACAATCTGTGGTTTTCTAATCCCCGCTATTCGCTCCTGGCGGTTTACAACGGAGTTCTCATCATCACTTGTAGCTCGGTCTGAGTGTTGTGTTGGCGTGTATAGGGGCCTTTCTACCATCAGGAAATGGAGGATTGAGTGTGTAGTAAGCGACAGTCAGACACGGAGGGAGGGGGAAATCGACAAGTCGTTTACAGCAAGTTCTACAGGACGTGCGTGAGGTAAGGACAAAATGAATTTGTTACAATTGTTTCATAAAAGCATACATTGTTACTTGCCAGACTTGCGCGGAAGGTTTTTATGTCATAACGGTTTAGTATACCTATTTTTCTGATGCTTGTTTTTATTTGGTGTAGGTTATAAACTACACAAACTCTGTCTGCTTGACCATAGCGGAAGAAGCTATGAATGATAGGGCCAAGCGGCCAAGCTATTTGATTGAAATTAATATCTTAAAAAATAGTATAACGCCGCACATTGATTTAATAGGAAAATCTTTACTTGACTAAAAACGTAACTGACCTGTGTCACATTGTTCCTCCAGTTCCAGAGGCAACACAAAAAGATGAGTGACGAAAATCGACCTCAAGTTGAACTTTTTGTGAAGGTAGGCCTAATCACCAATTTAATTTTCAGACATGAATTGTATCTTGAACAATTTACTTTGTAAACAATGCACTATTCAGTTGGCTACCAAAATGGTAGTTACAATAAAATAATCCACATTAGGCGATAAGCGTTAACGTATTACTGTTATTATCAGTCGGCTTGTCTCTGGCGTTTATGAAACAAGATTACATACCAGTGATTGAAGTAGTAATATGTTAACACTGATCGCTGTGACATTTATTTAAACACCGAATGCATACGGTTAGTTAGGGTTTGGGCTTTTATAGCGCGGATTTAGTGTAGTAGTACGTTAGCTGTTAACGTAGAATGCTGTTTATCTACATTTTTGTTAATCACTTGAAAGGCCACATTTACTAATCTTATTAAATAAATGCACTTTAAGATAATGCGTGACTCCAGTCTATGAGTGCGCGGCTAGACCGGGGAGGTGTGGTTGTTCAGAGGAATAGCTACATCCAATATAAACATAGTTAAGCCTAACTTTTTTTTACTTCAGTACCATGTAATGATTTCTTTGTATGATTTTCTCTAGACTAATTTTCTAAATGTATTCAGCTTAAAATGTTGCAGCTTAAAATATTGTCTTCCTTTACATTT
Source organism: Esox masquinongy (assembly GCA_016801175.1). Classification (NCBI taxonomy): domain Eukaryota; kingdom Metazoa; phylum Chordata; class Actinopteri; order Esociformes; family Esocidae; genus Esox; species Esox masquinongy. The sequence goes on from JACXGI010000027.1 coordinate 17,189, forward strand.
CCCTGCCATTCAGAGTTTACGAGACCCGCAGGCTGTACTCTTGACACATTGCGTTGTGCATTGAGGAAAACTTTCTTCTATAAAAACACTACTGACATCACATCATCAATTCCATTTTCACTCTCCTTATATTTTATATATAAGCTAGTAGCAATCAGAAAAATAATTTGCTCATATATTCAATTACAGTATTACTTACATTAATGTTTTGTATTAATCCAAAAACCTAGGATATTCCCTATTGACTCATGGGAAGCTACAAACCTGAAAATGAAAATTAATTGTGAAGACATTACCAGACAAGAAGTGGTCCCCTGTTTGTTGGGAATATATGATGTGGATGAATGGTATTAATATGAGACCTGTTCTAATCTAGGCAGGCAGTGATGGCCAGAGCATTGGCAACTGTCCATTCTCCCAGCGCCTCTTCATGGTGCTGTGGTTAAAGGGTGTCACATTCAATGTCACCACCGTGGACATGAAGAGGTATGTCTAATGCATGTCAGTCTAAATTTGATGGCATACATTTGCGTTACTTTTTCACATTGCCAAACCAATGCATGTCTATCTGCGACATTTATCCACTGATTTACATTTACATTTCTGTAATTCAGTATAGTGTATTTCAAACCTGTCCTGGACAACACCAGATCATGTCGTCTGTTAGACAAATTCCAAAGTTGGCACATTTGAATTGACTTGTCTGCTAATTATCAAGCCTTGGAATAGTTAATTCAGGTGAGCTAGTTCAGGTCTACAGCTAAATGATGAAATGTCTGTGGGTCCCCAGGAAAGGTTTGAGACCCATTGATTTAGCTGACACCAATCCAGAGTGACTTGCAGTTAGTGCACATATTCCAAAGTCACAAATATGAATTTTCGTGTCATTCATAAAAGCTCATATCACGTGACCTCCTACTTACTTACTCCCTCTAATGCAGTCATAGTTTCCCTCACTCAGCCTCTGTTGTGTTTGTCTTGCTGTAGGAAACCAGACATCCTGAAGGACCTAGCCCCTGGTGCTCAGCCTCCCTTCCTGCTGTACGGTACAGAGGTGAAAACCGACACCAACAAAATCGAAGAGTTCCTGGAGGAGAACCTTGCCCCTCCAAAGTAATCAGTCCTTCCATTCTTTTATTGCTCTATCCATCCTCAGATCATACACACATTAATGTACATTTTATATACATCCAGGTAGGTATGGGCAGTAAAATGGAAAGTTTGTATCATTATCAATTTTGAACCTTGATGTTGATATGATGTTACACTTTCTAAAACTGTAGGTATGAACAAAAAGATCAATCATGTTGTGTCTTTTACTGTATCATTGTGGCCATCAAAGTTCTCTTAATCTGCCTGGATAAAAGCAACCAGTTGTTGGCTAATTGGAGCTAAACTGGAGAAAACAAACTGGCTAGCTGTACCACTGAAGTTGAAGTATGCTGTGCTAGCTGTCCGTGAAGTGCTGCAGTAGAAATGCCGTTATCAATATTGGTGGCCGCCCCCACTTAAACCATGCCTATCATGATAGCTCAATAACTAAGATACATGAAGGTCTGCTAGATGCCAAACCTTTTATGCAACCTCCCGACCCCCACAGATACCCCCGCCTTGCTGCCAGGAATCCTGAGTCGAACACAGCCGGCGTGGACGTGTTCTCCAAGTTCTCAGCTTACATCAAGAACTCCAACCCCCAACTCAATGACAGTGAGTGACAATGACGGATTGCATGTACAGGATGCGTTGAATTGAGCCTACCCCTTTATTTACCATAACACTGCATGTTTCAAGCAACTACAAGAAGCTCCCACAAGCTGTCTCTGCCAAAAACCAGCAGGGTGTGTCTTTGTTAATGGCATTATGCTCTGAGAACTTCTGTCACTTCAGAACAGGTCGCCCTATTCTCTCGTGTTTTTATAAGCTTATTCAGAAGTACTGTGAAAAGTATAGACTACTCTGCTACTGTAAGCCTTTTTCACAAAGTCAAAATTTGATTTTAAATGACTTAGTTTAAACAATTTACCACTGTGCCACAACTACTTTACATTCTGTTTTCATGTTGTGCTATTCAGATAATGTTGTAGTTATGGAAGCATCTATATATATATATATATATATATATATATATATATATATATATATATATATATATACATACATACACACACACACACACACACACACACACACATATATCACATACACATATGAATATATATGTGTTGTATTTTGCGCGTCCTCTGTGTTGTCAGACCTAGAGAAAGGCCTGCTCAAGGCCCTGAAGAAGCTAGACGACTACCTCGGCTCCCCACTGCCTGACGAAGTTGACGAGAATAGCGCTGATGATGTCACTTCCTCCTCCCGTCCCTTCCTGGACGGGCAGGACCTCACTTTGGCTGACTGCAACTTGTTGCCCAAGCTGAACATTGTCAAGGTAATCCTTTGTTTTCAGCCCTGCATTTGGCCTTGTGGTCTACTGACAAATCCATATTCATTCCGGGGGATGGACCACTTTGTTTTTTATCTCAGTGCAAAGCAAAAAATAATACATATTGCTATCTCCAGCAGTGTTTACCACCACCACATGCTTTGTTCACACCATCAGATTACTGAAAATACAACCACCATTCCCTTTTGCTATCTCACTTTTGTCTACTTTTACTCTTCTTTGACATTTGATGAAAATGTGGTTACATTTGACAATTAATGAAAGCAACCTGAATTATAGAAGTCCTCCCTTTCTTACTGTCTTTTTTCTTTCTTTCCTTTTCTCCCACTTTTGCTTTGTGTCTTTCTTTGCCTCCCTTTCCAAATTTTAGGTGGTGTGTCTGCAGTACCGGTCTTTCTCCATCCCTAATTCTCTCTCCAACCTGTGGCGGTACCTGGACGCTGCATACGCCCGCGAGGAGTTTTCCTCTACCTGCCCCAAAGACACAGAGATCCACATTGCCTACTCCGCTGTGGCTAAAGCTCTTAAGTAGGAGCTTCAGAGTCCATAACATACAGACACTCACACCTACGCAGACACCGTAAACACACACTCACCTACACACACACTGTACAAGTGTTCGCCTACACATACACTAATGTATTCACCACACGCATGTGCGTTCGCCCAGACACACACAAAAACACCATTCCAACAAACTTGGTTGAGAATAAGAAATAAGTGTTACTGTAAGATTGAATTGGAAACCTTTCATTGGCTGTGTAAGAGTTTGAGACACTCTGAGATTTATAGCATATAGCTACATTTTTTTATGTCACATTCAATCTTTACACCGTATCTATTCTCACTGTTACATTTTAAGAAGTAGGCTAGATGGGGTGGCATCCACCTGAAACTGTAGTTGTCTATTCATTCTGCACTGCTTTCATTTCCACATTGCCCTGTATTAGTTTCTGTCTCACAGCAGTTAAAAAGCTGTAGTCAAGTTACCTAAACCAGTTTAACTGCAACCAGCATACGAAGGAGAGTTCTGTTATGGGTGTGTCTGTCGTACACGATTACAGATTTAATTTTACTGTGTTCTTTTAGGGCTCTACACCTCTATGGGGGTGTATCAAGTGGTCAGTCAAAACAAGTTCATCTCAAAACTGATGCAGAGACAGTTTTGTTGTATGCATGTTGACAGTTCATGAAAGGATAAGCTTAAGTTGGTTGTACATCAGGGCACAAAATATGGAGCGGTTTCTCAGTACTGTGCAGTTTCTTGCTCAGGAAATGATTTCAACAGACCTCGGCTTCCCCTTCATCTTCCCTGTAGAGCTTTGAAACGTTAATCAAGATTATCAAGATTATCTTTTGCTAGTATTAGACTAATTGACCTCCATGCCCACACTGAAAGTGAAGGAGATTTTTGCTACTATAGAAAAGAAAATACTGTGAGAAATTTATATTGCATGGCAGTTACTCCAGGCAAAATAATGTGGCTATTGTTGCTGCCTTGTGGGAAATCTATCTAATTAAAGAAGCACTTGAGTTTGTGGCCTTGAGGCACCAAACAGGTTAAGTTACATGTTTCACTATAAATCAAAGGGAAAAATACAGGCTTTAATGAAGCTGTGCATACAACTTCTCTCCTTGTATGACTAAACCATAAAAATCATGTTTATAAAAATTGGTGTGTTATACATCCAATGTTATTGAAAATGAAGAATTCAAGGAAAGAAGGCTACAGGATTGCGCGCTTGTTCTATTGATGTTGTTATTGACAATCGAAGACATTCCAAAAAGACAATACTTTGAATCTTTAGTAGCCCGAATTAATGTTTATACTTGTGTGTTGAGCTGGGTGTTTAAATCCACAACTTCTTTGAACCTAATGCCGTCCTGTGCTTTGTAGTGCACAATTTGAAGAAGTCTTTCATTATAAAGTGACTTGAAATCCAGTGGAAAGAACTGGAAATATTTGCGCCTTTGTCAGTTTAAGAACATTATAACCAAGCTTGACAGATAGATGGTGGAAACTCAATAACTTAATCAGCTTAAAACAGCTTAGTGAAAACAGAACCTATATATTTTATATATTGCCCAAGTTTTCTTTAAGAGTGTATCACCCAAGTGCAATTCCTTTGTTGGAAAATTACAAAAATGTGGATGTCATTTGCATCCTATTAAGTTTCGGAGTTGACTAAGTTCATTAAGTCAACAATTTTATACATTGGTTTCCTCAACCCATGGGTGTGTCTGTAGTTCTACAGTTCATAGTTAAGAAAATCCATACATACATTTTTTTTAAATGACTGAATCCTTATGTTATTAATTTTATTTGGTTTCTATGAACCAATTCTTACAGGAAAATAGTTTATAATCCTGCTTACTTGGCAATTTATCGGAAGGGACCAATTCTTAATTTCAAAGCTGCCTGTAGTGTTTTAGTATGTACCTTTATTGAAATTTGTTATTTTTACTCTTACTATAAGATTAGCAATGACTTCTGTGTCATTGCTAATCTTAGCAATGACACATTGCTAAGATTATATTTACTGGAGGTAAATATATATAACATTATATGTTATATATAACATATAATGTTATATTTACCTCCTCCTTTATTAATTAATCACCTTTTTATTCCATATTTACCATCTTGATCCCATCCTCCAATTAGATCTCTTTTCTTGTTTTGTTTGATGTTTTTTCTTGTTTCATTTGGTGTATTCTTTTCTCCACCAATTTTTGCCCTTTAGTTTACCTTCCATTTTAGTCTGACGTAGTTGCACTTAACCTAGACATGGTTAAGGACATTGAATCTAGAAAATACACAAACCAAACTTAGTATGTGACGGAAATGTATTTTATTTGTTCATTCCATTAAAGAGGACTCAAACACAATTTGTTATTGTTTAATTTGTTCATTAACTGTGGCCAGTCCTTTAAATATGATTGTTAGCACCATAGAAAGGTCAAAATATTAAAAAAGCCATGGTTATGTTTTAATTAAAGGTTTTAATGAATAAATGTGTTATGGATTGGATCAATGTGCTTTTCTCACTGGTTTTATTGCCCTTAAAACAGTGACATGTCTCAACAGACACATGACTCATTTCTTCCTTCAGACCAACATGACTTCTCCTTTTTAAGATGCATCTTGGGTGTTTCCTTGGTGCTGTGTATACGTGTATGTACAGCTCCAGAAAAAATTAAGAGGCCACTGCACCATTTTCTTTCCTTCCCAAAAAAGTTGAAAAGGAAAGTTTTGAGTGAGGAACAGAAGCTTTCAGTTTACAGTGGTCTCTTAATTTTAACCCTTCTGTTCCTCACTCAAAACCTTCCTTTTCGACTTTTTTGGAAAGGAAAGAAAAAGGTGCAGTGGTCTCTTAATTTTTCCAGAGCTGTATTGTGTTTTGTATATGTAAACCAGGCACCCATAATGGTTCACACTTTGAATAATAAAATGTTTTGGTTAGTGGGATTCACACCACATCATGTAGAGCTTTGTTTGTTACTGTATGATAATGAATTTACATTTAAAATGAATGAAATCTGAATATCAGCCCAATGTGAAAGTGAAAATAAGCAGGATCCACATTGCACCTCCTCCCCAGATGGGGGCAGCAGGTGCTATAGCCGCATTGCAAAGGTCTGTGTCACAGCACTCATTCTGGTAGGTGAAGTTCAGGCCCGCAGCATGTTTCTCCCCAGACAAACCACATTGGGATGGAATGGCACAGCTCTTCTCATACAGGACCAGATGCAGAGAACCTGCAGAAGGTAAAAAAGAGTCACTTGAAAAGTATTTTTCATATCCAGTGCCAGTTCTAGCCTTCTGGGTGCTCTAAGCAAAATTTGATTTGGGGCCCTCTCTCCCCTAGCAGTGGAGGGCTCCCTAGTGGTCAGGGGCCCTAAGTGACTGCTTATTGATGGGTATGCATAGAACTGGCCATGTTTATACCATTATTTAACTAGGCAAGTTAATTAAGTACCAATATTGTAACATGGACATGTCCACACAAGGCATCTTATTTTCACTCCATTTTTTATCCCCCTTTCTTTTTTTATCCTTTCCTAATTTCAGTATTCATAATTATATCTATGGCATTAATCACAACTCCCAACTGATCTTGGAGTTGAAGATTGGGGGAAAGCCTCCCTAACAGTTATTGTGTGCAAGAAATACTGTTATTTTTCCTACTTTACTATTCCACTTAGTATGTGACGGATGTTTGATGATCACCTGTCAAACCACATCATTGAGAGGGAGTTCCAAATTGTTACAAACCCTGTGGCTCTAGCAGTCTAGGGTGGATGGTACAGAGACCCGTAACATAACTCATGCAAAGTGGTGTAGTGTACAGGAACAGTGAGAACAAACAACAGACTACCAAAGCTACCATCAAACATAAAACATTAATTATAAACACACAGTAAAGGGGTTAGGGGAAAGGGGCTGAGCTGGCCCCAAGAAATGAAATAATATAGTCCAAACACCCCTAAACTGAACTTGCCTGCCTCAAGAACCGCTTAGCTGACTATTAACCAATACAAAAATATAGTGGGTGGTCCACTCAGTTCTAACTAGTGTTTTTAGACAAAGTTTTCCTACGGGTTGTGTATGCCCAAGGGCGACTTACTAAAAAAAAAACTTTTCCCAGGGACACAGGGACAAACAAAACACACAGGTTGAACAAGGACTAAACAGCAAACAATAGACTAGACAACACCAAACAAAACACCACAGCAATACATACTCACATGAAACAGGACAAAGTGAGATGCATGTGCTAAACTAAGTGATGTATGTATGTATGTATGTATGTATGTATGTATGTATGTATGTATGTATGTATGTATGTATGTATGTATGTATGTATGTATGTATGTATGTATGTATGTATGTATGTATGTATGTATGTATGTACAAAGTGTCTGTCTATCAAAACCAGTATGTATCTCAAGAGTGTCTACGTCCATGTGGGGTATTGCAAACGAGTCTCCCTGGGCAAACCAACTGACTGGGTTTTTAAACCAGGGATGTGTGATGTGATTGGGTACAGGAAAAAAGGAACAGGTGGTGCAATTAGGATGTGTGTCCACTGATTGGTCCACCTCAGCAGTCAGGCGATGCACTCATGACTGCCAGGTGGGAAACACCAATGAGCACATACAGGGTACCTGCATGCGTAATACCAATGAAGTTACAAGTCCCACCCATTTAAATATATTAAAATGGTGGAAGCCCTCAACAACTGCCAGTGCCCCTCAAAATTCATAATGAGAAATATATAGACAGTATATGTCCTATGTCTCTGTGTTTAATACACATAAATAGTTAGCATTACTTGCAGTCCATTGACACGTGTAGTTAGATCCATGCATAACATAAATTGCACTGAATGAAACAGAGAGATGGAGCGATAAAAGAGATATTGCTAGACTGACAGTGAATTACTGTAACATGAGGACCTATTCACATTTCTGAGAGCTATTGGGATGACGTTTCCATTTCAATCCAATATCAAACTGCGAAAGAGGATTGGCCGACTCAAGAGGATTGGCCGACTCAAAGTCACTGTCACTGGCCGACTCAACGATTGTCTATCTGCTGGCTAGACGAGCAGCTCTACACTTCTAAAGGTTATCACAATGCATTAAAATCATTGTAATTGCAACTCTCCAATAAATTCGCTGGAAAAAAGACTTTAACAAGAAATGTATTGTCTGTTTTCTACATAGTCCCTTTCTTCATGTCTTCAGATTCCTGTGTCCCACCCACAGAGCACCGGGGTATTTTTAGAGTTAATTGTAATGGCATCACAGTCATTAAGGAGGTAACAACTGGCTTGATGAGAGAACAGTGGTGACATTTGCCCTTTTCTGTTGGTCTCGCATTATTTACTGAATACTCATTAGGAAGGTAAGGCTAGGCAGGCGTTAAAGCCTCACCCATACTAAACACTACAATGTCAGTGTCAGGACACAACACAATTGCACTGCCTAACAAAAAAAGTTTCTTCTGTACGGTTTCATTGTACTTGATCCTGTAGGTTTGGGTGATTTCTGTTAGGAAGTGAGCTGGCAACCAAAGGGTAGCTGGCATCAAATCCTAAATCCCATTGCCTAAATGCCATTTCCTGAATAATGAAGCACACAACCCCCCACAACAAATGCTCTATGGGCACCCGGTGTATCAGGGCCCTGTTCTAATCTCCACCCTGTATTTGTAGGCCTATTTTTCTCTTTGCAGGGGATTGGATAAAGCAGAAGCAGCACTTCAGTTGACCCTTGTGTACAGTTGATACATTTAATCTTAATACACAATCACGTATGCACACACACAATGTCTGAGCTCACCTCGCGTCCCCACTGCAGTGCTGGCTAGGCAGCGCTGTCCGGCCGGACACTCCTGAGGAAACTTCAGGCAGTCCATTGGGGAGATGGCAGGAAACACACAAGTGTAACAGCACAGAGGTGCTAAGAGAAATGAAGAACAAATTGCAATAAGACTAGATATCAACAAGTTACTGAAGCTGGTACTGAACAACCTGGTACTGAAGTTAGGAACTAGACAGAAAACTCACCATCAGAGGTATTGGTTTTCCACTAAACATGTCTCCTCTTATTAGGATAAGTGTTGACTCAAAAGAGAGAACGGTCCTTGTTAAACAAAATACTAAGATTTTGCCTATTTTAGCATTCCTGAGCTAAGATCTATGTTCCTAAACTTTCATCATCTCCATCATTTGCCAACATACCTGCCAAAGGAAGACAGCACAGGAAAAGAAGGAACAGTTGTGGGTGAGACATCTTAGAAGTCATAGAAGTTGAAAATAAGAAACTCTTCTTCCGTTTTAGTTGATGTCCCTACCTAATACTTTCAGTCTTTCTTTTCTTCCAACTCCTCAGATGTTAATGGGCAACGTGTCCCATTTAATTTATTTTATCTCCTTCCTTCCAAGTCAGCAACCATCCAACTCTCAACCCTTCCCTTCCAGTCATGCACACTGTTTCACCCCCACTTTTCCTCTAAGCTATTTCTCCCTTTCTCTCAGAAAGTTACTAGTTGTCATGTGTATTGTGGTAAAGTGGTCATTTATCAGTTTCCTCAATCTATTGCCTATCTATGGTCCTATTTTCATTCTGGCCAACTATACAAATTGAGAGCCAGGGTCCCCACCCAAAACTCTCCTAATTTCATTAGGAATGATATCATTCAACGCATTGTCCGACATACCCGCAAAGTCACGCCAGGACAGCAAGAAAGCATGACTAACCTATCGTATAACATTATCCATTTTATACATGGAAATGTATTGCTGAGAAGTGTATGCTATAAATAATGAGATTAAATGAAGAGAGTGGGTGCACAGACCAACAAGCAGATGGAAAAAGTTGCCAAAAGGAGAGAAAAAGTACTTATCCATTCCTCCCTAACGAGTGCCGTGAGGTAGGCAGGGATGATAGTCAAGTGACAGGAGTCTTGTGACGGGAGTGGGATCAGACCGGATTAACTGTTTACCATGTCATTAAGTAGACCGCGTACAGCCAGCCACTCCAGAGACTATTATAACATTGCTTGCCACATCAAGCCACCTCCACACTTGGTGTACATTTTGCCATCCTGTCACTATATTGTTTAGCAGCATCGTTACACCAAGTAACATTTGGAGTATATTCAGTAGTGTTTGCTTAGTGTTTAAAGGTTATTCTGGGATAGAGATGGGAGGTCACTGGGTTAAGCTAGTTGGTCTATCTTGGAGCGGGTGTGCAGATTACAGGTCCGCCTTCAGTGTATTTGAATGGGATGTGGGATGTTTAGTGCGATTTGGAGTTGGGCTGACAGATGGTGTTTGTTAATCCTGTCCATGTCCTCGATGTATGTGTATGTATGTGTGAGAAAGAGAGTTGGTCCGTCTCTGTTGCTCTCCCTGTCTCTTGCGTCATCAAATAACTATTTTGACTCCCAGTCCAATCTGCAGTAGACTGTTCTGACAGTTTTGACCACAGTTGGAATTGCCAGTCGCAAGACTTAAACATTGCAATAAACAGTCGGTGTGACTCAGATTGGTGCAGGTCAAACGAATGTACACACACCTGACACTTATTTGGTCAATGTGTTTACCAATGAATTAGAGACAATTATCATACATCTCATTTTAGTCATGCTCAGTCATGGGAATCTCTGAAGTATAATAAGCCACACCTTTGATAGATAAAAACCTGTTCTATACTGTCTTTGACTGACACGTTGACAGGCTGTTGTGTGAATCCATTACGTCTATTCTCCTTGCTACCCAACGAACAGTTGAATGACCCACATTGCAGAAAAGCCAGGATTATTTTTTTTCCGTAGACAAAGACAGAAAACGCCAGCAATGAATCACACAAACGCACGCACACTGTTGAGAAATTAAAACGAATGCGTTTGTACATAAAAGTGGAGAGAAAAGCTTATCATTATCGTGGCGTAACAACTTTGATCAATGCAATAGCAGAAAATAACATTGTACATTGTGACGGTTCACGTTTATGTGAAATGGGCGGATATAAATCGGGAGAGAGCGGGGGTGTGGCAAACAATGGATTGAGGGAAAAAATGAGTCCTTATCTCTCGGAAGACAATTTAAATACATTTGTTTGACTCTGAATTCTGCAGGAAAGGTTATTTTACAGGGAAGAGTTCAACATTTTATAAGGAGATAAGCTGTTAAGCCTACTTTTCAAAGTGAAAGAAGTCAAACTCCTTTGCAAGTTAAACTCTGGTGGTTGAATTCTCTTCGGTCTGCACTTTCATACAAGGTAAGCAAATATATCGTGATAACCCTAGCCTACTGTCTGTATATATCTTTTTTTTAGCTTGAGTTAAGATAGAATCCGGACTGGACAGGATGAACAACTGGGGGATGGGGAGGGAAAATTAGGGGATGAAAGGGTGAACAGGGCGCCGGGAGAGCGGGGAGAGGAAAATTAAGAAGAGAATAACGGGATGGGGTTTGGGGAATTGGAAGAAACAGCAGCATAAGCCTACGACACAAAAAAACAGCCAGAGAAAAGGAACGTATACATGTTTATACCACTTCTTTAAAAACAATAAGGTATGTTCATTTAGATTCTAGGGATAATGACATGGCACTGGACCTGATGAGCTCGTCCAAATATTTCAGATGCTTTAAGTTTTACTCTGCAGATGGCTGACAATGGATAATAGATAAAAGCGTTAGAATAAGTTTATAGTATAGTGTTAGTTTGATTCCTTTGATGGAGATTTTACGAAACTATATTCCCCACACAATTGTTTTGTTATTGTGTGATAATACTCATCATGCCGTGAATGATTATTATTTACCGATTCTGATTCGTGTTGTTTCACCAATTACAGCAAATTCAAGCAGTATGTAAAGGGGAAATGGGGCACAAATCGCAAAACGTGTTGCATCAATGTTTTAGGGGTTAACCAACATTTTGCTTCAAATTCAGATTTAGGAAACGGCAAAGAGAGAGCAGTCAGCAATTCAAGCTTCAAAGACAACGGCCACTAGGACTCACAAAAAGATGATTATAAAGAAGTGATTGTCTCTGTAGCCAGAGAACGGGTGGCCAATGCAAGGCCATTGTTGTGGTATGTTGTGTTCATATAATCTCCCCTAGAACACTGCAGCCCTTGTATTCTCCAGTTCACTCTGTTATCTTTATTCAGTGTGGTTCACAGTTCCAATTTCAAATGACTATAGTGCCTTTATCCACCTCATTAGCAATTATTGAATCAGCTACTTGTTTTTACAAGTGTCCAATAGCATGTGGTATAGTTCTGGACCCTTGAGATGAAACAGCCTTTTTCATGCCAACTCTAACTCTGGAATCACCCAAAATGTGTGCAAACTGAGGACCATATGTTATGGTCCATGCACCATGGGTAGCTTACTGAATGACCTACAGAGACTGAGATGTGTTCAGTAGAGCAGACACAGTTGATCAAGGGAACATTCATCTATTGAGGCCATCGAACATTCACACACGCTCCGTGCTTCTAATGGAAGCCCTAATGTATTTTTCTCCCTCTTTTCTTTCAGACGGCAGTCAGACTGAAACACCATTCACTCACTGGAACTAGAGTTATGCTCGGGGGATTTGAGTAGTTGATCACTGAAGTGAAAGACAAGGGAAGACTTTCTCTTTTCTTTCCTTGTGTGGGTGACAGACTCCCTGTAGAATTGCTGCTTCGCTCCATCACATCCTTTTAATGCTAAGCTTGTCTTGCCACCACTCCTCATATTCTTAAACAGTTGGGAATACCCTGACAACTATTGCCCACTTCCTCCCACTCACCTAGTTGTTTAAATACATTTTCACTGTGCTGCTTTGTAGTGGAAGAACACTGACACCCATCCCAAAACCCGGGGGTACTCCCACACACACACACACACACACACACACTATCATGGCAAGTGTGTTGCCGTACGGCCGCTTTACCCACGCCATAGTGCGCAGCATCCCAGAGACCTTTGGGAAGGTCGATAGTGAGAAAAATGAGAAGGTTGAAAACGGGGAAAGTGTGACAGACCTGGCCAAGGCGCAGCGTCAGTTTGGTGTGCTGACCGGGGCCCTGAGACAGAAAGTGGGTCTGCAGCTCATTGAGATCCCGGCAGATCCAGAACTTCCGGAGAGCTGGAGGATAGAGGACGTCGCCGTGATTCAGGGAGACACAGCCCTCATCACCAGGCCTTTCAAACAGCAGAGACGCAGCGAGGTGAACACTGACCCCAACAACAGAGAAAACGTTAATAGTATTTTCTTTATGACTGACTTTTTCCTCTCTCAGCATGGTTTGACAGAACCATGCTGTTGTTCTGTCAATGTTTGATTTTTAATACTTTTATGTACTGTATTTTTGGTAATGCAGTTTTTTATAATGTCATTTTGGTTTGACTCTCTACTCTTCCTCTCCCTCCCTGTCTCTGCTTTTTCCTCTCAGGCTGAAGCGGTGAGGAGGGTAATGTCGGAGCTCAACCTCACGGTGGTGGAGATGGGGGCTGTGGAGGGGGGCTCGGCAGGGGCCACACTGGAGGGTAGCGACGTGCTCTTCACTGGCAGGGAGTTCTTTGTAGGTATCTCCTCCCACACCAACCGCCAAGGAGCTGAGGTGCTGGCTGACACTTTCAGGGTGAGAGTACACCTTGATGTCCTTTGTCATTCTCAAACTACATTGCAGTACATGATCCAAACTCTCCCCTTCAGACCTTGGCCAAAGGGATCCTAGAAGGAAGATGATGTGAGATCTTTGAGAATGCTAATTTGGGAAGAAGGCCATGTTTTGCAGGAGAGAGGAGCAGGCAGCCTTTGTTCTTCATATTATGAGATTGATGGATATAAGCTAGTGGGACTAGATATAATAAGCTAGTCACATGTCAAGTATGGTGTTCATAACACCAGAAAGTCCCCTGAGATTTTGGATGGTCCAAAGCAGTATCGTTATGATTGGTGGTTTTCTGTAGCCTTTATGCATTCATGGTGGTTATGTGTATATATGAGCACTAATAAGTTCACTTGTGGGAGGGTGGAGAGAATTTATGTACACTTTTTCAACAGTTCTTTACCAGACATCATAAGTTTTGTTTTTGTATTTTTTTTAAATTATTTCTGTTGGATATTGTTTTGTGGTGGAAGACAAGAGTGTTGGCTGACAGAGCAGTGGGCCGGTTTCTAACCCCAGACCGCTGCACCACACAGTTCTGTTTATTGTAATTTATGTACGTACACATTTAATAGTCAAATTCGCAATTATGACCACGCCTTATTGCAATGTCTCCACAGCAGGTTTGGGAGAGTTGAAGATTGAAACGTGTCCTCTATTGCACATCTTGCCAAGCTCTTTTGCTTTTTATCACACGGTTCCATCCACCAGGAAGTTCATGCTGGCGAACATGCTCTTTGTGGTGGGCTATTACAACTGAGTTCGCAAGCATTCAATTCACCACAATGAGTCATTAGAGCACACTGAGATAAGGCAACCATGTCCAGCATCTACCCATTCAGCCCTGGTGAAGCAGAGCAAATTTGATGCCGAGGCATTGTCAGTGTGCCATGCCTGAACACCTAGCCGCAATAACGCGGCTTTACCTGGCCCTTGTTTATTTTAATATATTGGCCTACAGATTCAATATCACTCCTGGAATGACATGCATCTACACTTGCATATTGTTTTACCAGAGCTTATATCAATAGCAATATATTTACATAGTATTTACATAATACCTCTGACTAGAATTAACAGGCAAGTACATGACCAAAAAGAAAAAAGGTTATCAGCAAACAATGGGATTTCTGATATTGTAGGTGACGCAAATGTTCTTACAATCTGTCCTCATTTTAGGACTTTGCTGTGTCTACTGTGCCGGTGTGCGGTGGCGCTCGTCTGAAGAACATCTGCTCCATGGGAGGTCCAGATACCATCATCATCTGCAACAGCGATGGGGCCAAAAAGACCCTCCGGGTGTGTGTGTGTGTGCGCGTGTGTGTGCGCGTGTGTGTGCGCGTGTGTGTGCGCGTGTGTGTGCGCGTGTGTGTGCGCGTGTGTGTGCGCGCGTGTGTGTGCGCGCGCGCGTGTGTGCGCGCGTGTGAAAGAATTGTTGGGAATAAATTCACTTCAGTGCAAAGTAGTCACCTCAAGACTCCAGCCCAGTATATTCGTCAGGGATTAATAGAACTGATAATGCAAGCTTTATTGGGCTGTTTTAAACTCTTAAGGTGTTGTTTTCTAGGCTCATTAACCCAGATTAAGCTAGTGTCTATGCTCCATTTGGTTGCCATCCAGTATTAATTGGCTGTTGCCCAATTCAGCATGTCCCTGGGGAGACCTTGATGCAATGTCGACAGACTCTGGTCCCTGCTGCCCTGCTGGTATTTTTAGCCCTGCTGGTATTGTTAGCCATGCCCTCTGTGTTTGTAGATGATGGAGCAGCTGACGGATCACCACTACGAAGTGCTCACGGTCCCGGAGGGCGCCGCTGCTAACTGTATCTATGTCAGAGGCCCTTCCCAAATGGA
The DNA here is from genome assembly GCA_016801175.1 of Esox masquinongy. Lineage (NCBI taxonomy): Eukaryota > Metazoa > Chordata > Actinopteri > Esociformes > Esocidae > Esox > Esox masquinongy. Next base: position 32,676 of record JACXGI010000027.1, read on the forward strand.
CTACCTGCTTCACCCGCCAACCGAGGAGTGCCCAGACAGTGCCGCTGTGAGTGAAGTGCAACCTTTGTGTAACAGACCATTTCTGGGTTTTTCAGATTGGATTACCTGTTTATTCCTTCTAGCTTCTGGGAATCCTTAAACCTTTTTTATGTAATTTCCCAAACTTTGCAACCCTAGCTGTTGGCATAGAAGAGACAGTGCTGTTTCCAGTGTAAAATCCCTCAGGATCAATCCCCAGTAATTGGCAGGATTTTATTTTCTTTCCAGTGCACAGCAAACAGAGTTTCACCAGTGCTGCCCAAACCTGTTAATGGAGGGCTGCCTCTAGCACACCTCATTCTAATTATTAGTTGGGTGGGAAGCTAAGTCACATTAGTCACAACTGGGGTTGGAGTAAATCTCTAATGGACTGTAGCACTCCAGGAACAGGGTTAGCCAGCCAGCAAGGCAGAATGGAAGCATGTGGGACAGTGGGCTACCAACACACAAGCATGCTAACCAGCTGTGGAATAAAGCTTCTGCCCGTGAACAAGAACGAAATACAAAACCGTTTCATGTCTTCCTCTTCTCCAGGCATTTCAGAAGCTGACAGATTACACCCTCATCCCTACAGCATGCAGTGAGGCCGTCAAGCTCGGAGGGTCTCTGTCCTCATTCTGCCTCCTCATCAACAGGAAGCCATATTTCTGAATGCCCTGAACGTCTCCTGTAGAACACGTCGGCCTTCACTGGCCATGAACATGGACACAGTCCACCATTTGTTCAGGGACTGAATGAATGTGCATATTCAGTAGAACTGCACCCCCTATTGACTAAAGACTAACATAGCTTCCAGGAATACCTCTAAGAAAATGAATAGGGTCTAGATTTGGATTGTAGGCATGCCATATGCATTGTATATTTTATGCTTTTTTATATTCTGGCATGCCATCTAAGACAAAAATGTATTTTACAGGCAGGGATGGGCAACTGCAGTGCTTAGGGCCTGTTTGGTTTCCTAATTTTCCACAGGTCTTCTAACGAATCTGATTGAACTAATTTGTCTAAACAGAATGGTTCAGTGATTGGAGTAAGATGGGATACAGAAGTGTCATCAATCAGGCTCCCCAGGACTTGAGTTGCCCAACCCTGATTTAAAGGAGCACTTTCATCTTATGATTAGCCATCTCTTTCCAGCTGAAAAATTCCACCTTCCAAATTAACTGGTTTAGAACAGCAGTTTTCAAATCTCTAAAGTTGAAACCTGTCTGCTAACTCTGGACAAGTTCAAACAAAAGAATGGCTGCTGGTCCCTGAGTTTTGAGAACCCCTTGTTTAGAAGTGAATAAGAGCAGGTATATAGTAGACAAGGTGAAATAACTTCTAGGCAGCAAGACCACTTAATCAGTGTGGATTTGGAAGAGCTTGGTAAAGAGGTGATCATGTGAATGGAGTTGTCCTCAGAGAACTATAATGCACACTGAAAAACATTTAAGTGGTGCTGGTATGACTACAGAGTTGGATTGAGTATCCACTCTGACAAAATACATTTAAGCGAGGAAATTTACATTGTGTGGTTCTATCATTTTAACAGTCAATTTGGTGAGGCGTTCAGCTTAAATGAATGACCTTGACTTGTGAAATATTGGGTCAGTGACTATACTGACCAAACAGCCTAGGAGATGGCATCAAAACTTTGATTACTTCAATGATTGTTCTGTCAGGCTTAAGAAAAATCCTCAAACTTGTTTACATGCAAATAATTTGATATTAACCTGAATGGCAAATATTAAAACCTCAAGCTACTTGATTTAAAAACCTGGTTAACAGCAAAATCTTAAATGATGCAAAACCTGAAATTTTCTGCATGTGCTAGTGACAACCAAACCTCTCATTAACCTGAGTGAAAGGAGTTTAAGACTGAAATTGTGCATATTAGTAGGCATACTGATGTCTGAAATCTGAGGTTTCCCAAAAATATGGTTGGATGTGCGCTTTGATAAAAATTTCAAAATTGCATTACTGTGCCTCTAACAATACCCATCTCATCCAGATATTTCCTAGAATCAATTGCATACATCAAGACATTCAGTTGTATTGTTGACAGACAAATCAGTTCAATTTGTATGTACAGTATTTTAATGTAGCTTTTGTGATGTTTAGACTTTGTACTTATCCAATAAATGTAATGAAAGCATTTGAATAACTTCTATTAAACCGTGTTTCAATGCCACATTTTGCTCCACCTTCACCTTGGACAATGAAGACAAAATTAAGTTTTCTTCCAATTTATTTAAGTTTTGAGAGCAACAAACATTTAACGGTTGGACTTGGCAACTCTCTCCAACTCATCCTTCTTCTTGATGGCGTAGGAGTTAGATGAACCCTGGGGGAGCACAAACCAACAAATATTCAATACCGTTCCATACTGCTGAAGTTGACCTGTACACTACTAGCATTAAAACAATTGGTAGGTTTGTCCAAAAAAACTGCAGACTTTTTAAGAACCAATTATTTTCAGTAACGAAATTGGCATCAGACCACATTTAAGTGACTGACCTTGGCGGCATTGATTAGCTCATCAGCGAGGCACTCCGCGATGGTCTTGATGTTCCGGAAGGCAGCTTCTCTTGCTCCAGTGCAGAGCAGCCAGATAGCCTGAGACAGGAAACCAACATTAGTTGGACAAAAATAGACAGTCACAAAATATTTTCAAAACAGGTTGTGTCTCTGAGCTGGTGATTGGTCGGGCCACATAAGACTACAGCCAATGAATAAGCAAAGAAACTGACTCTGCGAGCACTCTAGCACACCAAGACAATGGGTGGTGTTAAGGTGTGACTCTAGCCTCACTTAACCAAAAAAGCATCTAATATTGTTAATGGGCCACTGTAGAATCCTCTCTCTAAAAAATAGGGCCAATGCAAACTGATATAGATCGGCAAGAAAGTTTAAAAAGTCACTGATTAATTTTGTACGAAAATATTGAAACATACTTAAAACATTAACTGCAGATGTCTACTGATCATTTTTTATGCTAGTAGTACAGTAAACATTTTACAAATTACCCCTTTAAAACAAGTGATTGTAAAATAGCTTGGATTTGGGACCAGTGACCACAAACACCATTAGCGGGTAACAAGTGTGAGAGCACGATGTTACCTGGTTGACCCGACGCAGGGGGGACACGTCAACGGCCTGTCTCCTTACGGTACCAGCACGACCAATACGGGTTGAGTCCTCACGCGGCCCGCTGTTGATGATGGCATTGACCAGCACCTGCAGGGGGTTCTGATGAGGCAGGGGAAAGAAGACAGTCAACCAGCTGTACATAAAGGTCACCTAAGTCTAAAATTGGGTTGACAACCGAGCAACAGGATAGTAAGCATGGACATAAGACTAACAGTGCATTCCTGGCCTTTTGGCAAAGAGCTGCCCATTTTATTAGACACCTCTGCTTCCTTAGCACTGGGTCACTTTAAGCCTTAACTAGATTACACTGTCATACTAAGACAGGCATTCCCATAGGACAATCCATCTCACTACCCAATTTCAAAGCTCATAAACTAGACAAGGGAAGTAAAATAGGTGTGTAAGGCACATTTGTGATTTAGACAGGGGGGTTGATAGTGAATTCAAAAGTGAGCAGTACACAGAATATCAAAATAATTCATAGGATAACTAGAATGGTGGCTGGAAGCTATACAACTACACATACAATAACACAGTGTGCCTATAATGCACAATTCTAAATAGAGAAAATGAGTTAGAGTACAATGCTACTTGTGATGCACTCAGCGACACCAGAGAATGAGGCGGTACACACCTCCCCTGTCAGCAGGTGGATGATCTCAAAGGCATGCTTAACAATGCGACAGGTCATCAGCTTCTTGCCGTTGTTGCGGCCGTGCATCATCATGGAGTTGGTCAGACGCTCCACAATGGGACATTGGGCCTTACGGAAACGCTTGGCGGCATAACGGCCCCCAGAGTGTGGCAGGTACTTGGCGTACTTCTCCTTCACGGCAATGTAATCCTGAGATGATTGAAAGAGAATAATCAATGTAAGTTAATGGCCTACATTTATGAACCATGTACCATCTTAGCAGGGATTGACAGAACTCATTGTGTTCCCGAGCTGGTGATTGGCTGGGCCCCCAGAGACCACAGCCAATGAATAGGCAATAACCTGCAAACACTCCAGCAGACCTGAGGCCTATAGTATGAAGCAGGATTTTGGGATAGCGAGCTAACGTCATGTTGAACCCAGGGTTGTCAATGTCACAACGGTGGTTCACTTGTTACCGGGTTACATCGCCATGGTAACTTACGCTGCACACCTAACATGCTTCGGAGCAGGTTATATTCGAGACCACAGATCAACACAGCCTACTGACCAATCAATTCGATTGAAAATGACGTCACCATTCTTAGACGATCCCGTGGAGCTCAGTGCGCGGATAGTGAGGGTCTCTTAGAAAAGCAAGAATATTTAGAGACCGACAAAACCCGTTGGCTATCTCTGATGAGTTTCTTTATGAAAGATATATTCTCAGTGGAGAGAATTACCCATCTGTCAGCTTCTTGAGCAGTATGTTGCCAGTGTGACACATTGAAGTCATGTGCTTACAGTTCCACAGACTGTATGCATTGCGGTGTGTTTTTTTGCTACAGGTGCGAGTGCTGCGGGTGATGCAAAGAACCTAAGCAAAAACAGGCTGCCATGCAATTCGCAAGGGGTTTCTTGCTCTAACAGAACTGCTTGATACATGTGTTCCCAGGCCACTTGCCCACACAGTCTATTAAGGAGTCTATTAAAGAGGGCTTCATCTACTACTTCATCTCTAAATAATGTAGACCCTATGACATTTACTGTTGCATATTGTTGTAAGTGCATCATACTAGTGATGGCCATTCAAGGCCTCATTAGCGTTATTTTAGCAGCAGTATATTATGCTGGCAGCACTCAGATTTTCTTTATCACAATAAAAGCCATCATTAAAATGTATAAGGCAATATAGTTAATCTAGTCTGTGAAAAAGAACAGACAAGAATAACATTGGAACAGACATTAAACAAAATGTACAGACTAGATTGTTAATTACCTTATATATTTCAATGATGGCTTTTATTTTGAAAAAGAAAATGAGCTAGCACTTCTAGCATAATATCCTGCTGCTAGAAGAAAGGCAACGAAGCCTCAAATGGCCATCAATACACCATACTCCTATGTCAACCTAAAACAGAGACTGACTGCAGTACTAAAGCCTTGTAGGCTACTTGTTGACCTTAAGATTGGTAAGTGGGCTTAATTTGTTATATAAAGTTTGAATTATGTTTTTATATTTATTTTTTATTACCTCCCAAGACCACCTAACACTGCCAGGGTTGCAACTGAAAGAATATGGCAAAAATTGTCTTACATGCCATAATTCGTCTAAGTAACTTTAATGGAGTACAAACTTGTAATTATAGTCAGATCTAGTTGTGCCTTAATGATGGTACAGTGATATTGATAACGCTTGTAACTTATGCATTTACAGTCAACAATTTTTTGCCAGCTTTCCTTCCTGCTTTTGGCGGCAGCAGCAACTGTTGACTTCAACCTAGATTATATGTTTATATTGTCCCTATTTCTCTAAAATGATTGTTTGCTCCTCTTGAGAGAAATATGCAGCCCTGGTAGACTTGTCCATGTTAGCAATTGGTCATATGGTGCAAACACCTATGTGAACGCACCCGTCCCTAGATAGGGAAAACCTGGATTGATATAAATTGATAACCACAGTCGTGACACCACGTATGCAGGATTACGGTTGTAGGGTTAGTGAAGCCAGCTAACGAAAATAAATCCTGGACATGTTGAACTTGCTTTGTAGTATAAGCCACTGGACAATGAGTTCTGTTGAAGCAGGACTCCAGCCGTGGTTACACAATTGAAAGTGTCCCAAATATTGTCCAAGACTCAAACACTAAAATGCCATACCTGCAGAGAGATGTCATTAATCTGGACATCATCAGTGCTCCACTTCCCAAAAAGCTTGATTTCAGGGGTTTCAGCCACTGCTGGGGCAGTCTCCCAGGACTCTGAAGTCACTAACAAGAAACAGAAGATTTGGTCAGGTAACATCATAACTTATTAGATTTAAGGTGGTACCATCAAGCAGGTTCCACCATGCATGACCAGTCCTTATGCCTTGAGTCTAATAGAAATACAGGCCTACTATCCCACAATATTCAACGGATAGTCACATCGAGGCCTAACGTCAAGAAAGATAATGCGAGACAAGATTAATACGAACTTGATGCATCAGCAAATGCCTTCAACGGCTATTGTATTGGTAACAAACCCATGCACGGATAGGTGGCTAACATGCTAACTAAGGTGAGCCATTACAACTGTCAACAGTAACACATTGGCTATTGACAGCCTACCGAGATATGTTTACGTCAGAAGTGGACAGCAGAAAAAAGTTAATACAGGCTACTTGTATACAATTCATTAACGGGCCCAAAAAAATTAAGAGGCAAAATATATTAATACGCGTCCACACCATGGCTAGGCCCACAAGCCTGAAATCTGCTCAAGTCTCAACTAGTCGGCTTGTGTGCGCGGTTTCGTCAAATCCCAAACTAAAATAAAAACAATTACATATAACGACTTAAGATTAAGTTACAGCTAAGTGAAAAACTCCAGGTATATCACTTGCTCAAGTGTACCGCGAGGCAGCGAACTAGATAGTTTGGATGCACGTGCTAACGTTAGGCTAACCATTTGCCCACATTCAAAATTTGTTTTCTTTAAAACGGAGATTACAAAGAAAATGTTGCGCTAACACTGACTCAAATGAAAACATGCAATATAAAGCGTAATATGGCTCGACATTGGCCGTTTCTGTACAACTCAGGGCCTGAAAATAACGCGTTTATTAACTCACTTGTGTCAGCCGCTCCGTACCACACTTCTCAGAGACGGAAAAGGGCCTGTTCTGGGCGCCTCACGAAGAAGATATCCAGCGAGGCGGAAATGAGGCAGAAATATCCGGTTTGTACAGCTTTTATGGAATTGTAGTCCAGAAATCTTTATCGTTCTCATCTCTAAAATTTTTAAAAAAAGGAACAAACTGAAATTGAATGCGTACCTTTGAAAAATATTACAACAGCTTTCTTTTGAATTCCAATTATTATTTCTGGTGATCTACATTTTCTATTTCAATTAAAATATCCTACTCCTAAACACCAAATAGCACTGATTGCAGCACAGATTTGGAATTTATATTTATTTTCCATTAGAGTTGACCACGTTACACGAGCAACAATGGCTAATCTAATACAGACCATCGATAGGTGTTCACAATTATTAATGCACAATGATCAATTTTCTCCTTCTGACAAATTCAAAATATTTGAAGAAAAAAAATCCCAGTTACAAAATGTATTCACACACTACTGTAGGTCGTTCTGGTTAAGTGTTTGCTAAATTACTTAAATGTAATTCAGAATTCAAGCATAAGCTGCAATTGTAAACTGAAAAAAGCATGTAGACAGTTTAAAGAACAGTATTTAACACACACGCACACTTTCTCCTATTCCCTTATGCAGCATACATTTTACAGATAATACCTGGGAAGAAACTGTGACAATATTACAAATCATGCACATATAATTCCACAATGTTTTAAATATATCATGGTATAGCAATCCTTCCTGACATTATTTCAGATTAACCTCTATTTACATTACAAACTCAGGACAATCCTTTTTTAAAAACCGTAGAATGGTTTTGATCATTTTCTTTCTCTTTCTGAAAAAGAAACACTGTATTTTGGCCACTGTACATTATTAGATTTTCAACCAAAACAAGGTTATTATTATTATTACTATTATTATAAGGGAATGTACTGCCCTCTCAATAATTGATTGCGCACAATGACTGCAACTAAAACACTGTGTATTTGTTGTTGAATTTTGGCCCACTCTTCAATGCAGGATTGCTTTAACTCCGCAATATTTGTAGTTCTTTCATGCTGTGAATGAGAAAAGAAATTACATTTAAGTACCAGAAATCACAGCCACCTCCTTGAAGACAATCGCCATCCTAGGAAACTAATAGAGACCATGTACATAAAATGCTAATACAGCAAGTAACAGTTACTATAACAGCTCACAGACACCCGCCCCTCCATTCTTGTTTTGGTCTGGTCTGATTATTACCCCATTCCCATAGAAACATGCTGCAGAACAAAATATCTCTCAGGCATATTTTTTGCAAGTCCCTCTTCAGCATCCCCCAGCACATACAGAAAACATTTGCCATTGAGATGTCTTGCTCTAGGGCACCCTCTGAGGTGCTTGGGAATTCAGCGAACCACTGCTGCATTTAATGTTTTTACTTTGTAACATGCTGATAGAAATCCTATGAATCAAAGTTCTTAATGTAGGAGAGGTGAGTTTGTTCGACATCATATATTTTTAAATGCAATATCAGAGAATGTTTTGTAGTAATAAATAATGGGACATCTTTGAATGGGCTGGCTTAATAACTCTGTTTTACTTCATTAATTGCACCCACCTGGTGTCCCAGGTCTAAATAAGTCCTTGATTAGTGGGGTGCAATGAAATGGTCAATGGTAACAACTTGTACGGCCCAGTCCTCAACCTACTCACCCTTCCAATAGAAGCAAATTCTCTGACCCACTTAGGAAAGATGAAACAGTCTGGACTCCAAAAACATTGGAAAGACTTCTATTAGGCTGCAGCTAAACAAAAATATAAAATTCAAGTTAGTTCATGCCTCAGCAGACATTAGCACATGCAGTGAATGTGCTAAGATGTAAATGATAAAACAAGCATTATTGAGCTCATTGAAGCTTGTGTTGTTTATAGCAGTAGTTTTCAAACCTCTCCTCAGAAGACATCCATCCATTCCATGTATTTGAAATATTCCAGAGTTAGAACACCTGAGGTGCATTCAGTACCTTTGAACGTTTGCTACGTTCACAAAATCTTTGTACTGTACAACGGGTTTCCAGCAAATGTTCTTGAACCAACTTAGGTTTGCTCCTTTTTGCAGGGGAAGTGGCAAGTCGTGGCTTGAAGCAAAACTTGATGTATTTAAAAGGCCAGGGGTGACTACATTCCCTAATCCACAACCAAAACCCTCCCAATTTTTCAACAGGTCATTCTGTAGCATTGCTTTATTCTAATGAGCATCCCAGAATATTAAAACAAACTGAACACAGCTTCTGATTCAAATTCACATCGAATGGTAAAGCCTATGATTAGTGAATCAGGTGTGCTATTTTGTGGGTGTATCCATTCTGCCAAACCAAATGTCTGAAAAGTGACAAAAAAAAAAAACAATGTCCGGTAGTTCCCCTCCCCCTACCTGAATCTGTCCAATAGAAACTGTCACAAAATTTAGCAAATAAAACATTGTTTGGCAGAAAAAACAACCTAGGGCTAAAAAAATAAAAATTGTGAAATGTCAGGGGGTTCCCAAGGAAAGGTTTGAGAACTGGTTCAAAGCCCCATTAGCAAACATTACCCCCTCATCGGTGAACTATTTGATAACCCACCCAGAGGAATTTGGCTGGGCTGGTCACTGGAGCTCCTGATGTTACTCTGACAGTTAAACCCTGCTTTGATGTGAACAGGCCGTGGGCTACTGAGGAGTGTCCCAAGTGTCCAAGTACAGCTGTGTTAAGCTGCACTTCAGAGCTAAAGGTACAGCTCTGGTAGAGTTGCAAAATGAAAGAAACTTTCAATAAGTCACTGGTTTCCAAGAAATATTGGTTGGAGGATTCCAGATTTCCTTCTTGATCTGGGAATCCTTCCACCAGGATTTGTTTTGGTAGGAAATGTGATTTATTTTAACTTCCTGAAATATTGCAAGTCTTTGGCATTCAAGAGAGAAGCAGTGATGATCTGTGCTTTAACAATACAACTTCCCTCTTTACTCAGTCTCATTCTCAGTTCCAAGTGTACCATGATAGGCAGGATGTTTTATTTTATTTATATTCTCATTTTCATCCCGCTACAATACACAATGAAAGTCACATGATCAAGTGTATAGTAGAACAAGGAATGCAAGATGGCTACGAACGCAACAGAATGTCCACCAGCTGCCGAGGACCCGCTCCTGATGTGTGAATATAAGAATGGTATTTATTACTCGTCGCCAGGCATTCCAGAAGCAGACGGATCATGTTCTCCGGATTACAAAGCCAGAAAATATTTAACGGTTGGACTTGGCGACTCTCTCCAACTCGTCCTTCTTCTTGATGGCATAAGAGTTAGATGAACCCTAAGGGGGACACAAATATTCAACACCCTGATCCATAATAAACACCTAGAATACCCCACCCCCCCACTATACTTAAATTGCCAACCTTGGCTGCATTGATTAGCTCATCGGCGAGGCACTCAGCGATGGTCTTGATGTTCCGGAAGGCAGCTTCTCTTGCTCCAGTGCAGAGCAGCCAGATAGCCTGAGACAGGAGACCCGGTATTGGTTATATAATATTATTATTTTTATTTTTTTTTTAAAAACACTTGAGAACAGACACCTACATCTTTCAAAGCAAGGCAAAAGGGGCAGTGTACACTGGTTGGCCTTGCACTATAGTCCTATCGATGGTTAATTGAAAACTTTACCTCAAACTGGAATGCATCATCTACACCTTTTTTGAGCTTGCAACATGCCTGGCAACAATTAATGCAAGGCCTACAAACAATCAATAGACTAGGACATTCAACAAGCAACAGACTAAACAAATGAGAAAGCAAACCTGCGCAAGACTAACATGCGTATGTTTTGGTAAACTTCTCCCTTTTTTCATTTATTTAAATTGCTAAACTTTACTCAGGAAACCTAGCATTTATTAAGGCGACAACAATAGTATACGATTTACATGTTTTAGGTTATTACATGTGAGGATTGCTTCTAAAATGCTGATAACATTAAAGGGTCATCTAAACAGTACAGTAAGTTGGTAAAGGAATGAATGACACAGGAGACCAGACATTTAGCAGGACTGAAGTTCACAGAATATGAAGGAACTACACAATATCAACATGGCAATCATGCTTTTCAAAAGGAAATTCTGTATCTGAGCTGGTGATTGGCTGCACCACAAAAGACTACAGCCAATGAATAGGCCAAGAACATCACTCTGCGAGCACTCTAGCACACCAAAACAATGAGGGCTGCAAAGGCGTGACTCTAGCCTCGCTTACACAAACAAGCATGTAGTTATTCTAAATTATTCAATGTTTTGCAGCTTGGATTTGGGACCAGTGACCACAAACACCATTAGCGGGTAACAAGTGTGAGAACACGATGTTACCTGGTTGACCCGACGCAGGGGGGACACGTCAACGGCCTGTCTCCTTACGGTACCAGCACGACCAATACGGGTCGAGTCCTCACGCGGCCCGCTGTTGATGATGGCATTGACCAGCACCTGCAGGGGGTTCTGATGAGGCAGGGGAGAGAAAACATGATCAACGAGCTGTAATGTAATAGCCTACATTTAGACAATCCAGACTAAGCATGGACAAAATATCGACACTGTTCCAGGCCTTTTGGCACAGGGTTGCCCATTTAATTAGATAGCACTGCTTTCTAGAGCTGGGTCCTTTTAAGCCTCCACTGGATTATATGCAGTCACTATGACAGACAGACATAGTGGCGGGAGGCTAACTAGCATGGAGTTAAAAGCAATGTCTGCTTTCGTAATGGCACCGTATTCCCCTATTTATTGTACTACTTGACTATGGGCCAGTGTAGTACACTACACAGGAAATAAGATACCACAGAGAAAAATAATTGTGGATAAGGTTGAGACTGTACCCACCTCCCCTGTCAGCAGGTGAATGATCTCAAACGAGTGCTTGATGATTCGACAGGCCATCAGCTTCTTGCCGGTGTTGCGGCCGTGCATCATCATGGAGTTGGTCAGACGCTCCACAATGGGACATTGGGCCTTACGGAAACGCTTGGCGGCATAACGGCCCCCAGAGTGTGGCAGGTACTTGGCGTACTTCTCCTTCACGGCAATATAATCCTGAGATGATTGAAAGAGAATATATACAAGTTTTTGTCTTACCAATTTTCCACTCAATGCTTACAGAAAGACATCAATCTTCATGTTTCTGAGCTGGTGGTTGGCTGGGTCACCAGAGACTACAGCCAATGAATAGGCTAAGATGCTTACTCTCCGAGCACTCTAGCACACCAGTACAATGGGTTGTAAAGGCGTAACTCTAGCCTCGCTTGCATAAGCAAATGACATATTACAATGTACAGTCCTCATGGTCCCAAAAAGACAGAAATCCCTTACTTGCAGGGAGATGTCATTGATCTGAACGTCGTCCGTGCTCCATTTACCGAAGAGCTTGATTTCTGGCATTTCAGCCACTGCCTGAGCAGTCTCCAAGAACTCAGAAGTCACTGAAAAAAATCCACATTTGTCAGGTAACATCATTGATGACGTAATTACTAGATTAAGGGAGGTACTACCACCTGTGACCTCAGATCCCAATTTTTTCATTTCAGTGCGAGACGTGGAGGACCCAGCCAGACTTCTATAGAAACTGACTAAATATACAGAACACGCGTTGTTTGTAAAAGTAACACACCCCTAAAATATATGTATAAAATACCTCCAGCTAATAGCGTTAAATGATGAATTAGAGATAAATCATTTTAAAAGTGGAACCCTAGAAGCAAAAACAGTTCACAACTTTAACAACCAGCTCGAGTGATTCCATTTCAAACACTCGTGTCTAACTTTTTTAATCGTGAGTTTCTACATTTTATTCGAAGGATGGTGTTTATAAAATGGCATAGATAATGCCTCTCAATTGGTCCAATAGATTTGGAGACGGTTCATCCTAACCCAATCAATGCACATGTTGGCTTTTGGTCTGACACGTCACAATCATGCGCCAAATTATTTACGCAGTCTGTGCACTGCAATGCCCGATATATTATCGTAAACTTGGGCCATTTTGAATATCAGCGCAGATAAGTGTGTAGAGTTTTTGGGTTACTCCTAAAGTGCTCCGCGTCCGCCATGCTTTTTAGATGCATCTTCAAATGCAACTTAACTTCACTGTGTCATGCTGCTGCTGACGATGCAGCCCGAAAGGCTAGGTGCGGAGAGTGAGCGCCGCAGGCTGCTCAGAAGAACAGTGTTAGCACCTTTCTTTAATACCTCAGTGGCCAACATGTGCGCAAGTCTTGACATGTGATATCACAGAGCCGCTGGGAAAACCTGTAGCGAACAGTATTTACCGCATTAATTAATTTTGTTAAATGAAATATGCACAGCTTAACAGGGCAGGCCGCGCCGACCGGAGACAATTGTGCCGATGAGTGATGCGTTCCTGAAGAAAAGGCATTTATTTTTATGAATGCCGGGAACCGAATCGCAGCGATGGAAGAATTGAGTAATTTATTTGGATCACTGATTTGCATAGGCTATCCTTTTCCTTAAAACCAAATTACCTGCAGTAGAGTTATACAATCATTTATAAATGATGCGTCATAACTTGCCAAAACTAGCAAGATTGTAGCGAAAGCAGACACTGTGCGGAAAAACAGAACCTTAACCGAAAACAGTAACTGCAGACAAGAGCGGAGGTAAAATTTAATCGGCTTGGAAAAGTTTAACATACTAATTAACTACTTTTTCCATTCACCCAACTACCAAGTTGTTTTCTAGGTATCAAAATAATTTATGCTCTCGTTTTGAAATTGCCCACTCGATACTGTTTACTATTGAATACATATACTTTATTTAATTTGAATACTTTAACATGAGCATAATTTACATTGTTTTCTGTTTTCAACAAAATACATACAGAACGAAATTGCCCCCGTACGCAGAAAAATGCGCATCAGTATTTTTATCACGCATCAAACAAAAGCCAAACATTCCACCGGGATTTGGTTAGGTACACAGTTAATCTACATAGGAATGGACAAGGCTAAAACTATAAAGAAAAAAAAACCGCTAGCAATAATTTACACGTTTAATATAGAAAAATATAGTTTTTATAGCCCCGCGCGAACGCTGAACTGGTAGCTAGCGACACTGCCCATGTGTTAGCTTCTTGCTAGTTAATCTTCTCCGACTGAAATAATTTCAACACGGAATCAACATTCAGTTAATTAAAATAAACATTTTAGACTAAAATATTAATCTGTTATTATCTCAAATGCAAACATAAAATAACACGTTCGATTAATTGACATGATGTTTGTAAGAAATGTTTAAATATAAATACGTTGAACTCACTTTTGTGACTGCCGTTCAGTACCACACTTCTTAGGAAAAGGGTCTAATCAGGGACATGCAGATAATATTCAGCGACGGAAATGAGGCAGAAGCATCCGTTTTGTACGGCTTTTAGAGAATGGTCAAATTCTCGTCTCACACCGGGTCTACACAAAAACCATGACGAGTGCTTACCGCCACACCGTCTGCGTGAGGTACTGCACTAGCTCACAGAACGGAACGGCGCTTAGGTGTTTTAGTGTCGAAATGAACAAGTTAAACAGCACTATTTGACCTATCAAATACGTTTTTGACGGGTGAAATAACATAAATCTGTTGTAGATTTTGCTTGCATTGAATTTTGATGACAGGAACTTTGTCACTACTGACAATAGCTATTAATAGGTCTGCAAATAATTCTCCAGATGTGTTTACAATACTGTTTTATTAAGCCATGCTTTTTTGACCGAATTGAAAAACGCCAATGTCAGGATTTGTGTGACGATTTTAAAAACTATTGTAGACTACAGGCCAAGTAGTTCCAAATCCTGATTCTTCACATGACCATCCCAAAAGGCACGGGAGGAATGATCGATCCTGCTGATGCCCGCCAGTCACATGCAAAGCAATGCACAGATTCATCCTAATAAGATTAAGAACAAGCATTCCTTCAAAATCGATGGCAGTTTGGAAAGTTGAGGCAGACAGTCTCATAAAGAGTACCTCCGTAACGCATAAATACCTTTTTAAGCAACATATTTACTGGGTTATCTTTTTCTGAGGAAACATTTTCTTGCTTGCCCTGATAACGACATGAAACGGACTGAACAGAAAACGTGACATCATCACCTAGTTATGTCATGTAATAGGGCAGTGTTGTTGTGGTGCCTGGATAAGTGGGTGTACTGTAATTCTAAAATAGCCTATTTATCATGTTAGCTTTCATTGGATTTAAATGTACAGGCCCCTAGTGCACATTTTTTTTACGTTAGTGATGTTGATGTAGCATAGGTAGCGTTACGGTTAGAGCATCTGACCAGTATCCTAAAGGTGAAAAATATGTTCTTTCCTTGAGCATTGAATGCTCCCAGGTAGCTCGACGGCAGCACGCACCTCGAAGCGGTTCGGTCAAATGCTAACTGTAAATCTCTGTTGGACCTTGCGTGCAAACTGACGAATTGCCAGTTATCTTCTCTTTTTCCATTAAATACGTTTGTAAATCAAACATGCTACTTTGTACCTATAAACTATCATTTCACTTAGTTTAAAATGAGCGAATAATCAATCTGACCATACATGTTGAGGGAAATATTTTATTAACACTTCCTTGTATACAATCTACTGTTCTATTGGTTTTAAAAACATCTTCATTTAATTGTCTAGCAGCTATTAACATTATCCTAGACATGATTGTTGTAGTCAGTTCTCTAAGGAATAATATTCGGGATTTAACAGACATTCACATTCGTTCCTCGGTTCAGGGCAGGCTTCCTTCCACATTTAGAGACCGTGGTAAAAGAGAAAACCTAGTACTTGGCGAAATGTCAGCAGACGAATATAGAATTATTAATGATTCTCATCAACATCAGTCCACATGCTAAATACTATACCACATTTCATATGGTCACAAAGATCTTTATTGATTTACTAATAATCAATAAATCAATGGAAACACGTTTCATTCTGTATATCTTCAATATCTTTTTCAATAATGGTCATAGAAAACCTGATGTTGCAAATTATTCTATAAATAGTTGGCCTACTTGTTCAACCTTTGTTTTGGTGAAAAAAATAATTATGCATTTATTAATAATCAATAAATGAATGGAAACGTGTTTAATTCTGTATGTCTTCAATATCTTTTTCAATAATGGTCGTTCAAACTTCAAACCTGATGCATAATAATAATAATAATAATGCATTATATATATATAGCACTACTCAATGACCCAAAGACACTTTACAAAAAGAACATGGAACAGAAACAAACAAAAAAAAATACCATGAGAAAACAAAGAAAATTTAGAGAATGGGATTGGGCATGGCTAGTGGTAGGCGATTTTGAACAGATGAGTCTTGAGGCGTTGCTGGAAGATGGGTATTGTCTCAGAGTCACGGATGGTTTTGGGGAGAGAGTTCCAGAGCCTAGGAGGAGCCCTTGAGAATGCCCTGTCACCAAAGCCTTTGAGCTTGGACTTGTGGATTATGAGGTAGCCCGCAGTACCGGAACAGAGTGAGAGTGTAGGTTGAAATGGAAGAAGGTCAGAGAGGTAAGCAGGGGTGATATTGTTTAGGGCTTTGTGTCAGTAGGAGGATCTTGTAGTCAATGCGTTGGGAGATAGGAAGCCAGAGTAATTCACAAAGGATAGGGGTGGTATGCTGCCGGGACTTGGTGTGAGTGAGTAGTCTGGCCGCAGAGTTTGGAACCATTTGGAGCTTATGGAGGGATGTGGATTTGATGTCGGAGAGTAGGGAGTTGCAGTAGTCAAGATGGGAGGTTATACACATGTATTAGGGTTTCAAGCAGCAGGACGGGAGAGTGAAGGTCTGAGTTTGGCGATGTTGTGAAGATGGAAGAATTAAGATTTTACAGTCTGTTTAATGTGCTAATCAAAGGAGAGTGTAGAGTCCAGAATGACGCCAAGGTTATGTGCATGGGGGGATGGATAAACAACGGTGTTATCGATGCAGAGAGTGAAAGTGCCAGTTTTGGTGAGGGTGGATTTGGTTCCAATGAGTATGAGTTCTGTTTTGTCACTGTTTAGTTTGAGGAAGTTTTCCTTCATCCATGCTTTTATTGCAGTCAGGCAGGATTCAATATGGGTCAGAGGTGGGTTGGTAAGAGATTTGGTGGCTAGATACAGTGAGGGAAAAAAGTATTTGATCCCCTGCTGATGTTGTACGTTTGCCCACTGACAAAGAAATGATCAGTCTATAATTTTAATGGTAGGTTTATTTGAACAGTGAGAGACAGAATAACAACAAAAAAATCCAGAAAAACACATTTCAAAAATGTTATAAATTGATTTGCATTTTAATGAGTGAAATAAGTATTCAACCCCTCTGCAAAACATGATTTAGTACTTAGTGGCAAAACCCTTGTTGGCAATCACAGAGGCCAGACGTTTCTTGTAGTTGGCCACCAGGTTTGCACACATCTCAGAAGGGATTTTGTCCCACTCCTCTTTGCAGACCCAAGTCATTGAGGTTTCGAGGCTGACGTTTGGCAACTTGAACCTTCAGCTCCCTCCACAGATTTTCTATGGGATTAAGGTCTGGAGACTGGCTAGGCCACTCCAGGACCTTAATGTGCTTCTTCTTGAGCCACTCCTTTGTTGCCTTGGCTGTGTGTTTGGGTCATTGTCATGTTGGAATACCCATCCACGATCCATTTTCAATGCCCTGGCTGAGGGAAGGAGGTTCTCACCCAAGATTTGACGGTACATGGCCCTGTCCATCGTCCCTTTGATGCGGTGAAGTTGTCCTGTCCTCTTAGCAGAAACCCCCCCCCCAAAGCATAATATTTCCACCTGCATGTTTGATGGTTGGGATGGTGTTCTTGGGGTCATAGGCAGCATTCCTCTTCCAAACACGGCAAGTTGAGTTGATGCCAAAGAGCTCGATTTTGGTCTCATCTGACCACAACACTTTCACCCAGTTCTCCTCTGAATCATTTAGATGTTCACTGGCAAACTTCAGACCCGCCTGTACATGTGCTTTCTTGAGCAGGGGGACCTTGAGGGCGCTGCAGGATTTCAGGCCTTCCCGGAGTAGTGTGTTACCAATTGTTTTCTTGGTGACTATGGTCCCAGCTGCCTTGAGATCATTGACAAGATCCTCCCGTGTAGTTCTGGGCTGATTCCTCACCGTTATCATGATCATTGCAACTCCACGAGGTGAGATCTTGCATGGAGCCCCAGACTGAGAGAGATTGACAGTTCTTTTGTGTTTCTTCCATTTGCGAATAATCACACCAGCTGTTGTCACCTTCTCACGAAGCTGCTTGGCGATGGTCTTGTAGCCCATTCCAGCCTTGTGTAGGTCTACAATCTCGTCCCTGACATCCTTGGACAGCTCTTTGGTCTTGGCCATGGTGGAGAGTTTGGAATCTGGTTGATTGATTGCTTCTGTGGACAGGTGTCTTTTATACAGCTAACAAGCTGAGATTAGGAGCACTCCCTTTAAGAGTGTGCTCCTAATCTTTGCTCGTTACCTGTATAAAAGACACCTGGGAGCCAGAAATCTTTCTGATTGAGGGGATCAAATACTTATTTCACTCATTAAAATGCAAATCAATTTATAACATTTTTGACATGCGTTTTTCTGGATTTTTTTGTTGTTATTCTGTCTCTCACTGTTCAAATAAACCTACCATTAAAATTATAGACTGATAATTTCTTTGTCAGTGGGCAAACGTACATCATCAGCTGGGGATCAAATACTTTTTTCCCCTCACTGTATATTTGTGTATCATCAGCATAACAGTGGAAATTAAGGTTGAAGTGACGGACGATTTGACCAAGGGGCAAGATGTAGATGAAGTGTGTGAGGACCAATTACTGGCATATTACTCATAGTACGGTACAGCTGGTCTACCTGTTCAATCTTTAGTTTGGTCAAAAATGTCATTATGGATTTATTAATGATCAATAAATCGATGGAAACAATTTCTGTATATCTCCAATATATTTTCCAATACTGGTCATAGAAAATTGAAATCTAATGCATAGTACTCTAGAAATAGCTGGTCTACTTGTTCAACCTTTGTTTTGGTGTTTCCCTTGATTTATTGATTATTATTAACCACACATTAATCATTTCAATATGAGCTGAGATGGAAATAACCCTTAGAGAAATGACTACAACAACCATGCCTAGGATAATGCCTTCAGCTGCTAGACAATTAAATGTTTTTTTAAAACAAAACGTTAATAAAACAAAAAAGACCTTTTTCACCTACTCAAAGGTTGAACAACTTGGCCAGCTATTTCCAGAATAATATACATCAGGTTTGAAGATTCTGTGACCATTTCCGATAAAAGATATTGAAGATGTACAGATTAAAGTGTGTTTTATTGATTATTAACAAATCAATACCTTTTACCACCAGCTATTTAGAATAACATGCATCAGGTTTTGGGTATCTTTGACCCTTATTGAGAAGCATTGAAGATATACAGAATAAAACTTGTTTCTATTGATTTATTGATTATTAATAAATCCATAATTACTCCTTTCACCAAAAAAGGTTGAACAAGTAGGCAAGCTATTTTTAGAATAATATGCATCAGGTTTGGAGCAACTAGCCCGAAAGGAAGACACAGCAAGAGTCAAACATAGTTCAAATCCCAAACACCATTCCTTGTAGCACACATTTGGAAAATAAATTTATTTTCCACATTACAAAGTTCACGACTTCACAATATCCCTTCTGCTTTAAACTATAATTATTCAGAATATAAATCTTAAAGCACATTGGTAAAGTCTGTCTTTTAGCAAAATCCAAGAAAATATTGGAACATCTAAATGTAGGTTAAGAGGTATAAGTGTACATTTACACCACATCCCAATTCATTTGTCCAATCAGACCAACTCTGAAAAAGATCTGTGAAAAGTTTAGTGGAAAAATACAACAAATGAGCAGCCTTTGTAAATACTGCCATAAAAATGTTTTGGACAGAGGGTCAACAAAGCTTTGACTTAAGGTACATCCCCAAATTAACTTTATAAATGGCTTTAAAATGTAAACCCTGACACATTTTAAAATCTGTTGTCCCCCATTATAAAAACTTAAGGGGGACAATAGATCAGTCTACATAACCGCTACGTAGCCTGGGTGATAGTCTCCCCAAATTAAATTCCTTTTCCTGTGCTCCATGTCACATGCCAATGACAAGGAGTGCAAGGATTGGAAAGTTAGCTGAAGACATCAGTATTTTATGGCAATCGACTGTAATTAGTCACATGCAATATCTCAAATGGCCGATGCATTCTTAGTGGCATCATTCATAAAACTACATGTTTACTGAAACCTTGTTTGACAAGCTGTTATAAAAAGTAATGAAATGTAACATTGAAATTATATAATTAGCTTTGAAAGCTGCATCTGCTATTGACATATTGTTGCAAGCTTACCCACAATTGCACATAATGGAGCAGCTTTTTGTATTCTAACTCAGATGATAGAAGCGCCACAACAGATATTATAATAAGGGATTCAAAACGATTTGTAGATACAGAGCAATCAAAGGATTCACACTAACCTCACAAAACCCTTTTCCAAAATGTTCATCAACATCCTCATTGGAGCCTTATTGAATCGATTTTACATTTCAAACAGGTATGGTCATGGGATTGTAGTCTGTAATATCCTAAAATCTCCATAATGATTTAGAATACACATCTAAAATGAGCCAGCTGTGCCAGAGTATGATGCTAAACATATTCACAGAATGTGGTAACTGTGCTCCATTTTCAATACGTTTAGTCTAAGGCTGGTTTTATGGACACAGATTAAGCCTAGTCATATACAAAACAAAATCACATTCAGTAGACATTCTGCATTCATCTTGGTTTTGTTTTCCCGGACTCAGCTTTATCTGTGTCTGCAAAACCGCCCCGACTGTTTCTCCAGTAGCTCAGTTGGTAGAGCAAGGACACTTGCAAAGCAAGGATTGTAAGGTAGATTCCTATGGTGGGCCAGAATGAAAATGCTTGTAACTGTGAATTGCTCTGAATGTGTCCACTAAACGCCTTAAATGTACTCACAACATTGTTGTAGATGCGGACAGTCACACTGAATTCAACTTCTTAACTAATAATTAAAAAACCCTTAAGTGAGTTGAATCAGGTGATTTTGTCCTGGGCAACAACAGAAATGTGTGCAGTTTGAGTACTCAGACTGGAGTTGAAGAACACTGATATAGATAATTCAAGAGTGAACAGTTTCTCTTTTGTAATCTACTATTGATTTATGCATATAACATTCACCAGAAAGAGACAATAATATTAAACATTAACACAATACTTCAATGTCAACAATGTTAAAAATATTTGTACATAAATACATAATCCCTAGTTTTAGACTACTTATAGTAATTTCAATTCAACATCTAGTTCTCAGAGAGGAAGTGGCTTTTTAAGTGTGTTTCCAGTCCTGACAAAACCTGTCCACATGGGAATACAGTGAGCGGACTGATACAGACTCAATTTAGTCAAAGCCACATTGCATGTCAACAGTTTCTCTTTTTCCAATAAATACATCCCAATCGTGGTCTGCCTTAAGAACCTGCTCTTCGATAATAAAAGTAGCAGTTCCAAAGGCAATCCCCTTTTCATATACTCACATTAAAAACACCTGGTATAACAAACACTTGACAAAAATAAACCATTCCCTTTCTGATAAAAACAGACATGGGTTTGATCAAACGCCTGAAATATCTAAATACAATGAGAGGTAGGGGTATGTCAATACGTCATGCTTAGGTACAGGTAAATGTCAAAATAGCACTGCCACCCTTTACCCTTTTCCATCCCTTCATACTCCTCTTTATAATTTGAATATGTTGTTCCTTTTTTCATCCACTCCCCTTTTTTGAGTACTCTCTTTTTGCAGTACTTTGGTTTGGAACAATGGAACAGTCACCTGGGAAACATTCTACAAAACTTAAGGCATGATTTCTACTGCAAAGGTTGACCGAGTACCTCAGCAACAGCAATGACCACCATGAGGGTTAAAAAGACATTTGTTACAATCTAAAACAAAAGGTTAAAGTCACTCTAGCAATGAGAGGACCTGGGCAGTGTTCTGCAAATATTACAGGATGTCACTCAGGCACTGTTTTGTGGTACGTTCTGATGTAGGCGGAGTAAAAAAAAACATGTACCAGTCTAGTTACATCTGGGTTAAAATATTATTATGACAGTATGTTTGCAATTATTTTCACAGAAATGAAAGAAAATTAAGTAGTTCACAAAGTGTTGCAGATGAGAATATCACACACAGTGGAAATAAACATATCACACTGTAGAGGTGATAACGATGCATTGTTATGATTGTATTAAATATGACCAGACACAGGCCCTGGACCAACCAACTTTTCAATAAAAAACAATAAAAATGTTTAGTCCTGTGCTAGGATTAATCTGTGCCTGGGAAACTGAACTGTAGTGTTGTTTGGTGCATTCTGCTCTAGACAAGCCACTTCACAATGCAGCTGTTGAACACTGTGTCATTGGAGTGCCATTTGACATGCTCTACTCCTGCCACAGAGCAAAGGAACATGTCCCCACGAGCATCCAGGGTCTTCAGGCCAAACAAATCTCTCAAATATAACTGGGAAAGAAGGAGATTAATTTATGACCAACATTTTGCTTGTGAATTGTTTTATAATGCTTAGTTGCGCAATGAGAATGGAACAGAAAAATCTGTAAGAAGTGGAAATACATGTTTCTCGTACAAGAAAACAAATCACATCAATGTGCCTATATACAATATATAAGAATCTGGAATGCATGACTGTAATGTAAAATAATACTTACGTCCTGGTCCTTCATTTCAACCACAGTCTCGTTGTTGTCATAAAATCCAAACTGACTAACAAAAGCAAAAGAAAACAGAAAGAGTGACTGGATGCCCTTTCAAGATGTATAAAGACAGACATAAGATTCTGCTTAAAAGCTTAACATTGAGAATAGAACTAGGGAAATACTTGGATAAATAAGGGATACACATTCAGTAGGTGCTGCCACACAGTTGTGTTTCTTGAGTTAAGTTTCTCAGTCTAGCATTAGAAGTGCGATAATTGTTGGGGCACTTTTGGCAGAAGCTCCAGTGATGAAGACTGCTCAACTTGCTGATGTACAAGTGGATGTAGAAAAAACCCCAGAATGGCTTGCAACAGAAGCTCAGGAAGACATCCCGCAAACCACTCCCTCTAGCTCATTGAGAGTTAATTCCACAAGACAGGGTTGTAAGTACAATTAAATATCTAAAAATTCAGGGAGGAGAAAGTGTGGATAAAACAAACAAATATGTAAAATTATTTTATTTTAGTACTCAGCCATAACTTATCAAGCAGATAAGCATATTGCTGTTCCATTATATAAAGAAGATTACCAAGAATATTCTACTATCTAGGAATGAAGAAGCAGAAATGAACTAGTCACCTGGACTGCCAGGGTGTGATGACTCCATCGTCTGGCCCGCCAATTAAAACCAATTTCTTGATGCGTAGGAAGTTTTTTTTCCAGACTGTGTGAATGAGGGACATGTTATTCTAACTTTAGCATAAAAATTGTAATTGCTGATATAAGAACAATACATATCACAGCAACAAGTGCAATGAGAAAAAGGTTCAGATAAAATGCAGAGCAATACGGCAAACTCTCTTTTCTGAAATTAATATAATATTTCAGCATGGATTTATATAAAACCCACAGCAATGTAGACAGACAAGATTCAGTCAACAGAAGTTGCTGACCTGTTGAATTGGGATTTTGCCTCTCACTGTTCAATAAAGCCAGATAATCACTGCCGTTTATGTACATGTCCGTGTGATGGGGGTCTGATAGAGAAAACAAATTGAACAACTTATCAGTGCAACCACAGAAAGTTAATAGTGGAGTAAAGACACAGCCATGACCAAAAGTACTGGCATCATTAATAAATATAACCACAAAAATTCTACAAAATAATACAAATACTGGGCTATATTTTTATGCTAAAAATGTGAAGACAATATTTTATACTAATACAACTGCTCAGAATGATTATTTCTTTCTGGGTATAACCCCGCGCACGCGCACTGTCCAAGGATAATGGTACTGAGGATTTTCCTTAAATGGCCCTGGACCAACCTGAGTTGGAAAACACATTGGGAGGAACCTAAGACCATTAATTCATCCTAAACCTTCCCAGAACTTTGATATCCTTTGCCTGCATGTATGGACTCTTCAGTTCAAACCACAGGGGTTAATTTTGGGGGGCATTTTTGTGCTTTTATTTGTTATAGAGAGAGTGAGGAAAGAGAGTGGTTAAATAGCAATGAGTAGGAATTGAAACTATGCCGCATGTTGCATGAATCGAAGCCATGACATTGGAACTTGTATTGGATCCGATGCTATGGTCAGATGACTAGAAAACAGAGCTCTTTGGCCACACACACCGGTAAACTAAAACTGTGGGAGTTGAGTAACAAATCTTCATCATTCCCAGTCCTCAGCTCACTCACCTTTCCAGTAGTTGCAGATGGATATCCTCTGACCGACCGCGGTGTAGCAAAAGTGAAACAGATTGGACTTCATGAACTCAGGAAATATGTACTTGAGGTAGTCTGTATCTGAAGGGAAACAAGCATTAGGATGAGTTTCTGTTTAGCCCAGGTCTCAGCTTCGCTAGGCGTCATGTGTCAAACAACCATGTTGTCGGCTGCTGAGCACAAATATCTCAAATCAGGGCTTCTGACGAAAGCGTACCTCCATATTGCCCAGCCTGAGGCGAAGACAGGGAGATAAACGAGTGGACATTGTGATTCGGTAGAGTGGACAGGATCCCTCTGCAGATGAGTCCGCCTGTGACAAAACGATAGAGAACACCAAGCTGTACAACACATTCCTTACTTCTCCACACAAGTGGACTCAAAATCACAATGACCCAGCAACACACATGCACGAAATGACACCTTGAGAGTAGCAAATGAAGTGAACGCCATTTGCAGCGTTTTGCATGATGGGATAAATGGCTTCCTTGAAGCCCTCCACTTGTTTCCATAGCGGCTGAAGGCTGGCGCTGCGGTCAAACAGGTCAATGACTGACACGTTGGTTCCTGGGTGAGACTGTCAAAAGAAACGGACAAGTCAGATTAGAGAACTATAATATTAGATGGCGACATTGTGAAATGATCATGTTTTTGCTGAAAGAGAACTAGGTGGGATTCAGACTGTCCAAATGGAATAAACTGTGTTTGTGAATGATGTGACAATGATTGTGACTGGTTTGTTATCAAAAATCTCAAGAGTTTGTAGATTGATTTGTTGGTTTTGAAATGGTGGCTCTTGCTTGAGACCAGCTTGTCAGGCAATAACATAGATGAGAGAAGATCACAGCATGCATGGAGTGCCCTCCAAAATTGAGACAATTAAGCATTTTTTTGTCTTTTTTCTATGTATTTATACACATTGGTTTCCCGATTTAGAAATGAAAACATTTTTTATACATAGTTCCCTATTTCAGCACACCAAAGGCATTTGGATGATTGGCGTTTTTGTAGGTTGCCCTTTATCAAAAGGGGGCTTGGTGGTCGACGTGGTTCAAGGTGTGGCAATCGGTGACGTTTGCCACACCCCACACCACGTCAACCCACAGAATTTACACATTTTTGAGGCCTCATCCCAATCTTGACAATTTTTAAGGCAATTTCAAGAAATTTCACAAAGACTGATATAAATATTTGTCATTTTAAAATACATTTTCTGCAATTCTAAATATTTTCCTATGTAGCTGAGAACAACAGCACTGCAAACATCGCTCACAGATTGAGCATTTTAAAAGTAGGTTTAGCTAACTAAATGATATCATAGGAAATGCCTACTGAAGGACACAAATAAGAAGAGACTTTCTTGGGCCAAGAAACACAAGCAATGGGCATTTGACTGGTGGCAATCTGTCCTTTGGTCTGATGAGTGCAAATTTGAGATTTTTGGTTCCAACCACTGTCTTTGAGATGCAGAGTGGGTGAATGGATGGACCGCAGAGTGAAGGAAAAACATCCAGAAAGTGCCTGGCATATGGGAACTCCTTAAAGACTGTTAGAAAAACATTTCAGGTGACTACCTCGTGAAGCTGGTTGAGAGATTGCCAAGAGTGTGTAAAGCTGTCATCAAGGCAAAGGGAGGCTACTTTGAAGAATCTAAAATATAAATGTATTTTCATTTGTTTAACATTTTTTTGGTTACTACACTATTCCAAAATGTCACTTCTCTAAGAGATGCATTTACTCTTTCCAAGTAGCAGTGCTTGTCAATGGAGAGAAACTGAAAGCGTCCAACTATGCATAATTTGAAAAGCCAACTTGACATTTGAAAAACATAGAATGTGGTGGTTAACAACGTCAAGTTTGAAATACCATACTTTAGGTTCAGAAGAATCTTTGGAGGCTGCCAAGCTGTATATACAGTAATAATTATTCATCTAATTATTGGAATGCTAATAATTTTTCCCCATTCTTTTGTCTTTATACTCTACAAATTTGGGTTTCAAATCAAGTAATTACATTTAAGTATAGATTATCAGCTTTTATTAGGAGTGTATTTTTGTACATATTGTTTTCACCAGTTAAAAAATAACACTTTATTATAACACTTTAACCCATCTATTTCAGGATAATAAAAGTACTGGGATGGATAAATATAAAGTTGAAAGTAAGCACTGATGTTTTCTATTTGTCTGTATATCTTTGCATGCAATGCTTAGTCAATGACACATTACCCCCACCAGGTGACACCAAATAATCTGAAACAGGTCTGGCATCATCTGACTTGTGTACATTACAAAAACATCTGGTTGAACACATCTCTGGTGTGTATCTTGTGATTTTAACCAAGTTCTAAGCAAGCACAGGTTTGTAAAGTTCCAGATGATATTTAAAGTATTTCAATGGTAATGTATTTGGAAACACTTTTGTTCCTTTATCCTTTTGACTTCAAAGCTTAGAAAAACACCTTTTTCCACATTCAATAATAAGTCTTAAACTTTGCCATGTGTAAAATGAGCTGATGAGTTGCCAAAATAAGGACACTTAAAGCTAAGGTATACATTTCCCACATCTCCATGTTTAAAAGCAGGACAGAGAAGATCTTTGACTTATGGGACAGGCTCTTCTTTAATGGCCAGACAGCCAAAAGACCGGAGGGGTCAGAACATAGTACATGGGTTGAGATTTAGGGTTTGTCTTTAACCTGAAGACAGGGAGGACCTATGCTGCTCCATATGCAATTAAAATTGTCTTGTAGCCGAGATGAGCTTTGTTTTTACTCCATTTCATGTAACTTCCAAAAGAGCCAGCTTCCTCTTTTTGGGGTATACACAAGAGAGTGTGTCCATGTGGGAAAATAAAGGTGTTGTAATATGTGCAACTGCAATGTCCATAATGCTGAAATTGCTCAAGACCTATAGATTTTTCCACAGGGGTCAGACAGGGACACTAATATTGGTTGAAATACCCTAGCTTGGATTGTGTTTGTCTATTACATAGACCTAGCCTCTAGAATGTATTAATGCATTACTCATCAACGGCGGGCTATTAGTTCAGGATTTGAATATCGATCACAATTAATAAGTGCATATGCACTTTCAGTAGGTGCAAAATTACTTTTTATTTAACTTGTTAAAACAATTATTCCATTTGTATGCTTTATTTGACAGGAAAGTAATGAAACATACAAAGCATTATTTCTTAAAGAGCAATGGACTGGGTTTTATCCCATGATGCACCAGAGGCAGTGGCATACAACAATGGAGCATGAGATTAGGTTTTTATATAATGTCTGCCTATGGGTGTTCAGAATTCAAGATATACAGGAACAAAACTTGATAGAATGACCTTAGAGTGTATCAAAAATCCATGAATGTGATTTCTAAAAAAATTCTCAAACCTGCCTTCTGGTGTGACTTCCCAAAAAATAAAAAAAACCTAGATGGTATTCTGCCAACAATAAAGGAAGTTGGCATCCACTAACAGGCTAACTACTGTAAATTGTTGCTTACAGTAGATTCCTCTGGCATTTAAGAGCCGCTCTAGTCACATGATCATCCATCTGGAATTTCCTTCCAGCTGACAAAAGTGGAGAAATGTGCCAACCGACTATTTAATTGAAACAGAAAGAGCAGTTTGTAGATTTTCAGTTTCAAGTCATTTACGTTCTGTGGTCTTCGTGTGCATAAAATGACGATGATTTGGTACTTTTTTACCGCATTGAATTATGATGATTATGCAACGTTTTAAAAAATATATTTCTCTAGATTCCGGCAAAAGTCAACAACCCATTAAAATACGTAGACCATTCAATATAGATTTTATTCCATACAATAACAAATGTGACATCATGTACCTTGTGGAACATTCTTCTGAAACCCCCATAGTCTTGTACTATTCACAAGACTACAGCTATGTTTAATATTTGTAAACTATGGCACGCGCCTTGGTCTGGCAACACAATGGAAACCCCAAGCACACAGAAATTAAAGTTCAAGATACAGATATGGCCTTACATGTCAGTATGTACACACATTCTAGATTACTTAGCCTGCCAGTTCGATTCCAGTGTGAAGCAGCCGTTTATGAGTAGCCTACCCCTGCTAACTGCTTTTAGGATTGTTGCCTGCGGTGGTATATTTTGAAACACTAACCTCATTAATGAAGCGAAGTAACTCTCCAAATTCCCAGGAGCTGTCGAACAAGCCATGGACTATAACCACTGGTTTGTATCCGATGACTGCAACAACAAGGCATGCACCAATAAGTGACCACAATAACCTTTTCGCCCCGTTATTACTCCGGCAAGAGACTGGAGAAGAGGGCCCTTTCATAGTTATTTTAGAAAAACATAAAATCGAGGTTAAAAAATAGCCTATTAATAGAAATGTTAAAACAGACAACACGTCGTACACAATGTCCTAAACGCGACGCCGAAAATATAGCTTGTTTTTGCGGCATTCCCTTTTAATAAACGTGTACAAATATGTATTTAAATAGTGTCACTCCATGACCCTTTCATAAATATTTCTTTGAAATAAACGAACACCCCGCGCAGAATTTCTGCAATCTGTTATTACAGCTGTCGAGGACCCGCGACTTGAATCATTCCGACCAGCTTCTTGTACCTGCGTAGTGTGCAACAATAAATAGTACTTCCGGGAAAAACGATTTGTCTAAAAGTCCCCCACGTAATTATTAGAAAATCTTCAAACTATATGTTCACGAAATACCAAAAAGTATTGTCTAAACATTTGTTCATACCTAACAAACATTGACTTTCAATGTTGGTTTAACAAGGTTTGTTTATGTATAAATATTGTTTACAAACATTGTTAAAAGCAACATTGAAAGCCACTGTAAATTAAATTCTAACACTCAGTACAAGTCAAAAGTTTGGACACCTACTCATTCAAGGGTGTTTACTTTTACCATTTTCCACATTGTAGAATAACAGTGAAGACATCAAAACTATAAATAACACATGGAATCATGTAGTAACCAAAAAAAGTGTTGAACCGATCAAAATACACTTCATACTGTAAATTCTGCAAAGTAGACACTATGTGCATTGATGCCAGCTTTGCAGTCTTTTCATCCTAATGCTGGAGGGTATTCCTGATCTGCTGGATAGTTCTTTATTGTAATTTCTTAACTATGGTGAGCATTCGTTGTTCATCTACTTTAAGGGAATTCTTTGGTCGACCAGGTCATATTCAAGATTTAAATGTCCTGGAGTACAAAGCCAAAACAACTAAACTTGTGTCACTGCCCAAATACTTTTGGACTGCACTGTATATAGGCATATAGTTTCCAGGTCTGTAGTTTCTATATATGGGGAATATCCTTGTCTACAGACCCTACCCAACACTGAGCCCCACTTTCATAGGGGCACAAATAGTTTTCACTTCGTAATACAATAGGTATTCTATACAAAGTTAATTGCATTGGTGTTAGTGGTAGGTGCATTTTAAAAGCCAGCAACTTTCATATGACCTACATTTGAGTTAAAATTAGTTTTGTGTTCTAGAACATTTGAATAGACTGGACCCAGGTTAAATAGGCACACAATCAATTGTCATTTCCATTGCAGTGTTCATTTTAGCAGTTTATTAGACATTTTGTTCTTTTAGTCCATAACTCTGGACAAGTCCACTGTAATTGGACAAGGATATCTGATTGGGCACATGCTGGAAGAGGTACATTCATTTCATAGAAAAAATAATGACTGAAGCAATAAACTAAAATGACATTGTCATGTTATTTATATGAAATAATATTTAGGCTACCCCTTACATCCAATTATGTGCAGAATCAAAAAGTGTTGTCCAACTAAAATAATACTATTTTACAAATTAAGGTTTTACCACATCCTTTTATTTTGAAGACAAAATCCCAGAAACAGTCTCAGTGTTGCTAGCGTGACAGGAATCAACCTACCTAAACGCAGCCTTCATTGATTTTTTTTTTAGGGTTTGTTTGTTCCGGTTCTTTGGCAAACGTCATTGGCCATGCGTGACATTACATATTAAGTCATTTCCGGTTTCAATTGCTGCTCAGAGGAACAACCATGCAGAAAGACCAAACTATCCAGAAAGATTATTAAATACAGAGAAATACCAAATACATCTTGACACAAAATAACATTTTGAATGAGTCAAAAAATTATAATTCCGGTCAACCATGGTCTACCATCTGTGGAACAAAGGACAATTTCACACAGCTGTATCACACCACATATATAATTAGATTGAATGTTTCAGCTGCAGCTTTTTTGCTTGGATCACCCACAAAAATCACTCTTAATATAATAATTTATTTTTAATAGTTAGACTTCAGTAACAAAACTGGACAAGTTGCAGCAAGCAGAATAAACTTTGCGGCACAACATAGCAGATTACATTCATTTTAAACGTAATTGTAAGAATTCCAATAAATCACCAGGAAAAATAAAATGTAAACATATCAATTATTTCATTTATTATTAAGATAGGGTAAGGTTTATATGACAATAAAACAGTAGACCATGGCTGCGGTTTACTTGTCTTGATCTTCTGTCCATGGTACCAAGGAATCGTGAGCTTCCCGAAGCTCCTGTGCAGATCCTGTTTTGTGTACGTTTTATTCTCAACATCCTTTATACCCGTTCAACCCTCTTCTTACGGACCCCCAGACATTTGAAACAACTTTTTGTAGCCCTGAATATATCAAATACATGAAAAAGCTTAGGGCCCTTTAGGAGAGGGTTGAATTCTTTTGCTCTATACACAACCTCTGCTCTACTTTCAACATGTTACTCTTGTACATTTTGGCTGCTTACTGGCAGATGAAATCAGGATCAATCTATGCAAGTTGATTATAGAAGGCCTGTTGTAAATGAATATATAAATATAACAGAATGCACACATGCACACACTTTGGTTATCTAGAATGTTATAATTGCTATCTTGCAGACATTTATTCAGCTTTAAATTCACTAAATTAGTTTTTTATCAGAGCAGCTGTGAATCTAGCTTTTCAGATCCTTCTCCAGGCAACAGATTCATAAGAAAACGTGCATGTGCAGAGTTCTCCATTTAGATTTTCCACAGAGGTAAACCTGGCACTGCTGGCCCCTCCCTAGAATTGCACAGCTATGAACCAACTGGTGCATGTCTGGTGTAGAACTCACCATGCTTCTATATTGTTCTAAAATATACTTGTCCTGTCTTAACTTGTAAAAGCTGGACCTTGCCAAAATTGGCCAGCGCTGAGGCTGACAAGATATTAAAAAGAAATATGACTCCAACAGGCAGTCTATCTCAACAGTATCAAACAAACAGGACTCAGACAGCAAAATGTCAGCATTCAGACCCAGCGCAAACAGTTTTCCGTTCGCATTACTAGAACATTGTCATTTTCAGTAATTGGTTTTATAAATCACTTGAAGTGACACTTCCTGTTTGTGTCTGACAGCTCTTTTTCGGCATGCCCGACAAAAATATGGCAGCATTCTAACAAAACCGATTTGGAATATTCTCTTGAATTGCCACAGGTTTTAAAAAAAAAAGTATAATGCAGAGACATGTTGATCAAATACTAATGTGGCAAGAGAGAGGGTGAAGGATCTGGAAGGTTCAGCAGAACCTCAAAAAAGGAGCAAAGTGTGAGCAGCATTTAGCAACGTAAACGGCTTATAGACAAACATGTAAAACGTTGGACGCACATTCGGAGGAACTTTCAAACTCATAGCGTCTGTGACAGTTTAGTGACCAAGTAAAGCCAGACCGGTAGCCATGGCCTTGTTAGCACTGTTTGTTTTACACTGGACGGTGTTTAAAACCGGTCTATCTAACCAGGCACACATTGTTGGTCCTGTGCCTCACTATAAGGGAAGTAGAGGAAACATGTCCGTTCTTAGTCAAAACAAAAATTTTCCATCCTTTGATTTTGGCTTAAAAATGATGGAAGATGGTGGCTCTCCAATCAGAAACCCCTACCGATTATAGATGTCGTTTAGAAATCAGTCACATGCCTCTAGTAGGTACAGTGATTTGCCAAGCGCTTATTTTGCAACTAGAATGCTCTTATACCCAGTCTAATTAGAGAAAGAAATAATTTAGAGGCATCTACATTTGGCCTAAGTGAGAAATTCCCTGCCATAAAGCTTGCGTGTTCAGTTAAAGCATATGCTTCCTACAAGTATAGGCATGGTTTGTTGACATTGGTCCTATTCAAGAATCTGCACACAAAATGAAAAGACAGATAGGATGGTTGACTAAAAGTCTTTGTTAACTTAAGTTTGTTAAACTTAGCAGCAAAACCTGCTATCAGATATAACAAAGGCCATACACATGCGTACTTCAAAGCTCTAGAACCTCAGTTGCTTCTCATATCAGTTCCAGGTTATATTAATTAGGGCGCATAACAGAAAAAGCGCTTAGCCACTGAAAGCAGAGGTTCTGGTAGTCTGCCCATATTTCAGTACGTTATCTTAAAATGTGAAGCTTAATGAATTCCTACTGCCTACTATACAGTAGACTGGAGTAGTTCCTGAAGTTGGCAGAGGGTGCTGTGCAGGACGGCTGCTAATGTTTCAGCTTGGGTCTCCTCACAGCAGTTGAAGGCTGTTATGGAAAAGTGGACATGGTCCGACTGAGGGTTGTAGCACACAGCGTATCCGTCGGGAACAAGAGGACCGAAACACATCACACTGTCTGTGTTTGCAGGCACCTAGAGTAAGGGGTTAAATGTAGTTTGGAAATAGGGGAAGAGACAAAAAAAGGGTACAGTTATATACATGTCATGAAAGAAATACATTTTGGTTTCACTGATTACTGAAACTGTCACTGGCAGACAGGAAACATGCAAGCTATGCCTAGAAAACTCAACAACAAGCACAAATGTCTGCAGTCTGGTATTTACACCTGAAACAACCACAAGTGAAACTGGTAATTGCAGAGTATGCAAAACAAGTGCTGCAAGGGGCGACAGCAGAGAATCTTAAGACAGCTAGCTAACCCCACCGATCCAACGCCAGGCTAATCGAGAGTACCACATTTTTATCCATTCATATTCTTAGCTATATCACAAGCCTACCTGTTTGGTACTGTAACCTTTCCTTTAAGTTCCATCTTCAATTGATTAGCCAGATTTGCTATCTACTGCCACTTTCCCATTGATTGGACAACAGCAAGCTAAACGTGCCCATTCACATGGAATGTTATGATTTTAACCAAAAACTGATAAGAAAAACACCTGTATAAAATTGAAGGAAATGTTCAGTTTTCCTTAAAGTTAATCCAATAATTAAAGCACTTTGATCAACTGCCAACTGGAGCAGTTAGTGAAAGAGTGGCCAAGGATGACTATGGCTATAGGTTAAAGGCACCCTATGGCTATACATCATCCATGGCTATGGCTTTATTGCAGTAATTGTGGCCAAAAGCTGTGCTACCAAATATTGAGACTAGCTTGTTAATAATTTTGTCAATGCCATTTCAGGTAATTTTCTGATTTAAAAGAAAATGAAAAACCAAAAGGTTCTGTAAAATTACCAGTGAAATAAATTGTGGAGACCAAATACACGATAACTCACATTATCTCTAAAAATGAGTTATTTGAAGAAAGTGCAACTGGGGCCAATATGTTGGGCAGAACAGTGTGTGTCCTCCAAAGCAAATCCCACCAAGCCATTCTGCTTACCACAATGCTCGCCCAACCAGAAAGCATCTCTGCGCTTGGAGGAGCATCTATTCACCGTCAAACATTGTTGACTGACAAAGAAGCAAAAAGGTTCTAATACTTTGCCCATCATAAACTATGTGACAAGGGAGCTACTGTTCATCAGAGAAATATCATGAGCTTCAAGGGTCATATAATGATCAGTCGAAGTTGTGCATCTGCATTGAAGTTTAAAGGACTCTATAAGGTAACATTAACTGTACCTGGCCTGTTCGGAGTTTCCAGTGGGTGGCAAGCCCGTAAGCAGTGTCCATGAACAGGCTGGGCACGCTCCGTCCCTCCTCAATGGCTTGAAGCTTCAGGCCCAACAGGTGGCGGTCGATGGCTTGTCCTCTGAGTGCCTGATTGGAAGTCAGAAGTAGTTAGGTGAGAGTGGGTACATCCTCGATGTACTTGGAGGATGACAGCAGAGGCATTGGAGATAAGCTACCTGATCAGTAAGTGCAACGTAGGTCTCTATTGCGTCTCTGAGTAATTCCAGCTTTTTCTCCCTCTGTAAGATATGAATAGATTATCAATACACGACAACATCAATACACGTTAATGTCAACCCCTCAGGAATTCTATCAAATACGGCCCAAGAACAAGGACATAAGACTAGCCCCGATTCGTTGTCCGTGGGTTAAACAGTATGGGTATGATACATGTTTCTCACCGAGACAGATGGGTCTTCAAATGCAAGCACAAACTTCAGTGTTTGATTGGTTGGAGAGCGGATGTAGTCTGTGCGCCCCCCCCGAAACATCCTCTGGGAGGCGATGTCACAGGTGGCACATACCTCATTGTGAACTCTTAAGGGAGAGCAGGTATTAAGTGTGGATGCAATGATTGACAACTCAAGTATCACTTTGAAAAAGCAGATATTCCACATTTTCTGAAAGTTATCCATTAAGATCGTCCATTGTCGTATTTATGAACTATGAGAATTATAATGCTCCTAGTACGAGAAATTGACTAGCGCTGCTAAGAAACGCCATACCACAAAAAGTGAAAAGAACTCGGCATAATATACTTAATATTGTACACGGTATCCTAATTTGAGGTTGAACACCCTTTGCAAAGCTCACTTGTAGTAGGCCAGCTGCAGTGCCACCTGGATGAAGGCGTTGGGACTCAGGTTGTGCCGCTTGGGCAACTCCTTCCCGAACCTTCGGAAATTGAAGCATCGGATATCCAGGTCGTTGATCAGTCTGGGGGAAACGTATGACAAAATAAACACTTCATTTATAGAACGGGTGCTGATCGAGGCCCTCTTCACAGCCTTGTTGTTGGTTCAGCCAAAATCATAAAAACCCATCTTCACTATTGCAGTGCCGACGTATCAACTGGTCCGTTTGGCTGCAGGATGGCAGCACACGGTCTTAACCTTGTCTCGCATAGCCAGACCTTGGACATGTAGCATTTAAAGACAGCGTTAATAAGAGGAATGGCCTGAAAGTGTGTTTTAAATTCAGGTAAGTGGCGCCAACTATAGATCACAAACTACTTAAAATAGAATGTGGAAGTCAAAGGACACCAAAGCCAGGCACTGCCTCCATATGCTGGTGACCCTGTTTTGTCAAGGTTCCAGCCACACTGGCAGAATATCGTGTTTACACTCCAATGTTGGCTTTGGTCCATATCGCTATCATTTCAGCTCAGAGGCTGTGTTGGATTTCACAGCAAAGCAAACATCTCGTACATACAGGCTGGTGTTTCCTTATCATTGTACTATCATTAAATGGCCTAAAGCACTCAGTACAGAGTTGGTGCTGTAGTTAGTTTTTAAACAAGTCAATTCTAATTAATGAAGCCATATTTGGGTGAGATGAAGCCAATGATGTGTGATAACACAAAGGAAGGAAATACTGCATTATAAATGGTTAGGGTATGAAAACTCACATGTCAAGGTTCTGCTTGGCGTGCTCAATATCTCGCTTAATCTCACGGTCAATGTGGAAGTAAAGCTTCTTGGGCATCCGAAGTGGGACAAGAGGGGTTTTCTTTGGATCTGGTTTCTTACTGTAGATTGGGCGGGAGTGTTAATTATACAGTGGGTTACTTGTCTGTTTCTGTCAATTTTTCAGCAAACAAAACTCAAACTGCAATGGTAAAAAACTGAAGGAAATTGTGGTATTCACACCCCATTATCACTTTTCAATAGTCCTAAAGGCAATGTAAGAATCTCACTGAAACAAGTGTTTTCTCCTATGCTAACTCACCAGTATTGTAGAATATGATCCAGAAGGGTTGCTATTGGTGGACCTTCAGCAGTCGCTTGTTCATACAGAATTCCCCATGAGCCATCCTCTCCAACCACAAACTGCACAGTGAGAAAGATAAGTTAAACAAAATTTGTTACTCAGTCCATCTTTTTTCTCCAGTTTTTCTACTACCCCCAATATTGTGATATTCAATGCCCTATGGGTTTGGGAGGGTTGAAGATTGAGACGTGTCCTCTGACATCTTTCCAAGACTTTCTCAACCTTATGCCGCTAGTCGCCCAACCCAACATTCCCCCCACCATCAACGGACAGTGCACTGCACTCTGATGGAGCTGGCACTGTTGGAATTCCATTGTACACTTTTGATTTGATTATTTTATTTCGGTCTTGTGTGGGTTTACCACACTATTCATCAAGTACATTTGCAAATGTGATCTACACTGATCAGCCATAACATTATGACCACCTGCCTAATATTGTGTAGGTCCCCCTTTTGCCGCCAAAACAGCCCTGACCCGTTGAGGCATAGACTCCACTGGACCTCTGAAGGTGTGCTGTGGTATCTGGCACCAAGACGTTAGCAGCAGATCCTTTAAGTCCTGTAAGTTGGAAGGTGGGGCCTCCATGGATCAGACCTGTTTGTCCAGCACATCCCACAGATGCTCGATTGGATTGAGATCTGGGGAATTGAGGCCAAGCCAACACCGTAAACTCGTTGTTGTGTTCCTCAAACCATTCCTGAACCATTTTTGCTTCGCGGCAGGGCACATTATCCTGCTGAAAAAGGCCAATGCCATCAGGGAATACCGTTGCCATGAAAGGGTGCACATGGTCTGCAACAATGCTCAGGTAGATGGTACGTGTCAAAGTAACATCCACATGAATGGCAGGACCCAAGGTTTCCCAGCAGAACATTGCCCAAAGCGTCACACTGCCTTTGCTGGCTTGCCTTATTCCCATAGTGCATTCTGGTGCCATGTGTTCTCCAGGTAAGCGATGCACATGCAACCGGCCATCCACGTCATGTAAAAGAAAACGTGATTCATCAGACCAGGCCACCTTCTTCCATTGCTCCGTGGTCCAGTTCTTATGCTCACATGCCCATTTTAGGAGCTTTCAGCAGTGGACAGGGGTCAGCATGGGCACCCTGACTGGTCTGCGGCTATGCAGCCCCATACGCAACAAATTGAGATGCACTGTGTGTTCTGACACCTTTCTATCAGTACCAGCATTAAACTTTTCAGCAATTTCAGCTACAGTAGCTTGTCTGTTGGATTGAACCACACGGGCCAGCCTTCGCTCCCCACGTGCATCAATGAGCCTTAGCCGCCCATGACCCTGTTGCCAGTTCACTGCTTTTCCTTCCTTGGACCACTTTTGATAGGTACTGACCACTGCAGACCGGGAACACCCCACAAGGGCTTCAGTTTTGGAGATGCTCTGACCCAGTCATCTAGCCATCACAATTTGGCCCTTGTCAAAGTCGCTCAGATCCTTACACTTTCCCATTTTTCCTGCTTCTAACACATCAACTTTGAGGACAGAATGTTCACTTGCTGCCTAATATATCCCACCTACTGACAGGTGCCATGATAACGAAATGATCAGTGTTATTCACTTCACCTGTCAGTGGTCATAATGTTATGGCTGATCGGTGCATGACTTGGTTTATTGTGCTACTTCACTTACCTGCAGTGTTTTGTCAAACCAACGATTGCCGCTGTTAGAATAGGTCCCACCCCCATGCAGGATTTGAGCTGCCATTCGACTGGAGTACCTATCAAGTAACACGGAATTGCATGTCTTAATCATCCCATAATCCAAATAACATCAGCCAGCAGTAACCAAGTGTGCAAACATCTGAGAATTTCTTTTTTACATTCATTAGGAAAAACAGTAACATGCAGAGTGGGTAAATTTGTAATTCCGTCTGTGTTCCCCAAGTGGGGAAAGAGGAAATGGAGAGATGAAACAGAGATGAACAAAAAAAACCCAGAAAGAACAAAGAGGCAGAAAGAAGAACATGAGCCATACTTCTCATCTGAAACCCTCAGGACAGGAGAGTCCAAACATAGCGTGAATAGTCCCTTCTCAATCGCTCGCACCGAGTCTTTGTTTAGTTTATCTGGGTAAAAAAGAGAAAAAACTTGGGAAGCATGAAAAAACATCAAAAGACAAAGTACTGAGTGGTTAGACTCCGAGTCCTCACTGAAGGTAACACAAACAGGACTAAATCATTTTTCAGACTACTGCTGGCTACATGCATTGGAAAACATTATCAGCTCCCACATCCCATTCAGCCAATCTTCCCTAGCCTGGGTATAGAATATAATGCTGTCTCAGCATCAGTCTACCTTTGAGCAGGCGGTTGTAGGCCTGGCCCCAGGTATGGCGGTGCTCACTGGTCAGAATGCCCATGGGTTCCTTGTCAGTTTTCCAGGATTCAGCCCGGATCCGCAGGAGCTGGGCGTGAATTTGGCTCTCGGTCATCCGGGTGCCATCACTGTTGTACACCTCCAGCTGAAAGAACTGAGCAGACAAAGAAGAAGTGTAGTGAGAATCAGTTGAAAATAAAGAGTATTGACAAGCTGAATCGATGGGTGTCACTGATGTTTTACAGTAGTTTATTATATGGGATTTATCAAAGCTGTCCCTTCTGCCTGTTTAGTCTTGATTGGAAACTGTGTCACCTTTGTAATTGAAAGAATAAAGAATAAATAAATAAACAGCCTAAAACAAAACATACAGTGG
Source organism: Esox masquinongy (assembly GCA_016801175.1). Lineage (NCBI taxonomy): Eukaryota > Metazoa > Chordata > Actinopteri > Esociformes > Esocidae > Esox > Esox masquinongy. Next base: position 71,871 of record JACXGI010000027.1, read on the forward strand.
ACCTGTTCAAACATCTCATCCATAGACTGCTCATGGGCTTACTGTAAAAGTCAAAGGGACATCTATGGAGATCTTAGGTCAAATTTAAAACTCACAACTGATATTTATCACGAGATGTACAGTTAGGTCTGAAAATTATTGGACACTGACACAAGTTTTGTTATTTTGGCTGTTTACCAAAACATATTCAAGTTAGAGTTCAATAATGAATATGGTCTTGGAGTGCAGTCTCAGCTTTAATTTAAGAGAATTCACATCTGAATTGGAGGAAGGGTTTAGGAATTACAGCTCTTTAATATGTAACACCCTCTTTTTCAAGGGACTGAATGTTATTGGACAATTGACCTTCGTTATTTCTTCAATTTAGCAGGTAAAAGGTCAAGTTGATTGCAAGTGTGGAATTCGCATTTGGAAGCTGTTGCTGTGAACCCACAACATGCGGTCAAAGGAGCTCTCAATGCAAATGAGAAGAGGTGGATGATCGTAGGATCCTTTCCATGGCAAAGAAAAACACCTTCACAACATCCAGCCAAGTGAAGAACAGTCTCCAGGAGGTCAGCATATCATTATCCAAGTCTACCATAAAGAGAATACTTCACAAGAGCAAATACACAGGGTTCACCACAAGGGGCAAACCATTCACAAGCCTCAAGAATAGAAAGGCCAGATTAGACTTTGCCAAAAAACATCTAAAAAATCCAGCCCCGTTCTGGAACAGTATTCTTTGGACAGATGAAACTAAGATTAACCTGTACCAGAATGATGGGAAGAAAAAGAATGGAGAAGGCTTGGAACGTCTCAATCCGAAGCATACCACATCATCGGTAAAACACGGTGGAGGCAGGGTGTTGGCATGGGCATGCAAGCAGCGCTTGACATTGATTTTTTTGTTCACCAGCCACTGTGGCTAGTGGTTTTCCAAAGTTACTAGCCACTCAACATTTTCACTAGCCACCATTTTATTGTTGGGGAATTACGTTTTTTTTATAAAATTTGACTATGGTGTGCTACATCTTACCCTGTCTTGTTCACTGGTTCAGTCACTATTAGGCAAAGGTGGTACCCCACTCTACCGGACACCCCTCTGTGAAATACTTTAATCTGGCTACACACTTGAAAAAGACAACTATTATAGTGTTAAATCTGCCATGTTGTCCATGTCCACTTGTGCAGCTAATGCACGCTACAATGTCCTCCCTAATATCAACCAAAATATGCAAGCAATATATATATTCTTAACATAACCTAGAACTATTAACATGTTATTTAAAAAGAAATATGAAATCACCCATCAGCTTTATAATTAATCACAGTCAATATTATTGTTGTCTATTTTTGTTATGCTATCTTCTTGTTAATATAGACTTGCATAAAAAACGAAAGAGCTTTGTCAAGTTATTTTTTCCCCCCATCTTTGCCTTGACGCCACACCGTAAATCTCCCTCGACTTCTTTCAGCTGTACTAGGCTCTGCTGCTGTCGCTGATCCAGCGTTTTCACGTTCATATATTTATATTGTTAGTAACTTCAAGTTAATTATGTTTTTTACTCAATATATTGCATATATAGCCTAATGTTTTTGGTGATAGTACATACCCTAATCTGATGGTCTTTCACCTGTCATCTTCCTTTGTCTCGCGATCTCTCTTTAAAAACAAATCTGTAATTTTAGGCTACTAGAAGTCGCCTGAAAAGTTTTTAAAAAAGTTTTGTGGATTAGATGTAGTTTGAGGTTATTACGTTTTAATGGAATATTTTGACATGCTTGGGTGTGAAAAAAAACTTGGATCCACTTGTTTTTCCGACATTACTTATCTCCGCTATGTCTGGACCTGCGTGGTCCTGTATGCAAGGTTGCCAGATTTCATTGACCATAAATTGTATTCTGCCGCTTTCTCGAGAAAAAAAATCGCCTCGCCCAAGCCCGTTAAAAATAGCCCAATTGTGTAAGAAACACTCCATCTGGCAACACACAATAGCCAAATTCGACCCGCATTTGGCGGGTGGGCGGGTGCCAATGTCAAGCCCTGCATCCAAGGCTTCCAATGGCACTGGGTCACTAGTGTTTATTGATAAGGCGACAGAAGACAGAAGCAGCCGGATGAATTCTGAAGTTTATAGTGATATATTGTCTGCACAGATTCAGCCAAATTCAGTAAAGTTGATTGGACGGCGCTTCACTTTACAGATGGACAATGACCTAAAACATACTGCAAAAGCAACCCAGGATTTTTTTAAGGCAAAGAAGTAGAATATCCTGCAATGGCTGAGTCATTCACATGATCTCAACCCGATCGAGCATGCGTTTCACTTGGCAAAAGGCAGAAATACCCACAAACAAACAACAACTGAAGACAGCTGCAGTAAAGGCCTGGAAAAGCATCACAAAGGAGGATACCCATCATTTGGTGATGTCCATGCATTCCAGACTTCAAGCAATCATTGCCTACAAAGGATTCTTGACAAAGTATTAAAAATGAACATTTTATTAATGATTGTGTTAAATTGTCCAATTACATTTGAGCCTTTGAAATAGGGGGACTGTATGAAAATGGTTGCAATTCCTAATTATTTCATATGATATTTTTGTTCAACCACTTGAATTAAAGCTGAAAGTCTTCACTTCAATTGCATCTTGGTTGTTTCACTTCCAATCCACTGTGGTGGTGTACAGAACCAAAATTATGAAAATTGTGTCAGTGTTCAAATATTTCCGGACCCAACTACATACACTACACTACACTACAGCATGTACGATGTACTACAATCAGAGGTTCCCCGATGTTGAAAATATTCGCTTTGACAGAACATTCTTTATCACACAGACAATCGTTTTTCAAAAAGTTCTATCCAATCGCATTAGTGGCGTGAGAGCAATATAACCAGATGGCAATGCACTCGCGCTGGCTTGACCCTGCTCTCCCTAAGCGAGAGATTTGCGTGCATAGATATGTCGTTATTCCCCTTTAGTGGCAGTTTCTGAATTTCTTTTGTTGTGTGCAGAGGCTGATATTCCACACAAAAAAAACTGTAGGCACTGGGAGCATGCTGCAAGAAACTGAGCGCTCGCTCCAACAGGTCTACCTACCTAGTTATGATGCACTGATGAACTCATACTATAACCCCCAGCACCCACTGTTATATATCCGGTGCAGGTGTGTTTGGTCATCAAATATTGTTTGGAAAAATGGCTACTACAGTGCGAAGAGCTTTTTCTAAACAAAGCTATGCAAACTGTATCTTACAGCAGCATTTTCTGTATTTGCTGCTTCAGGGGATCAGGTGCGGGCTTCAGAATTTCTCTATATCCATGAAGTCTGGCGGTTACAGATGGCTTGTTCAGAATTATGGGCCTGTGTGGGTTAGGAAAAAACAGCTGACTCTCGCACAACTACTGCCTAGGGTGTTTATATGGTGGTCTGATATAAGACGCGGATTCACAAAATATTAAAACTGTTTTCACAGAATTTTGAAAAAATAAAATTGATTTTACAATGTCCTATACCCCTGCTGAAACTCATCCGATTGGGCCAATCGGAACACGAGTCATATGAGGACGACGAATCTCACAGGTACTAGCTAACAGAATCAATTTTGAGTGTCGGGGGGGTGACACGCTTCCTCACCTGGAAGTTCCTCACCACTGTGATGTGACGGGCACGAATGTGGTGGGCGATAGCATCGTGTTTGCGGCCTGGGATCCGGCAGGATGAGAAGAGGAGGGGGAACAGCTCCATACAGAGTGGCTGGCCCCGCATGTACTCCACTGGCAGACGGCCACTAACACACGTGACAGATACAGTTACTGGCAGTATGCCGTAATACATTTCCACTGGATATAGAAACCTAAGCACACGGCCTTCACAGATATACGAAAGGTTAAAGCCCTAAAATAGCTTAGAGGGAAGGAGTGTCTACAACATTGGATTCAAATATTAGCATGGTTCACCCAGTGGGGTAAGTAAGCAGGTACGGTTCAATAAGGAGTACTGACTAAACAAACAGGTCAGGTACAGCAAACAGTAAAACATGAGCATTTCACGATAACTTAAAAATGGAAAGAAAGTAAAGATGGAAAGAAAACTATAGACAATTCACGGTAATTTATTCCTACTAAATTTGAAAATGAGTGCATTACGCTCAAATGCAGTGTTGTTCAATGTGTACAGGAAGAGATGTGTTCCAATGAGGAGATGACTGGCAAGAACTGAAACGTGCAGACACTAGACAGCAGTGGCCAGACCAATCCCTTCAGGGCTCTGTCTAGTGACTATGACAAAGTTCATTAGGTCACACTTGGGATATGCTTTAGAGGCTGATACCAATTTCCAATCGTTCTTCCGCTGGAAAGGCCAATCAAACAATTATTGTTGAATATTGCAACCTTTGAGAGAACTATGTAACCATAATAAATATAAAGTGTATATTATACCGACTTCGTTATTTCAGAGCAACCCCAATCTATAACTGGAGATGAACATAGGTTTTGCGGTTTGATACCCCAAGGTAACATATATTTACAGGTACTGAACAAACCTTATTTTAACACAAATAGACAATTCCAAACTAGAACAAAACTTCCAGTGTTGGTAAGCAGGTTTACCCTTTGGTGAAACAGGACTGACAAACCGGTCAGTATTATACAGCTAATATTAATGTTTAAGTGCAATGATGGCATAAATGTAAAACAAAAACGTAAAAATGACACTTACTTGTCAACTACGTTTTTGAAATCAAGTGCGGCAGCAATCAGCTTGGATGCAAACCTAGGTTGACAGAAAAGACAAAGAAAAGAGAAAGACCCAGTCAGAGCAGTGTGTTGTTTCCTGGAACTTTACATGCCAACACAGAAATGACTTGCATTTTGCATCATAAAATTGGGTGGAACCGTTCCTCAAATTTGCTAAAGATCAACAGGGTACAGATCTATGACAAACCGGAGGAGCGATGACTGTAGAAAGATAATCAAATGTTTTCTCAACATAGACAGCTCTAACGCAAAAAGCAAACCAGTTGGAAATGGCCGATGCAATCTCTGCTAAAGTGAAAATGCTAACATAATCTCTCTCTTTCACATCAACACTGGTGTATGTTCACAATCGAGGAACAGGTCTGCTCCTTTCAAACAATTAAACGGGCACAAAGTTGCATACAGCTGGGCCTGTATGCTGCAGGCTGGCACTCACACAAGTTGGCCCCTCCAGTCTGAGAAGTCCCGTTTGGGCAGGGATATTGCGGGGCTAGAATGAACGGGCAGGGGCTGTCTGCTCTCCAGGTACGCCCATTGAACCCACCAGTCAGATATCTAATGTAAAGGACATAAGAGAGGACAGCAGCAAAATGCAGATTAATCATGAGGTAGCATCCAGGAAGAATTGCATCTATGTGCGCTTCAACTAGTAACAAAATCCAGCACCCTACCAATATTCTTTTTATCATCCTTGACTCTCCAGTTTTACTTACATATGGATTTAATATTTTTGCTGTGTGATCTGGAAATAAAGTATTCAACTTTATATTATGAAAGATACTAGCAAGAGCCACAAGCTCCCAGCATGACTGAGTCTTCCCTGTCATCTCCTTACAACACTGTAGCACAAATTTAAGGTTTTAGCACATCAACTGATGAATTCCATTCCCCGAGCCAGGGGCGCACAGTGGGTTGGTCAAGAGGACTGGTTGGTTCAAGACAAGCCTATTCTTCAAAGACAGGTTGTCCCTCAAAGTCCAGTCATCTAGTAATGACTTTGAAACAAAGCAGGTGACTAAAGGGCCACTGCAGCCCACTTATTAGAAGCTTGCAGATACCTCTGAAAGGCTACATCCAATTTATCAAACACAGCAAGCTACCAGATACAAAATAACAATTACATGATCACGCCATTTGCCTGTTTAGCCATTATTGGATTAAAACGCCAAACCTAACAAACCAAATTAATTTCCAGCTATATTGCCCATCTGTGTGGTGAGTTGTTGACTGTTTAGCCAGTTTAACAGTCAGGATTGCCAGAAAACCTTTGAACTGTGAATCTTCTTAAAACTGCAAAATAGGTTTGCCAAACAGTTCTGACCAACTATTATTTGTATCTATTCTTTGTCATTATTGCAAACTTTACTATCAAATGAGCAGCAGCAGTACACGGACCATACCTTCTCACTAGATGTGTTATTCAAAAACCACTCAAATAAAATTCTTCCAGACCTAAACAATTTTTTTTTCTGATGTTATCGTTGAAACGGACTCAGAACATTACCCTCCACAAATAACTGTACATTTAAGAGTGAAGGATGGCAGGTAGTCTGTCTGGTTGGCTAGAGTATTAGGGCAGGACTCAGTCTGGGCCCAAACCAAAGAAGGAACCAGACAAGCCTAGTTCAGTCGGCCCGCAATTAGAAGGGATGGATGTTGTTGTCCCTGGCTGGTTTCAATCGGCGGTTTTCTATGTGGCAGACTGTGTCTTTAACAATTACACTATTTAAATAGCGGGGAACGCTACGTTTACCTGAGCCATCACATTTTTGCTGAAATAACGTGGACAACAGAACATTTATTAACAGAACTAAAAGGTACTCCTGAATAAAGATTAGGGTCACGTAATACAATTATTCTCTTAAATTATATGAGATTCATGGTTTTACAGATATATATATATATGCGCAACAGCTGAAAAGTACTGAATGGATAAATATTTCTCAGACAAAAATTGGAATGTCTGAGAGGGGAATCGAACCCAGGTCAAAATATTGAAGGTCGGGGATATTCCCGCAAGACCACACTGCTGGGACTCCCAAACTCTGTAGAGTCTCCAAATGTAACTTTTACACCAGCCATTACATTTTTGCTGAAATAACGTGGGCAACAGAATGTTTATTAACAGAACTAAAGTGTACTGTTGTACAAAGATTACTGTAGGTGGCTAGCTAATAGCTATACAGCCTACCTATAACGAAAACAATGACTCCAATCACTCCATAGCTAGTTCGTTTCTTTAGAAAACAATAACAGAAAGTTAAGCGATATGCTGCATTTATTGGTCTGAAAGCACAAGTACCAATGACAACTACCCCCACCCAAATTGCTTTGTCACTGCTGCAAACACTGATTTCCTTGTGTGCAACTACATTTGTCAATGTATATGCACACATGCTCCTTGTATGACAGGTCAGCGTCGAGCCCTAATCCGTTTACTTGAGAATCAGTTACACATTTTGAGTACAATTTTCCACATTGCTTGCATACCCAATTGTTTGAGTGTTTAGCTCGCCTCTCCAGCCCCTCTTGAAGTTGCTGACCTAGTCCCCCCTCTTCACCAAAATTATGGACCTTCTTGCGGGTGTGGACCAACTCTTCTTCGGGTATCAAGGGTTCCAGAGCTCGTAGATACCCCTGCAGAGTCTGGGACAGCGGGGGCACCGGCTGGACAGGAACGGAAGAGAAGCACAGCTCCTGGCTGGATCCAGACACAACCTATGTTCAACAATGTGGAGTTCAGTCTAACAAGTATGATTGATTCAAAACACGTCAGGATTAGTTGATATTTGAACTTACATCAAACTCTGATGTTAGAACCCTTTTATGTTATTAAGGGTCAACCCGGGCTATTCGCCCACATAGGGATTAGGAATTACTGTAGGACGCAGGAAAATATGGGCGTTGTTGTGTGCCAATCAAAACATCAACATCCAGAACGAATCAAAAATGTGTAAGTAGATGTTTGTAAGTAGATGGAAAATTATCAAAATGTATACGTGTTTATACATATACGTCCTCATACAATCAACATGTACGGTAGCTAATTTTAACTGCATCTGCGTAAACTAAAGCTTGTAAACAACTCACCCGAGACAGCAAAACTCTGCACGTTATTAGAGGAATTTTTCTTAAAATCATCTCGCCTTCAGCTCGCGAGGCAGTTATCCACAGAATAGGTGTGTTTTCTCTAATAAATGCGCAAGAAGTGTTTGGAAAGTAGCTAACTTTGGATTAAACCAAATATTTTGCCAGCTAGCTAGCTAAAGTTAACTGGCTAACGATAAATCGCTTCTGAGCGGTCTTCGACCGCTTGCATTGGTTTGTGTCAAAAACTTTCTTATCACTCTGCTGATAAACAGTTCTTGCCAGGTTTGGAATTTGTCTTAACGGAAAACGACAATGCAAGCGGTCACGTCTTCACACAGTAATGGTGAGTAATCTTAGGACTGACGCAAATAGTATGCAGTAATTTCGGTAGCATTTTAGAAAACGACCAACTTGGCTAAATCACCACGTGTCCTAGCAATGTTTCCTTAAACCAAACCCAAGGAGCTCCGCCCATTTCTCAGTGCTTTGGTGGAGATGGAGACTTTGGACAACATCAAACATTCTTTAAACTAAAACTGATAGTCCACAGCCTGGCGAGTAGTGAAGCCAATAGGACATAACCAATAAAAGGAGGGGAACGGAGCCAAACATGACCTTGCTAGATTCTATTGAACAATATTGACGCGTTCTATCGAGTACGCGTGTGCAATACCCCAGTTTGCCTTGCTCTCCTAAACAACGCAATTTGTTTTGGAGTGTAAAGCCCGACGTCAAATTAACCAGGCCATTTTGTTGGTAACAGCCTTTGGGAACCGGAAAACTGTATTCAGATTATACATCAATGAAACATCGGTTAAATTTCGGCCTAACTCCATAAGCTTCCTCTTCCCATGGGGCGTGGTAATCAGGACCTGATCCTTTTTATACATCTGGTGAGCGATCTGGCTCCCTGTCTATCTTTGACCACGCCACAGTTTAGTCCACAAGGTGTCACACCACAACGTTACCATTTCACATGGTCGGCATATAATTTAAACATACGAAATTGAATTGACACCTAAGGAACTCAGTTTATTTCAAACAATTTATTCGTTTTTTTTCTCCACACACGAAGCCAGCTTCTTCAACCACAATATAAAATAGCAAGAATAAACTACTACAATTGCCCATGTGGAAGCATAACCTAGATTCTTCATATAGATTCTCATAAAAAAGAGCTCAAAGTTGAGATATCATGGCTCCATGAGATGCCATGTTAACATCCCATTATTTTGGATGTGCCTTGTATTATCATATACTACCACCAGGAAAAAAAATAATTTCCATTCAGAAACATGCACCCAAAATAATAGATTAATACGTAACAATTAAAAACATATATAGGTGATCACTGATCATTGCATGTCGCCAGGGTTTTCAGTAGTTTGCATTAAGGCAGGCTTAAACCCATTTTGTAGTTCTAATAGAAACAGTCGTTGAACAAAATTGAATGGTCATAATGTTATCTTATCAACTCGCCAAAGATTTCCAGAAACTACATATGGGTGTTGTTAACAAGGCTCAAAATTAATCCTAGACTTACCTGATCTTTATATCATGTGTATGAGCAAATCCAGCAGGCACATGGACCAGATGATATAAACATCATTAGGTTTAGTCCGAAATGACAAACTATTCCCTTTTGCACAGGGCTCTGACAAAATTTATGCAGTGAATAGGGAACATTGTGCCATTTGGAACAATACTGTTCTTATAGTGCAGATAAAAACTTCATATACAGTAGGTGCCTTTATGTTATTGAACTAAGCTACATGAAACTAAACCCTTGTTGTTCCCTTGTATTCAACTAACTTGCATAGACACGTGATCATCACCCAACAGTACCTGCCTGATGGTACACATACAGCACTTGAATTCAATATATTCAAACCTATAGGCTATACTATACAACGTTTCCCCATGTCCTATGCACTTTACTGTTAGATAAGCTGACTTTTTGTGCCAGTCTTGCTCCAATACAAGCTCCAACACCACAAATCATATTATAAACGGCATGAAATCTTTTTTTTCATACAAATTGATAACCCCTGATCCTACGTAAAGTAAAACACTGTACATCCAAAAATATTACAAACATTTAATCAATCATTTTCAACCAGACAAATACAACAAAAGTGTGATCATATTTCTAGTTCAAATAAAATCTTAAATCACTTCATTTGGGCAATTTGGCCAGCTGACGTCTACCGATGGCAAGACTCATCTGTAAAATGGAGAAGACAATAATGAGTTAGAAGGCACAATTGAAACACTTTTGAATTTGGCAGTCACATTGAACAGCTTAATGAGTTGTGTATTCACTAGGAATTAAATGTATAAAAACAAGCAGAAATAGAAAGGGACTAACCTAATCATGTCCAGTAAGAAACGTTTAGTTTAACTGTGAAACGTTTTCCACGATGGAATGTTTGCACTAATGAATACACTACAGGTATGAGCTGCAGGTTTTTGGCTAGTTGGAAGGGATTGACACACACTGACCTACTCTCAGCACTCGGAGGCCAGCTGCCGTCCCTACATTCCTGCTCCTGGACACAAATGGTCCTCTCTCCTCCTCATCTTCCTCCTGCACCTCGTTCTCCCTTGCTTTCTCCTGACTCGGTAGAGAGGGGGTCGAGGCCAGCAGGGAGCTCTCTGATGGGTACTCGCACACGTGCTCCAGCTGGGCGTCATCAAAGCACACCTTCACCTGGAAGGAGGAAAGCAAAGAAACATAGTAGAGGGCTAGAACACAGCACCCAATGACAACTTTCAGGCTGCAGAACGATGACAAGGCTATGTTAATTATAATGGATGGTCATGTTGTAAGCAATCTACTGTTCTGATTTAGTGCAAGGAATATTAAAAAATATATACGTTTGCCCTTCTTTTGTATGAAAGGGAAATATGGAAGGCCTCCACTAAAACGACAGGATAAGGTTGTACTTAGTTTGACACATCCTGACAAAAATGTGTGTAGCCTTCAGCTTGTTTACTCAACGCAGATACAGAGTTTATTATGGTGTAGATCTGTTGCCTGGACAAAAAAAGGAAATCAAACTTGGTCCCTGGGTGGCTGGCCGTGAAACACACTTCCAGGCAGTTTTAGGGTGCGGTAATCTCTCATGGACACACAAATGTTCTCAACAGCCTTTTACTTCTGGATGTCTAAAATAAGGGCTGAACAGTCGCTGTTCTCGTTGAATGCAGAACTCAGGTTTGTGCTGCTGAGAAAAGATTTCAAGGAACTCTGCAAATGTCCTCCGGATCTAAAGACACTTATTAATTGCTTAGTTTTCCATCTTTGTTCTATGTTCTGTATATTTTATTGGCGTTAGTATTTTATTAATTGTATTATATTATTAAAACATGTTAGTGTCTCAGGTGAGAGAAGTACTTCAAATTAAAATAAATATTACAATTTGTATTATGCGTTGGTGTGGTACATTTCTAATGTATCTATGTTATATATCAGAGACCAACTGACCAAACACACTCCTGAAATTAACCTGGTGCAAGAGATGTTGGACGAATTGAGCTCAGGCCCAAGAGGCTGATCCCTGACTGAACTGATTAACCCAGCTAACACAGCAGGGGAGAAAATAGAGGAGCGACAGAGAACCAGAGTGGGAGAGAAACAGGAAAAATTCAGAACGTGTGAGTTGCTAATTGCCGCCGTCACATCATAACCTTGATGATGACTTACACGGAATGCTAGGCAACTACAAAAAATGGTACCATTACAAGGATATGGCCTAGTTTCAGGGAAACAGAAACAATACTGAAGCCTAGGTATTGAGGAGGGGGAAGTAGGAGATTGAGGAGAAGAGCGCAAGTCACCCCTCTTGGTGAGATCTGCCGCTGCTTGGGGGAGCTGACGTCAAACAGTCTCAAGGGCAGCAACGTGAGGAACAGGTGGCCAGCAGGTACCAATAGGCTACTGAAAGGTTACAAGCAGGACAACTACAGTAAAGGAGAGCTGTGATTAACGACTAGGAGTACATTTCAGGATTTGGTACTGAGCAGACACAAAGCAAACGATACTCAGGGTTTTTTCTCATTATTCAATTAATGTGGACTTAGCGGGTGATATTCATTCAGGTGAATAATATTATCCAATTAGTTTTGGATATATACCATCTTGGAGGATGGGTCGGAGTATTGATCGATTCAGTTGCAGTACTAATTATGTTGCCAGGATGATGCCATTTGGTTTTTTGGGGGTTGAATGATTTTGGGTTAAAGAAACAGTCAGGAATGAAAGAAACACTTAAAGAAACGCAATGGTAATGTGTATTATTATATACAGTGCCTTTCAACGATATTGAGACCATTGATCAATTATCCCTTATTACTGAAGTACAAATGGTACCATGAAATTTCATTTTCTTTGATATTTTCTTTTGAATTTTTGTAAGTTGACAATGTTTTTATTTTAGAAAATATTTGTTAATAAAAAAGGTGAAAAATGTTGCTTACGCAAGTATTCAACCTCCTCACATTTATATTTGGTAGTCACCTTCGACTGCAATAACAGCTTTAAGTCTTTAGACGTATATATGTACCAACTTTCCACACAATGTTGCAGTGTTTTTGGCCCATTTGCTCCATGTTGTTTTGACAAAGCTTTTGGACTACAATTTTCAAATAGTGCAACATATTCTCAATGGGATTAAGATCAAGAGTTTGATTTTAATACATTCTCCTTTTTGTTCTTGATCCATACTAATGTTGCTTTGGCTAGTGCTTGAAATCATTGTCCTTCTGAAAGGTGAATTTCCCAAGCTTAATTTATTTTTACAGACTGAAGCAGGTTCTCTTGCAGTATTTCTCTGTAATTTTAAAAAGAAGCCCCTACTGATGAGAAGCATGCCCACAGCGTGATGCTTCCACCAAAATACTTTATAGTGTAGGGATGGTTTGTCGTGAGGCATGGGCAGTGTTAGGTTTGCACCACACAAAGCTTTTTGGCCAAAACGTAAAAGCACTATCATGGTCTCATCTGATCACAAAACCTCTTCCCGAATCACAGCTGGGTCACTCATGTTTTGAGATGGTACTTTCTGAACAATAGCTTCTTTCTTTCCATCCTCCCATACAGATTAGTAGTATGCAGAGCTCTGGATATGATTGACTGGTGCACCATTATTCCACTCTCAGCCACTAAACTCAGTTGTTTCCTTCGTCTCCTTCGTGTTCGAGTGCTGAGCATTTCTTTGGCAGTGCCTGGGTGGTCATATGCAACTTCCACTTCCTCATTATTGATCCAACTGTACTCACTAGGATATCTAAACACTTGGATATTATTTTATTTCCTAATCTATGCATTTGTATTATTTTATCTCTTGTGTTCACTGGTATTCATTTTCAGATGGATTCACAACCTGATCAATCATCCTTCAGCAATCGGGTTTTATCCAAAAACTGTGACATAAAATATAATGGTTAGTTCATTTTGTCCTTGTTAGGGTAATTTTCTTCATCTGTTTGAACTGTCAGCTTCCTCAGCACAGGGGTTGAATACTTATGCAAGCAACCTATTTCAGTTTTTTTTATTTTTCTTACCAATACTTCTCAACATAAAAATAATGTCACCTTAAAATGTAAAATAAAATATGAAACAAAACTTAAATTTACCATTTTAATTAATTTATATGAGAATTGGTCAGGTGTCTAAATACTTTCACAAGGTACTGTATTTTCATTTTGTATATTTTACCACAGATGTTTCTCCCCATAACTCCAATTGCAGTTATAACCTTGTCCCATAGCAGTAACTCTTCACAGCCTTGGAAGAGTCAACGTTCGGGACGTGTCCTGGAAAACATGGCCTGACTGCAGGCCCGGCGCCAGGAAGAAATGGCTGAGGGGGCAGAAAATAATGCCGTGGGGGCTAATCTTTTTTTGGCTATTTTTCTATTGAGTATTTAAAACTTAAACTGGGGAGGCAGAAAATTCAACTGAGGGGGCTAAGTCCCCTCTTGCCCCCTTGTGGCGCTAGAGATTAGTAAATCCCTGCAGGCTATGCCTCCTCCACCCCTGGCGGTGCTGTGCCAATAATAGACTCACAGCCATGGCCGGTGTGCTGCTTCAAGCAAGTGCTGCATCCAAAATGGTTGCCTATCTCTATCTTACATTATAGTGTAGGGCAGTGTTTCTTAATCCTGGTCCTCGGGACCCAAAAGGGTGCACGTTTTTGTTTTTGCCCAAGCACTCACACACCTGATTCAAATGTTGCCATACCACCTAAACATTTGATTAACGTAATTAACCTATCATCACGCCTTTAGTTTGAATCAAGTGTGTGAGTGCTTGGGCAAAAACAAAAACTTGCACCCCTTTGGGTCCTGAGGACCAGGATTAAGAAACACTGGTGTAGGGATATTCAACTCTTACTCTACAAGGTCTGGATCCTGCTGGTTTTCACTTCTAGCTCATCGTTAACTGCACCAACTTGGTGTCCCAGGTCTAAATAAGTCCCTGATTAGAGGTTTGCAATTAAAAAATGGAGTGGAAATGGCCTCGAGGTCCAGAGTTGAATACCTGTTATGGTAGATTAATAAACACTGCATAATTTATTCATTCAAAATAAAAACATTTTTACTGTATATCATTCTGAGGAAGTGAGGAGGCCTGAAAAAGGAACTGAGAGCAAACATGCAGTGACTACCTACCAAATGCCACCCTTTTTCCCTATATAGTGTGCTACTACTGACCAGAGACCATAGCGCTCTTGTCAAAAGTAGTGCACTATGTAGGGAGTACAGTGGCATTCGGAACTCAACGTTGCAATGTTTGAGCTAGGGAGTCACAAGGTTGTTGAGTTTCCCCTTATTTCTCTTCTCAGATCCCGCCCTCCTCTTTCACTGACAAATGAGAGACTTCCTCCACAACACACCAAGTGTGTCCAATGACCCGATTTGCTAAATCATAAATGGGAAAAATGGTTAGAGTAGGACAGGACTATGGTTAATTGGAGGTGAAGGCAGTCATTTCAAGTAGCAAACTTAAAAATATGCACCTATGTTTTAAAATATTTTTGCTTTAGCTAATTAAAAAAACCATTGATTACATATAGATTTCTGTTTTTACTTTGAATTGAGTGCCTTTAGTTCATATCAAGAATAAATAGTTCCATGAATCATTTATTTTTTCTTTGAGGTGTTATCATTCATTTCTTAGCCTACATTTCTAAATTTGAACAAGACTTTGAAGGATGGCATTGACTATTCATTTCTTTCCCACCCGGAAAATGCTGTGCATATATCAAATGCCAAGAGGTCAACTTGGTCAAAAGTGTTTGCCAAAATTCCAATGCAGCAAAACAAACTCAGCTGAAACTGAAAAAAACAAAGAAAGACTTGTCGGAAAAGCAACAAGGGCTCACTCATTGAACAACAGGATCTGGCAGAGGAAGTAACCTGCAATATAATAGTGTGACGCAGACCATTAACTAAATAACATGTTACATTATGGACTGAAAACCAGAGGAAATAAAATGTTGATAGGCTAAATGCTGACAAAATATCAAAATGCGCTAGGTAAGCAAACACTAATGCTGCCTGAGTAACCATAACGTTTTAGGTATACCAACAATAGATGTATTTACAAATCAAAGTAAACCAAATCATCCCATTTTAAACATTTACTCATACTACTCCAAAGCTATACTCATTCTTTTCTAAAGCTACACTCAACCCACTCCAAAGCTATACTCATCCCATTCCAAAGCTACACTCATCCCATTCTAAAGCACTTACACCATTTGTGTCGGGAGACTGCGAGTGCCTGTTTTATTTAGTTCTGCTCTGATAAGCCACTTTGTTTTATAGGTGTCCTAATTACTGTAGTCCTGTACCCTATTCGTCATGTAGTGCTTTGGTCAACAGTAGTGCACTGTTTTGGGAATAGCATGCCATTTTGGAAGCACTCACTCTGTGAAAGGCTATGGATCCTAGTGTTTTCCTTTCATTGCACAAAAAGGGGATCTAGTGTAAAAACAAACATTCCCTTAACTTCAAAGTAAAGTACTAAGGGCTAATTTTGTCTTTCTTTAGAAGACACAAAGAAGTGAGAATTTATTCACAACCCACAAAGCTCATTTCTGCTAAATATTTAGTCAAGACAAAGTAACGGGGAGGTGGATGGGTCACTGTCTGTCTGGTTCTGTCAGTGTGGTTTCCTCCACTATTTGGGGCAAATTTGCCATATTTGAGTGGTAGCGCTATACATTAGGGTTACACTTACAAAATGGTTTGTACAGAGTTTCCCTGTTTGTTTATTGTACACACAAGACCACAGAGCCAGTGCTAGTGGTAGGTTTCCTTACACCTGAGAATCATGATGTCGTGCTTGATAAGGCTTTAACAGGATTAACTCAGTTTATGTGTTCTTACTTCTCAGTGCTAACATACAGGATGTTCTTATGCTAGTGAAAGGGGATTCGGGGGGGGGTGACATTTTCTGACATTTTTGAGTCTTAGTAGAAATGCAAACATTTCATTAATGTAATCCTATAAAGTACTGAGCCTGTTAAGTTACCGTTTCTGTGATTGTCTTCTTGTTTTAGCAATTGTTTCTATATTAGCCCCAACCTTAGAGGATGGAATCCATGATCACTAAGGTAAGATATTATGCAACAGTGGTACATTGTGGTGCATAGGCTGAAATAAGCTGACCGGCAGTCTGGACTCACCCCTTTGCGAGTCCCTTTGGGACTCTTGACTAGACAGGACTTGTCCAGGTTCTGATACCCGCCAATCACTTCGATCTCCTCTGCAGTGGGGTACCTCTTCTTGCCTGTCTCTACTACCTCAGTTAGGACAGGCACCTGGGCTTGGGCAGATGTTTTGGCTGGGGGTCCTGAGGACACTGCCACCGCTTCCACAGCTGCACCTCCGACAGGCTTCCGGGGGGTGATGGTGATGGTGGTGCCCCTCTTGACCTGCTTGCCTCCAGATGCGCTCCGGATGGTGAACTGGGTCGGCGAGGGGGAGGAGGATGGAGAGGGAGACTGGGATGGGGTAGGTGAGCATGGGGAGGATGATGGTGCCAGCGGGACACCTCGGTCTGGATGTAATGCGTTCTCAGGAGTGGGTGTCAGGAGAGGTCTAGAGTTGATGGCAATGGATGCAGACTGATTAGACTGGGCCAGCTTGGGTTGAGGAGTCCTTTCAGATAGCAGTTGTGGAGAAGACTGACACTTTACAGGACTTTGAGGTGTTTGTTGGTCCTTTTGCCTCGGTTGCTCCTGCTCAGTTTCATTATTTGGCTGGTTCTGCGGTACCCTGGGGTCTGGCTCAGCTTGAGACTCCCTATCCTTAAAATGTGTTTTCTGACTAAGGGACGGCAGGGCCACATTGTCATCGTGTGACATTGTCTGTACTTCCTGTTTATCTCGCAACTGAAGCTGCTCTACCTGATGTTGTACAGTCTGAAATCCGGCCTGCTCATCGCTTGTCGAAGCCTTGCTCCCCAATGCCACCCCACCAACCCACAGCTGCTTCTGTGTCAGCCTCCCGACCGTCCTCTCCGGACTGCATGGCTCCTTTTGTGCTGCCGATAGTTGGGGCTGTACCTTGGTACTGGGTGATGGGATTGGCCTATCCATGGTCCTCTCACTCATGCACACGGCTGTCCTGGACCCCACCGTTTTCAAGTTATAAATCCGGCTCATCTCAGCAAGAGAGTGCGGGTGAGGCGGTGAGGGGAAGATGGAATTTAAGGGTGAGGGTGAGCGTGAGCGCAAAAGGGGCAGATAATGCTGCCTGTGCTCTTCCTCTGAGGGTTTATCCTCTCCGTCTCCTCCACCTCCTCTGCCTCTGGTGTCCTGTTTTCTCTGCCGACTGCTGTCGCACCTTAACTCATCTACTACATGTTTTGTTGGATCTTCCTCTCTCTCAACTGTGTGAGAACTGAACGAGTTGACTTTGGAGACTGCAATGGTTTCTTCCTCTTCTTTGACAGCTTGCGAGAACAAGAGAGGAACAGGAAGCTGGGGGCCGGCTTTCGACACGCTCACTTCCTGTGTTGGTATTGTCTGCGGTGCAGAGCTTTCCTGTCTCTGTCTCTCTCGCTCCATTTGGCTTCCCTGCTCTCCTTCCTCACACTTGTCTAAACTTGAAGCTCTTCTAGCCCATCTCATCGCAGCCTTGTCCATCCCCTCAGGTGCATCTTCCTCATCCCCTGACGCTGATGCTCCCTCCATGTTCCTCAGCTTCTCCTCTCTCTGCCGGATTTTCTCTCTCAGGGATTCAATGCGAGACAAGGGCTTGCCGATCCTCCAACTATCCCTTCTCTCGACATCCTTCCCTCCTTCTCCTTCACAGCTCTGGTCTTCGTCTTCACTGTGGAGGCTTGGCCTTTTCTTCTCTAATGTTTCCCCCACACCGTAGAACACTGTTGTGGGAATGTGGATATCAAGAGGTGTTGGAGGGACTCCAAGCGAGGTAACACACTTTGGGGACTTAGGACACTTAAGGGTCACTTCCTGAACTGATTTTTCGAGGTGACTGTGCACATCTGCACCAGGTGGCTGTGCAATGTCTTTGCTAAGCTCTCCTGGCCCCCTAAAAGCTTTGTTCACCCTGACAGTTTCAATGTTCTCCCCGATCATGCCTTTGTATTCCTGTGTCGATGTTTGGGTCCCTTTGTGACTGTCACGTTCATTTGCTGTCTCTCCAAATTTTTCCATCTTATTGATGAGATCCTCTGTGTAATGTGACAGTGGCGACTGGGATGAATGGTGCCCTGTTCCTCTATGTGCCACAGTGCTGAGTAAGGTAGTTGAGCACTCGGTAAATGTGGATACATGTCTGTACTGGCTATCGGCAGACTGCGGTGGATTGGCTCTGTCTACAGACAAGGTGATCACACAATTTTGTGGAGTCGTTTCGACAGAAATTGTGCAGTCCCTCACATCTGACACCCTCCTTACGTCAGACCCTCTTCTGAAGTCTGATGACCTTCTCTCCCACATTTGTGGCTCTGCCTGTCTCGCAATCACCACCTCTCTCTCTGTGCTCTTTGCCCTTTCCATCCACCTCTCATTTTCCTCTTTCATTCGCTTGACATCCATTTCCACGGCCCTCTCTCGCCCATCGTGTTTGATGGACACTCTACGGGCGAATGAGGCCTCTGTATTTTTAACAGAGGCCATTGTAAAGCCAGCCTCCCCATACATATTCTCATTTAGCTCTGCTGTTGCCTTGATACTACACCCAGACTCCACTGAGGTTGCTGTCCCAACCCCATGGTCAATCTCTTTTCCTTTCATGCTTTCCAAAGAAGGCTGTCTCTCAGGCCCTCCCACTACCTCCCTTTCTGCTTTCTTACATCCCTCTCTAAGCTTCCTTGCCTGCTCTTTATCTGAGAGCCAGGTCCAGCCCCCCTGCAACTCGCTCTTCTCAGAACATTCCCTCTCCATTACCTTTCTCCAAGGAGCCACCCGCCTGTCTGAATATGTCCTCGCCACCATCTTATCATGGTTCCCCTCATCCTTCATACCATTCTCTTTTGCACATTTCACCCGGTCGGAGAAGCTGAATGACCTTTTGGGAACACCCCTGAATCCTAAATTGTTCTCCCCCCCGCAATCGTCCTTGTCCAGACCAGACATTTCACTGTCCCTGTCTAGACGGATGAAACACTCTGAGCTTTTAGACCGGGACGGGAGCTTTGGATGTTCTCTGAATTTCTTTGTATGTTCACCAAATTTACTAAGCAGCTCACTCACCCGAACTCCTCTCTCGTTGTGGAGACCATCGTCAGCGTCAAATTTCCTTTCCAGTTTTTCAGAAGAAGATTGTGTCCATGGCCGATCTTTCTCCCTCTCTTTATCTTTTGTCATCCTCCATGTCACCTCTCTCTCCAGCTCCCCCTCACAGTCCTTTCTTCCATCTTTACTGCATTTTGCTGCTCTCCCTCTTTCTCCATCTCCTTCCCTGCCTGTCCCTTTTAGACCTCCACTTCTGCAGTCCTCAGCGCCAGCTAATGGTTTAATGATCAGTACTTCTGAGGCTCTGATCTCTGTGACACTCCCTCCACCAGCCAGAAGCTCCCTCAGGTCCATCTTCACACCTCTTTTTTCCTGCTCGTCATCTATCATCTCCTTCTCCAAATCTCTCCTTCTACCTCTCCTTTCATCACTTCCCTTCCTGTCCTGTTCAATGATGATAATGTTGTCTGCTCTGATGGTACGAAGGCCTGGGACTTGTGGATGGGGGTACTTGGGGCTTGGAGGATCTGAGTCTCCTTCCTCTCTCTCCTCCTCTTTTTTCCCTCTTGGGCATTCCCTTTCCTTGTCTAGAACAGCATCCTGGCTCATCTCTCTCCCGGCACTTCTGTCCCTGTATCGCTCAATTCTAATTTCTATATCTCTTACTCTCCCTGACTCCCCATCATAACCTTTGACATGGCTTTTTTCTTTCTCCTTTTCCCTTTCTCTCCCCACCTCTATTTCTTGGTAATTCCCTTTCTCGTGACCCGTCTCCCCAGCCTTCTCTGCTTCTCTTCCCCTCCTCCATCCGCCATGTGTGCGAATGAAGGGGTTTTGATGGACAGGGGTGATAGTCTCCATTAACACCTGACTCTGAGGTTTAGCCTCTTCGTCCAGCCACAGCCCTGTGGCGTCTGGGCTTAGTGGTGGTTCACTTCCCACCTGCACCAGCGTAGAGCTGTCCGGGTCACTCACAGCATCAGAGGGGGACCTGCCCTCCTTGACTTGGGGGCCCTCCCTCTCCTTGTCCCCGTAACTATCCAGTTTCTTTCTCCTCCTCTGGATGATCCCTCGCTTCCAGGCAGGCATGCTGGCTAGTTTGGCCTCCTCTTCTTTTTCTCTCTTCTCTCGTTCCTCCTCCTCCCTCCTTTTTCGCTCCAGCAGGAGTTGTTTCCATTCCGGTAAAGAAGAGACAGACATAACAGAGAAGAGATCTTGCTTTTGGCAAGTTGCTTAATCTTCTCTTTTTTTTGCTCTGGCAATGGCAAGGGACACATAAGAAGATGCTTAAAATAACTGAATCATGTTTAGTTTTAAATTGTGTAAGACACTGCCCTTTTGAACTAATCACAGAAAACTGGAAAATAATGGAGTGACAAACCTAGCTTTCAAATAACTATATATTTTATTCAAATGTAGCTTAATGGGCCTACATTTGTATAAAATACTGTGGCTATGTAACTCAATGTAGACGATACTAGATTACATTTTTCTACACGCTTCCTCGTTATGGTTAAATGACCTGAATATAAAGTCAATCGTACGTTCAACAAATGGTTTTGCGTTGTCGTTAAGATTAAAATGCAGCCTTTGCCTCTTCACATTTATGTATGATTGCATTCCAAACGTTAAAAATTACTTCTCGGTTTGAGCTTTTCAAGAATGTAAGAAAAAAGATTTCCCCAACTTACCAAACCTTCGGTGTTGCGTGGTTATGTTTGTGTTGGTTTGAAAGTTGCCATCTCCCACTTCAAGGGCGACTATGCGCCTCCGGTCGTGCGTAATGCGCTCGAAGCACCAATTTGAAGAAGATTGGTCTTTGTCTAATGCTTTCCAATGTCTAGTTGATTAATCGATGTTGTCAAAAAGTCAGGATTACTAATGTTTATATAGCTCTGTTATCTAACAACGACCTCACTGTGAATCAGAGCATGCACACTTAAAACACCTCCATTGGTAGTAAATATTCCCGGCTTTCAGTGCTGTCCGACTACTGTAATCCGATAATTACTTTAAATTCCGTCAAGGGAGTTAGTGGCACACACCATATTGGCCGACCTAAGAAAAGGCGTTTAAAGAAAACTCCGTCTGCCGGTCACCCATCCCGTCATCCGTTTGTCCCTCTAATTGGAAGAGACTGGGGAGTGAAGGGGTCACCGCAGGCAGAACGTGCTGCTGACACTCAGGGTGGAGATGTAGCGAGATACCCGTAGTGAGGTGAAAAACATGTCGCGCCGGTAGGATTCTGTGTACATTCTGGATAAGATCCAAGTGGCGGCCTATACCAGTAGCTATACTACCCGGATAAAGTTAGTTTGACATTCGATATTTGACAGATATTAAGACATGCAAAGCTCAAAAACGATTTGCGCTGTACCTCGGGTTAGTCTCGTTATGAAAGCAAAAAGGTGTTTGTTTTCCCTTTTGGGAGCCGAGTTTTAAAATGACACGAGACGTTGTTGGCAACATTGAGAGAGTTGAGGAAGCATCCGCGAGAATAGCGTACGTCAGCGGTAAGAGCCTAAATCAAAGTTGAATTAGACCTAAGGCTTATAAAGAAAGAATAATCACAAAAATCACAATAGCCTCATGAAACCCAGCTTCTTTAATTTTGTTCTCCTTAATAAAGCACATTTGTTTTTTGACCGTTTTCGGTCTACACCACATGCAAGTGTGTTATTCTTTTAATTGAATAATAAAATGTGATTGGGATTTCACTTTGATACATTTTTCTTTTTGGTTGTTAAAAAGAGAGCATTACCGCAATTGTGTAATTGTATAAACATAATTGTTGAGCATTTAACAAAATATGTATTGCAGTGAAACCGGCTCTTAATGTGTCATTTATAAAAACCAAGGAGTTTATTTTACTCCTGCTTGTTACTGTCATTTTCCTGAGCAGCATCCCCGTGTGGCAGAGAAAAGAGCTGCAGTTTGCTTTGCAGCTGGACCCTGAGGTAGGCACAGTCCTGCGTGTCCAGGGAGTGAGCCAAGGCCAGGTAGGCCGACAGACTCCCCGCTAGCAGCAGCCTGTCCAGGGACAGAGCAGGGACGAGCCAGAGCACCACAGCCAGCTCCACACACACAGGGTGACGCAGGTGGGCGAAGAGACGCTGAGCCCGGATGGACTTCAGAGCCAAAGGGTCTCCCAAACCAAGGCACTCATAATAAACCTGAGGAAGATGGATGGATAGATAGAAGAGACAGGGAGCATGGCAAAAATTACTAAAATGCTTGTAATTCTGCAGACATTCTTATCCAAAGCCACTTACAGTTTGTGCATTCATCATAAGATTGCTTGATTGTACGGTTACACAACGCCATTCTATTAAATACACTATACTGATGAAGTAGCTATTAGTCAAGTCAGTTCTATCATCAAAAAAAAGGAAGTTCATAAAAAGCAACAGTGCAGGGCTGTGGAGTTATGGAAGATACTCCATGAAAAGGCTAAGAAATCTGTTATTTATATTGCTTACAAATTATATTTTTTACCATTCTATTGCAGACAAATTAATATTTAATCAGGATAATTCAAATTTTTGAATTACATCCAAGAAATTAAAAGCTTGTGCAAATGTTGCCACAGTGTTCGATGGCAGTATCACCACTTCTGTACCGGTCCCCTTAATGTGCTTGAACTAGTGGTCCTCTGATCGCAAACATGTGACAATGTCGCTCTGCTGCATTGACATGGGTTTACTTCACCTGCTTGACGCCCAGTAGTTCTGGATAGTCGAAGACCAGCAGTATACTGCAAATGATGGACCAGCAGAGGAAGTGCAGGGCGAAACAGAGCAGAGGGAACCAGGTATTCCATGGGGCATTACGCACTGACCACAGACAGGGAGCCTCCTTCACAGGCTCCCAGTACTGCATCAATATCTGGAACATGGAGAAGACAGTGAAGTATGGCAGAAAAAGGGTATTCAAATGTAACATTTCCATTAGAATTTCTAAATTAAAGTGTGTCTCACCTGGAGAGCCAAAGCAGTGGTGAAGCAGTACATAGCCCGGTTCAGTACCCCGAGGACAGACTGACAGGCCTGCTTGATTGGGTCCCGGGCCAATAGGCTATGCTGGACAATGAAAAGAGCTAGAAGCTCCATATCCACGACCACTGCCTTGAGAACAGAGCTGTCCCACAAAGCTACAGACCATGGTACAGAGTCTGTGTGATATTAGGAAAAATGATTATAGGGATAGGATAAGGAACTGCTCCAGACTGGGCACCATTCTATTCAATGAACATTGTTTAGGTATTATCCTTATACTTCGTTTTATATTTTAAATCACTGTTATTTTAAGTTGAAATAAAAGATGACAAGTATTACTTTTCAAAATATAGCGCCCAACGTGGGGCTCGAACCCACGACCCTGAGATTAAGAGTCTCATGCTCTACCGACTGAGCTAGCCGGGCTGTTACACATAAGATATCTAGATTTCATAAGCAGTGTTCAGTATTGAATATCATACTTTTAACTTTTTTCATTTTACCGGCTCAAAAATATACTTTTATTGCAATTCATGCAATTCGCTACTGTAACAATGCAACAAAACACACTGTAACAATGTAAACAGAAATTGAATCAGAAGAGTACTGTAATTTTAAGCAACATTTCCTAACATAATTTCTAACTTTTCCAAATGAACACTTCTGCCTACGAGTCGGGAAACATACCTTGACATAGTGATGAATCTCCGGTGATGTTATGATATATCACACGAAAAGAGATAAAACGTACGAATTCTGCACCAGTTATAAAAACAAAGATAAAGTTTAACAGCGCCAATATGCAAATAATCACACGAGCCGTGAATGATGCCATTTCAATATTAACCTTTTACTAATTGCACGATACTTCCTTTCTGTCCTGGCGAAAATGTTCCGTACCCATACTTTCTTCCGGGAGGTGGGCATTGGGGACAAATATTAACAGTAGATGTCGCTATTTACCCTAATACAAAGTGGCGAATTTGGCAGTTTTAGAAAAGTTGACAAATAACCAAATAACTGCTTTCGAAACCCACGGTCATGTAAATAACGTAACTGTTTAGCTAAAAAAAACAGTTAAATAAAATACACCTCTTTCACTTTGATCTTTTTTATTTCTATTGTTATTCATAAAAGCCTAACAAAATGGACAGAGAAATCAGTACATTTTTTATTGTTTACAGTACAGTATACAGTTTAATATATTAAAAAGAGGCAAACTCAGCATCCCATTGTATACCTCTGGTTCACACGGATAGAAGAACAATTCCAAAACAAAAAAAAAATCTCTGGACATACAATTAATTATAAACAAATACACCATTTAGCCTTAGTTCAGCCTATCCGTCTGTTAGAAATAGTACTGAAATAACTGGCACACAAGGTACAATTTCACACATTCACAAGGAAGATGTCATAGCAAACCTCAGATGGCAGAATTGGCTCCACAAATCACATGGCTAGGTGCCAGAAGTCTGAGAATAAATAAATTACATTAAATGTGATTAACTCCATTGTCTGAAACATTTAGTCATAATGGTAATGACTGCTGTAAGTTTCTTTAACAAGTTGTTGATTTAATGGTCTGGTGTCTTGCCCTGTGGATTGGAGTAGTAATGCAGTAATGAAAACACACTTGTGGTAGTCTCTGACACAGTGAACCCTGTTCTCTGCATCCACAGTGAAGGGCATTCCTTCCAGGCTCTCATTACAGGTGATACATCAAAAGTAGGTAGGATGATAAGACTTCCCAAGAGCCTGTAGAACCTGGTTGAATTGAATGTGGAGCGGTCACATATGGGGGAAAATACATACACTCTTGTCAGTACTTTTCTCAAAAGCAGTAACACAAACATGAACAAACAAATCTACCCTCATTCTTTCATGAATCTACTCACTAGAGATGTGGAGTGGTCACATATGGGGGAAAATACATACACTCTTGTCAGTACTTTTCTCAAAAGCATAACACAAACATGCACAAACAAATCTACCCTCATTATTTCACGAATCTACTCACTAGAGGCGTCGCTAGGATCACAATACATTCGGGGCTTAGCCCACCCTCCCGCCCCGCCTGGGACAGAAAGTACAGGGTTTTGAATGTATATGCGGAAAATTTCGATGTACACGCTAGTGGCCTACATGTCTACATTGTCATAATGCGCGATCGGAATGATAGATGAATAGTTCAGGGGCTATTTTTTTATCCGGGGCTATTCATAAAAGATCCGGGGCTATAGCCCCGGACGCCCAGGGCTAACGACGCCACTGCTACTCACCATGTCTTCAACTAAATATCCAAAGGCATTACATCATTCAGGAAACCCAGGAGCACTTGAGTTCTGTAAAATAAATGGAAAAATACATGTTATTCTTGTAACTAATTGAACACATCTGAATATATTAAATGGTCTAATAAAAACCAGAACCAGAATCTCAACGGTTATCTGATTTAAAAACAGTGAGGTGATTACCAGGAAGTCATCTTCACAAAAGACTGTTCCTGACCTGTAGTGAAATGCCTTGCCTTTCAGGATTTTTCCCAAACATGGAAGACTTATTGCATAGGCTTCTTTACACACACATTTGAAAAAAATTAAGTCTGGAAATTCAGAAGTATAAAAAAATATATATATCTTACAATAAGGACGACTATCAAGTAGCCCATCCAACATAATTTATTTAGGAGGATGTTTGTGTGTAGACCAAACCAGTGACAAAACCAGTCAAATGTTTGGACACACCTCATCATTCAAGTGTATTTCTTTATTTTCACTATTTTGCACATTGTAGAATATTAGTCAAGACATCAAAATCAAAACATTAGTCAAAACATCAAATATCATGGAATCATGTAGTAACTAAAAGTGTTAAACAAATCAAAATACATTTCATATTTTAGATTCTTTAAAGTAGCCATCCTTTGCCTTGATGACCGCTTTGCACACACTATGCATTCTCTCAACCAGCTTCATGATATAGTCTCCTGGAATGCATTTCAATTAACAAGTGTGATTGTCAAAAGTTAATTTGAATTTATTGCTAGGATAGCCCCTTGAGATGTAGAATCTCATTTTCGAGGGGGTCCTATAGACACAGACACAAAATAAAACACATATAGACAAAAGTATCATTACATAACAAACATACACAGCAAATACACAGATACAAATAGCTCGCTAACCCGAAAGAAATGTATGGAATTTATTTCCTTCTCAATGTGTTTGAGCCAATCAGTTTTGTTGTGACAAGGTAGGGTTGGTATACAGGAGACCATCATTATGTCTATACTGTAGTAGTCCACATTATGGCAAGAACAGCTCAAATAATTATGTCAAGAACAGTGGCTACTGGTGTTCCACAAGGCTGCGTGCTGAGCCCCCTCTTGTACTCACCCACGACTGTGTTCCTGTACACAGTTCCAACACCATCGTCAAGTTCGCAGACGACACCACGGTGGTAGGCCTGATCAGTGACAATGATAAGTCAGCCTACAGGGAGGTCAAGTACCTGGTGGCATGGTGCGCTAACAACCATCTGGCCCTCAATGCAAAGAAGACCAAGGAGCTCATTGTGGATTACAGGAAGTTTAAAGGCTGCAGTCATGCCCCAGTTCTCATCGATGGCACTGAGGTGGAGCATGTCCAGCTTCAAATTCCTGTGCGTCCACATCTCCGAGGACACCTCCTGGACACTCAACACCTCAACCCTGGTCAAAAAGGTGCAGTAGCGCCTGTAATTTTTGAGGAGGCTGAAGAAGGCCCGTCTGTCTTCTCAGATCCTGAACTTCTACTGCTGGCCAATTGAGAGAATTCTGATAAACAGTGCTACTGTGTGATACTCCTTGGCCGACCGGAAGGCCCTACAACGGGTGGTGAAAACAGCCCAGGACATCACTGGTGCCCAGCTCCCAGCCATCGTAGACCTCCAGTGCAAGCGTTGTATGCGTAGGGCGCACGTCGTCATCAGAGACCTTTCACACCCACGCCACAACTTTTATGCCCTCCTACCATCAGGCAGGCAGTACAGGACTCTTCATTCCCGCACCAGCAGGCTCAGGAACAGTTTTTTTCCATCTACTGTAACCTCTGTGACCCATCACTAACCATACCCACCCGCCCACCGCTTTTTACTGCCTCTCAGGGACCTAGTTGCACTACTCCCTTTGTACTACTGGACTCTGACACTGCCTTGCTAAGTATGATAAGTAAGTTCTCAGTTGTTATATGTACGTGTCTACCTCGGGAATCTCATTGTTGCTATACCTGCATTTCAGTTGCACATGCCACCTTGCACCTTCAATTTGCCTGCACTGCACATTAAGAATTGCCATTGTACTTGCATTCTTTTTTGCACATTCAGAATTGCCATTTGTACTTGCATTTGCCTCATTGCACAACTATTCATTCCCCACTTGTATAAATATGTACTTAATACTTGTAAATGTTCTGCCCTCCCCTGTTTGCCTTCATTGTTCATTTAGAATTGCCATTTGCACTGTATTTGCCCTCATTGCACATCTATACATTCCATTGTAACATACACTATACCTAATACTTGTAAATTTCCTGACCTCTTCTTCCATTTGCACTTCTGGTTGGATGCTAACTGCATTTCGTTGTACAGTACTCATATTGTTCAATGACAATAATGTTGAATCTAATATAATTGTATCTAATCTAAAATAAGCAAATAGAAACAACAGTCCATTATTACTACTTTAAGACATGCAGGTCAGTCAATCCGGATGATTTCAAGAACTTTAAAAGTTTCTTCAATTGCAGTTGCAAAATCCATCAAGCACAATGATGAAATTAGCTATATGAGGGCCGCTACAGGAAAGGAAGACCCAGAGATACCTCTGCAGCAGAGGAAAAGTTAACTAGATTTACCAGCCTCAGAAATCAACAATAAACTGCAGCTCAGATTGCAACCCAAAAAAATGCTTCACAGAGTTCAGTAGCAACAGACACATAACACCAACTGTTTGGTGGAGTTTGCATGGTTAAATTGCTGTAGAAACCACTATTGAAGGACGCATCCAGTCTGTGTTGGGGATAATTGACCAAGAAGGAGAGTGATGGTGCTGCATCAGATGACCTAGCCTCTACAATTACTCTACCTCAACCTAACTGATATTGTTTTGGGATGTTTTGGACCGCAAAGTGAAGGAAAAGCAGCCAACAAGTGCTTAGCATATGTCAAGTCTATTGGAAAAGCATTCCAGGTGACGATCACATAAATCTGGTTGAGAGAATGCCAAGAGTATGTGAAGCAAAGAATGTGCAAAGCAAAGTGTGTCATCAAGGCAAAGCGTGGCTACTTTGAAGAATCTAAAATATAAATGTATTTTGATTTGTGAACACATGATTCCATGTGTTGTTTTATAGTTTTGTTGTCTTGACTATTATTCTACAATGAGGAAAATAGTAAAAATAAAGAAATACCTCCGAAATGAGTAGGTGTGTCCAAACTTTTGACTGGTACTATACATAGGTCTACTCACTGCACGCACTGCAGGTGAAGCAGGTGTCATGGTATAGCTTTCGCATTGCTTGGCAAGCTCTGCCAACACCATACCCTGCCACACAGCTCCCTGAAAATGACAAACCACACACAATAGACACCAAACAGGAATACACAAACTACACACTATGTAACCATGTTTGATTAAGTACCCCTCAACACTCCTGCCAGGGCTCTGCACTGTCAACTTAAGCACTCAGACACCTGTCGCCCATTCACAAATGCAAGCAGCGAAATATATGTCTAGAGTATGCAACATAAAACCGGTATGCTACTAGCTTGCTACGATTCAAAAGATAACCACATGTTTGACCAAAGTTGAAAGATTTCTTTCGATATCTGCCTTACCAAAGTAGATGTCAGTGCCGGTGTGGAAGTCCATCTCCACTTCCAGAAGCCTCTCTCTATTTAAGTGAGCTTCTAAATGTGTCTTTAACAGACATCAGGACTGTAAGTGGAGCCCCTATCTGGGTTTACAGGAGCTCAGAAGGCCTTCTGGTCTCCCTTGGGGGTCAACTAGCCCATTGACTCCTGCAGAGAGGGGTAGGACTAGCTGAGGAAGGACAGACAAGGCCATCTGGTCACCAGATGACTTGAGTTGAACAAAGCTTTGAGGGACTTGGGACATCATGTCAGGGTGGAGAAGGGGTAAGGGAAAACTAAGCAACCACTATTTGGGTGTTACTGCCCTCATGTGGTATTCCAGAGTTCTTCAAATTATTACCAACATGCTCCAGAATATGATTTAACTGACAGACAGACTTAGTAGAGTAAGATAACACAGAAGTTAGGTCAAGTTTTGGAGCGCTGTCTTCAAAAACCCAATAGCATGATTATTCACTACCTCACAAGGACAATCAAGGTGTTCGTTTTTTCATTTGTGAAACAGGGGTCGTATGTAAAGGCTTAGCCTAACAACAACGCCACCCACATATAAGCAATTATACTGTAAACTGGTTTCACCAAAGCTTAATGTCAATTAGATTGTGCCTAAATTTCAGTAGTCATGCTCCGGGCTACATCTCAGGAATGCTAGAATTATACCGCATAAGGCATGTGGGGGCAGGAGCATGTCCCAGATTGCAGTATGTGCTATATCCGGTGGAAGAAATGCGCAAATGTTTATAGTATCTGCAATGGTCCAATGAATAAAAGACAAAAACCTGCTAATCGTAGCCATAAGTCAAGCTTTTTAAACCTCTTTGAAATTATATGATGATTATATGCAGATTCTTTGATTTAGAAGTGTTTGTTCAGGTAATAGGCTACTTTGTAACGAAGAACACATTATGGTCTACATCCAACCGTGTCATTTGTTTCTTCCTAGCATTGACTTCACTCATGGGTTGTGTGGCGGCTATCTTAAGATAAATGCACTAAATGTTAATCGCTCTGGATAAGAGTATGTGCTCAATGACTAAAATGTAAAGTAAGAATTCTGTCAAAAAAAGATTATAGCCTAAATGGCACCTTCTTTTTTTCTTTTTCTAATTATCTGGGAAAACCGCAAATCTTATTTTCCTAGCATATTAAAATGTTACTACAACTTACAATAATAATTTAATTTATTTTCAGTTTCTTCACTGAAGATGTAATTCAAACGAATCACAATATTACACATTGGTGTTACCCTGTAAGAAATAGATTTGAGCAATTTTATTTTACTTGCGCTGTTTCCAAATATTACTGTTTTAGAATTTGTTGCACAAGTCACTTCTATGTACCTTTATTAGCATTTTTCAAGCCTGTTTAAAATATATTACGTTACTGAAATTGATTGTCAGTGCTTCCAAAAAAGAATGCTGCCAAGATTGCTATCAAACCATCTCCATAGACTACATGTTAGGTAAGGAACCACAACGTGTCGTTTATAATTGGTCCCATATCCCTTTAAAAGCCCCATTAGTGGGCCTTCCCACTCTGCAACAAATCTCCTCAAAAAGGTATTTCAAACAATGCTACAAGAAAAGACGTCACTTTAAAATGTTGCCATATAATAATTAGTATAGTAATTCGTGTTATATATGTTATTCAAATTAGATGTAGGGCATCATCGAAGTGAAAGAGGTGTTATAGGGGTGTCGAAAGTTCCATCAGGGTTTTAAGTCAAAGCTTCAACGGTAATCTTCCATCAAGTTTCGACAGGTATGGTTGACGCCCTCCACTGCGAGAAACAGGTAGACTCATGTAAATCAGGAAGTTGTCCTGGCACCGCCATTGAACGTTGTGTAGCGTAATATTTGACAATGCGAGGTCTGTGCGTTTAATAATATTTAGCCTGAAATATTTATGCTCATCTTTCTCTCGTTTATCAGAGACATGCAGCTCACCCCAACCTGTGCTCCAGCGCTGCTGGGAATTGTGATTTTGCTGCTCTGTCATCTGTCAGGTGAGTGAACGTTCAGAAGAAACACTTCAACAAAGCAAGCAAGGAGGCGACTATATCCTACTTTATAATCGTGTAGCATACGGAGTGTGGCCTTTGCATATACTTAATGTTGCAAAAAGATGATGTTGATTAACGTGAAGATTTATAGGAGAGTTTTATTAAACATTGTTGGTAAAATACACGGTCCATACCTAGAGAGATCGATTTTGTTTGATACACGTATAATGACAAATGGTTTCAAAACCATTTCATGTGATCTGTTACTATGTTCTGCATCTCGTCTTCTGCTGTAATGGGAAACTAATAGCATACAAACAGATGGGCATGTGTATGACTGTGCCTAACATTTAGACAGGTTGGACAGGCTGCAAACGACCTGTTTACACTAAAGTTAATTTCCGCAGAACACAAAGAAATCTGAACTTGAGCTGAACAAGATTTTTTTTTGCTGAAATAGAATTCTCTTATCTTATACTGATTGAGGTGATATTGAAATAAGAGGAAGAACTCATAACATGTCCAACATTGTTAACCCTCTGCTGATTTATGACCTCAGCCATATCTTAAGTATGTGTCTGGTTTTAAACCATTGTATTGTGGTTTTTCACAAATAAGAAATAGTTATTTATGGAATAATACATGCAAACATACAAGTGTGTACTATAGTATATAAGTATAGTTATGCTACAGTATTTTGTTTTATGGGAAGTAGGCAAAAGGATAAAATGGAATTGTCTTTGTATCATTAATGATTAACCAGCAATCTGTTTGAAAATGAAAATTGAGGGCATTTCAGCCTCCATCAATTTTTCAGTGACTAATCATAATGAGTAACATGTTTTACCACAAAGCCATTGATTTTTGCACTGTAGAGTGGACTGTTTGAGCTGTAGGGTTGCAATAAAGGGAGTAGTTCAAACTGTTCTGATGGTAGCTACATAATAATTTTCACCTTTATTAGAGCAAGAAAAGATTGTTAAATTTTTCAGTATTTTAACTAAAAAAAAACATTGCATTCCTTTTTCCCTATGAAGTACACCGCCTTTGAGATATAAGGCATGGTCAAACGTAGTGCCCTGTAATGTGTTCCTGACACACCTCTTGTTTAGCCACATTCTGGAGGTCTGATGCCTTACTGCAGCCCAGTACACATGCTTATGCTTTTTACAGTGTTCTGTGAGATATGAATGCTGTCATATTGTTCTGGGCTTGCTTCAAGTCTCTGCAGGTTTACGTGTTACCAAGAATTTCACTAAGGTTTGTATAGAACTGCCTACCATGGTATTTCTCTCGCAGAGAAAGACCTACGAACAGTATTGGGTAACTGTCTATTGGTTCATCAAACCATCAGACTTGCAAATTCCAAATATAGGAAAAGAGTTTCTTAAACAATACTTATAATACTTGCCCTCCACTCCAGTGCAGCCTTGAGTCAAAACATGCAAATATGTTCAAGCCTGTTTAAAATGTTCAGCGAAAGCATGTATTTAGCTGATATATGGATTTTTTTTTAGTGTATTTAGTCTTGTGGTGTATTTTCTGTTAACTTCACTACAGTAATCTTAGGCTGTAAATGTTTTTAAACAACACTTTATTTTTTTTTTTTTTTTACTCATCACAATGATGTATTAATGGATTAGGCTTTTTCAGTTTGAACTAGTTGTTAAACATGAAAGAAACTTTATTTGGTTCTGTTCCCTCAGAATGTCTGCAAATGACCGTCCGCCCAGATAAAGATGTTACTGTGACTGTGTCATCCTCGCTGCTCCTTTCTTTGGAACAGTGCTCCGTTTGCACTGTCAGTGGTGGTGAAAATGATACCAAGAAAATATGTGACACATCTTTGGAACTGGTTCCCGATGTGGATGTCGCCTTGCTTTTCAACTGCACTGAACCAGTGCAAAGTGCTTTTGCCATCCAGATTTACAGGAAAATTGGTGAGTCCAGAGAAACGTTCTAGCATTGGGTTTCTTTTAGACTGCCAGGTCAGTTTGATCAAACCAGCATTACCATATTACAGTGTCATACAATCAATCACTGTTTCCAATAAAATATTGTTTTGACAAAAAAAACAAACAGATGCTTCAGAATTTGAGATGCTGTGGTGGCTGTCAACAAAGGTACTGCGTAAAAGCAGCAGAGGCCTGTCTGATTAAAATATCGCTGTTAATCCAGTTTTGTTTGGGTTTTTTCACCTCTTACCTGTTATGTGACTTTAATTTACACAGAATGCAGCAAGGATTCCTGCAGCCCTGCCACAGGTGCAGCTCAGCCTTCCCTCTTCCAAGAGTTTAATAGAACCCTTGTTTGGGGCCTAAGTGTGCCAGACAAAACAGTTTTGCGTTTGGACTTCTCTGGTGAAGGGCTGATGGAGATGACTGAATCAGGGTTGTGTCAAGATGGCTACCAGTACACTGTAACCATGACCAGCACTAATGGAGGTGTTGGAAATAAGACATACTGCAGGAATGGCCCTGTGACTCACCTAGATATACCAAGCCAAACCACAGTTTCTTTGCAAGTTCATAACGGCGGGGAGGTAGGGTCCTCTATATTCACGGCCACTGCAAAACCAATGAAGAAACGTAAGTTCTTTCAACTCTTCAGTTCATGGTTGACCCTGATATGAGCAGTGGATGTACTCTTATTTATTTATTTTTTTCATTACTTTGAGTGTTTACATTTTGAATCTTCCTCAGAGAGCCAGATGATATTGGTGACACCAGAGCCGAATTCTATTGTCATCATCAGAAAGGACAGCAAAGCCAAAGAATGCAATATGTGTGTTGGGTCCCTCTGCGAAGAACATACTCTTGAAGTTACCAGCGCCACCTCTGTGGACTTCACCTGCTCACAAGATGTCTACAAAGTAGAGATTAACAGGCATATTGGTAAAACACCTAAGACCCATTTTCATTTGCACAAAATGGCTTCAACCAAACCCAACTAGGAACACAGTGAGCTTCTCTGGCGCAGTGCAGCCAGTATCGATTCACTGACATTATGTTTTTTCCTCCAGATTGCAGTGAGATCAGCTGCAGCAGGAACATCGTTCAGATGGAGTCATCCCTGTTATTAGACTTCAACAGAACCTTCACCTGGGACCTGAAGGGTCCGGCCGGCAGATCCTTCCAGCTGGACTTCCCGTTGTCAGGGATGAGACAGATTCCCCCTTCAAAGACCTGTCCTAACAATCATACTTACACAATAACCACGTACCAGCGAACCGGGCCTGCCACCGTCGGAGTGTTCTGCCAAGGTGTCACCATTACCACAGTCCAGGTGCTGTTCAAGGGCCGGGTTTCCCTCGAGGTTCCTGGGAACCAGAAGCTGGAACCGCTGGAATTCAACGTCACCGTCGGACCGGAGATTAAAAGTGAGTGTCTGGCAGTGTTAGAGGAGCCATAGAAAATGAATTCCCCGGTACGTGACTGAAGTCATTAGACGATGTCTATTCAGTGATTGCCAGAACCCTTGATGGAATGACTTATGCTATAATTGAACCCCTTTTTCTTACAGTGCTGGCTGTGCTCAAAGTCGACTTACCTCGAGGTGTGTCAGATACAGACTTTCTGTCAGCCAACTTCCCTAGAGATTTCCCTGATGACTCAGTGATGAGGTGGGACTTCAAGGTGCCCGGCAGGCATAACTACACAGTCAACTTCCTGAATTACACAGACCCCCTCTGCAAGAAGCGAGGTTCAACAGTACAAGGTTAGGACAAGAGGGATTCTAATATCCCATTATTTATGCTACCACGGTATTTAAAAAGACCAGCTTCTGTGTGTGATATGACTGGGAGGGAAGTTTAGCAGCTCAAAAACATAGATATCACAAAATGTCTATCACAATATAGTATTGAGAAAAATAAACAATTGTAATGGGTTTCATCATACTATTAATTGATAACAGAACTGTTTTACTTTTGGTTGTATTTAGTTGGATGTTTAAAAACAATCAACAGCCAGTTTTAAACATTCTTGACCATTGGTCACGTTTTCAATGCTGAATCAGTGGAACCTAACAACATGTCAGACTCATGGATGTACATTTTAGGACATGTGCATTCAAGTTGTCTTAAACTTGTGTTTTTGAACCTAGGTCAGAAGGAAGTAAAGCTTGAATATCGAAAGGAGGGAGAACTGGTGGACATCAAGTCGACTCTGATGGACCCGCAGCCAACACACAGTCAGGGCAGCTTCAGCATGACCCTGTTTAACTGTGTGGTAAACAAGACCAAACCAGGCCTGTCTCTCAACTTTAGGGTCTCAGTGATGAGAAGCAGCCATCCAGGTATAAAAACGATTGGCAAACAAATGATTACATGGATTTGTGTTTTAAGCAGTCACAAATCAGATCCAAAGATACTGATTTTATTGTATGCATTTGATATGTAACCAGAAATACTTCAATTTTAAACGTAGATATTTTAAGATAATTAATTCAGCTTGGTCATTCATATTCTATGGCATAAAATCAGGCTGATCAATCAGTTGATAAGTGTTTTTCTCAGATGTTGACAGTGTCTGTCTGTTTTATATTCCCTGTTCAGTTGTCTGTGCTGTAAGCTCACCAGAGGATGAGGGGCTAATCTTCAACATTGAGAACAGTGGCTTTGACCCCGATTGTGAGATGAGTGAAGATTCTGTGGTCCAGGAGAAGATCACCATTCTCCCAGGGACTAAAGCCAACCTTTCTTTCCTGGACTGTTCAAATAAAGACCTACGTCTGACAGCCAGCAAAGCCATAGGTACTGTAACAATGTATTTGTAATTTGGTGAGAAGTTTTTGTCAATCGACTAGCTGTAGAAATATCATCATATAATAACCTATCTAGATATATCAGACTCATCCATAACTCTATATGCTGTTGAGCTGTAAATGTCAGGCTATGGTTTGATGAGAGGGCTAATCTGTATGAGCATTTATCTAGATTTGCAAATGCAATCACAAAAGACAATGTTTGAACAGTGGTGACCTGCAATAGAGTAGGGGTGTTAACCCTGATGTACTGGCTACATTTCCAATCTGGCCCTCTTACCAACATGGCTACCTAATCATTCATCCTCTCTTCTTCCACTGTGATTATCCCCCAGGTCATTGCTGGAAATGAGAATGTGTTCTCAGTCAACTTACCTGATAGGATAATGGCAAATAAATTAGCCATCCATAATTCTTTTGGAAAAAAATGCCTCAAAGTTGTCATGTTGGAACATCTTGTACAGGATATTGTCATGGAAAGGGTGGCTCACTGCTGTGAGATGTGCATTTACCACTATCAATATGAATAATATTATGTTGAATCCCTATACAGACTAGTGTTTGTCTGTCTAATCCTGTCTAACATCACTCTCTTTGATCCCACTGACTTTCCTTCTAAAATAATTGATTGTATGTCATTGTTGCTTTTAACATTTCTGATGAAACTCATAGTATTTGTGTATTATCGTGTTGGATTTGTTTTGTGTTATTTCATGTTGGAACTTATAACATCCGAAGTTTCTGTGGATTTGTTGCAGGGTGCCAGAGTTTGGATTTGTGCTCTGTGAGTGGGACTCTCGCAGTCCCCGAAATGCCAGCATGCCTCCGAGTGCCACTCCAAAGCTTTACATGGCATCTCAACATCCCAACATATAGCACCGTGGATCTATTGTCCCCCAAAGGAAGTCTTAGGCAGTCTCTTCCAGGACAGGAGTGCGACGGCAGTCTGTCTTTTCACTTGGCAGAGGGCGATGGATCCTCCATTGGCTACTTCTGCTCTGATGGCATCATTCGCAAAGTCCAAGTGCAGTCCAACGTCTCTATCACTGCCACAGCAAAGGACCTTCACCGGGAAGAGCCGTTCCTCAATGTGTCCTTTAGTAAAGAAATCTCAGGTATGCTAACTTCTAGTCATTTATTATCATCTAAAATATTTTTTATTATTATTCCTTGTGTAACATTTACAAGATGGCATATAGGACAATACAGCGAATAGTAAGGTTGTTTGCATTAAAACGAAAAGAAACAAAGATTCTGCCCGTGTGTTCATTTTAATTATATTGAAAAGGATTGTTCCTCATTTACTTTTTTTTTTTCTCTTAGAGAGCATCATATACACAGTCCAACCCAAGATGGGTTACCCAAACCTCCTGGCCACACCAAGCTGGCCTGACGGCATGACGCCGCTTTCCACCGTGTCCTGGATTGTCATTCTGCCAGGAAACCTCCAGGCTGAACTGCTGTTCACCAACATCAGCCAGCCAAAGTGTGGCCAGAGGCATACACACATCAAGGTGCTGACCCTTGGCTCTCCAGAAGAGATATTGAGTCTCAAGGAGGATGAAGAGGCAGTGGACAAGCTGATAGTCCCTGAAAGCTTCTACCTCAACCTGTCCAACTGTATGCCGGAGAATGGAAAATTTTGTGTACTCAGCAGGGTCACTTTGCAGAAGACTAGCAGTAAGGACCTGCTTTATTGGACTGTGGTTTTGCTAAGATATGTAAACAATTCTGTAATTCCTGATTCTAGAACCTTTTGGTTATTTCAGTAACTCTCAAGAGAGATTACATTTTAGGGATAAAAAGAAAACTGAATTATGTTTTTGTGTTGAATATCATAAAAGACATAAAACCACTTTGTGCACTTAAGGATACTTTACACATATAGAGCAGGGACGACAATCCAAAATTTATTAACACCAAATTAACTGACCATTTACCGCAGTCATTTTTTACCGCAGTCAATATGGTATGTAATTACCATATTGGTAATTACAAAAAATAGCCTATATTAGATAAATGCAAAGTTAATTTGCTAATATAAGTGATTGTTAATGGTTATTGGATACATTTTCCACAATATGTTTGTTCAAATTTAATGATTTTACGTACTGTCCTTTATTGGCTGATAGGATGTCTGGAGCTCATCTCC
This sequence comes from Esox masquinongy, assembly GCA_016801175.1. Classification (NCBI taxonomy): domain Eukaryota; kingdom Metazoa; phylum Chordata; class Actinopteri; order Esociformes; family Esocidae; genus Esox; species Esox masquinongy. The sequence goes on from JACXGI010000027.1 coordinate 110,252, forward strand.
TTACACAGATGGAAAAATAGTCTATTCTATAATCAAACTTGTGACATCATGCAGTTTGTTGAAACTGGCTGAAAAAAACTTTAAAATCACATTGTTGACTGCACTAGTGTATAAAAAAATCTGTTTTGATTGACAAAACCGTGTATTAGGTTTTAATTGCAACATTCTAAAAATAAATATAACCTTGATCATAATGAAAAGTTCTCAATGGTCTAAGATAAAACTGATGTTCTTTTGGGGACCTTAGTATGTGTATGCTTTAACTTGATCTTAAACCAAATGAAAATGGCTTAGAATTTCAGTTTCAGTAAAAAAAAAAAAGTTCCAAATTTTTTGACAAATTATCACAGGCGGTGTTGTAATACAAAGTGTAATACTATTTACGATGCTTTCATGCTTGCGTTTCTGTTATTTTTGCTTGCAGCTCTGTGTCATTCTTACCATATCTAATCATGATTCTGGTACGTTTCTGTAGAGCTGCTCCTGGGTGGCATTGTTGGAGCTGTGGGAGCTGCGTTGCTCCTGATGCTTATTGTGTTGCCAGTCGTCTGCTTTATGCTGAGGTAAGAACTTGTCTCGCTGACAGCGGCTCTTGTAGTCGCATCAGCCAGTCTAGGTGAGAACACCTGTCTAACTAGAACAATCTGTGGTGCGATGTTTGGTCTTTAAGCTGTTAATTGTTTTGTCTGTGATTTTAGTGTGATTACTGTGGTAATGTTTGTAGCCTGTTGAGGTCAGTTTATGACTGTTTTACCATACGTGGATGTCTTGCTTTATGGAACCATTTTTATTCTTATTTTGTACTTTATAGAAAAAAGAAAAGAACAATGGTCAATGAGGCTTCCATCTCCATGGGAAAACAGACCAACTTCAACCCTGGCCATGGTGTGTTCGCCAAGACTCGGTCTGACACTGACTCTCACATCAAGACCTCAATCGAGGACACTATGGTGTATGGCCACCTGCTCCGGGAGCCCAGCTATTTGAACGTCATCCAGGATCACTTCGAAGGAGCACTGGTTGACAGCTACCGGACGTTCATGGCACTCCCAGACGGAGGCCCAGAGATCACAGAGACTCCTGCAGACGATGTGCCTGATCTTGATCATGAGAAAGACAAGTATAGACCATTCCTGGACACTTCATCGTCCTTTATGCCATCAAGACCTCGCACTCCCATTGACCGCCAGGATAGCATGGGTTTCACAGACCGCAGAATGGTGGACACTGAGCTGTGTACGTTCAAGAGCACTGGGGATATTAATAACATTAGACTGTCTGGCTCAGACCAAATCTCAGATCCGGCGCACTTAACAGATGCAGATGGATGAATTGATTTGGCACAAGGTGGTACTGTGAGATGGACTACTGTAACTCATTTCACATACCTCCCAAGTGTTTTCGTATCGTTCCAGTGGAGACATGGGGGCAGAAGTGCCTTTTTTTAGAACTTTCATAAGACCACTGGACAAAACAATTGGACCGGCCTTTATTGGAACCTCTGAGTCTACCCTTTGTCTAAGCTTCTTGAAAGTGATTTCTGAAACCAAGTACATGGTGTTGCTCTTCTGTATTTTTTTTAAACAGTGGAGACTTTGTTTTTGTGTCTGTCATGATTTTAAATTGTATTTGTTGAATCTTCTAGTATGTCCTTTTAATATAATGGTATTTTAGAAACATCCCCTCAACCTGCATGTGTGTATATTGTTGCCCTGGATCACTGGTTTGCAATATATCTAGAAGTGGTTTTTTTTAACGTTTTTATCACGCGACTGGTTTTTGTCCCAGCAGTTCTTATTAGACAACTGAACTTTTAAAAAAAAAAAAATCAAATATAAAAAAAAAAAATTTCCTTTGACATTTTGTTCCAAGTATGCATTACATTGTGAATAAAGCGGTATCTATGACAGATAATGGATTGGAACCAGTACAATGTTTTGCTTAGAGTCACCTAAAATGACCTGCTAACAAATACCAAAGTTTTCCTCCTTTTTGTGATGGGAAACGTGACATTCCTTTGGCTAAAACCTGTGATCTTTTGTGCTGGCTTGCAGTTTGTTATAACCACAGGAACGTCCACCACAAAAGACTGGAGAGGGACTGCACTGTTGAGAGGGAGTTTTATGGGAAAGATTTAGCCAGATGCTGAGGGTCAGCAGATTATAATCCTCCTGCAGCATCACACTTTTGTGTTTACAATTCTGTCTCCCCCACAAAAGTTCCTCTTAGTTTTTCTTAAAGTATTAGAATCATGTTTCCCTCTTAAGATGTTTGTGATATCCATTTTGTGATTAATGCCCTGCTTCAACACAACTCTCAGCAGACTTGGGACAGTGAAAGTAGAGATGTCTTCCAAAGCCTACCAGATGCCATTCAAGGGCCCCTAAGATGGTTTCCTTTGAGTAATGCATAATGTTTTAATACATTTTCTTAGACACACACACACATTATTTCAGAACTTTATTGAGTTTCATACTTTTTCAATGTATCAGGCTGGATGTTGTTTTTTTAACAAAGTATTCAAAGTTAGCTTTGAAAGGCAAGCTTGTTTTTGTAAATTAGATAGAAAAGCAGCAGATTAAGTCAACCAGAAATCTGGACAGTAAAAATCTTATACATGTAGAAAAGACTGTAAATTCACGTCATTGTCACTGGGACAGTTTCCCAGACAAAGATTAATCCTGCTCCTGGATGAAACCACCCATTAAGTTTTATAAACATAACTCGACAACATGTACCAAAGATTTACCAGTCCTTTTTGTCTAGGTATCGTCTAAGTGTCAGTAATGTCTACCAGAGAAAACAATGAACAATGTTTACACTGTGGAAAATATATGGTAGACAAATATACAATTAAAGCAGGGGAAATGCAGATTTAAAAAACAAAACAAAGCACACTAGATGATGTTGAATTCACAGACAGAGGCCTTTGCCTCACGACAGTTGTCATCCAACCATTTCCCACCTGTAGCTTCTGAGAGGATTACGCAGTTCTTGGAACGATCTGTTTTGGGGGATTTGGAATCAGAGTCCCAGTTCTTGTAGAGGATGCTGTTTCCTGCTTGGTCAATCCAGTTGCCCTCAGTCACCATGTCGCTAATACCCAGCCAGATCTGCTCATCTGGACCGATGCTGTCACGGACATAGTCGCTGAGCTGGTCATTTTGGTGTTTGGACAAAGGGGTACTGAGTACACCGCCCAGGCCAATGCAGTTGTCAATGGCTGTGTGGTAGCTCTTCTTCATAGGCTCAGCGAGGAAACACTTGCCGTGAACCTTGACTCCTTTCAAACAAACTGAGGAGCCAAGCCAAATTAAAAACTGGAACCGTACTGTCAGAGCTCCTTAAGTGTTAACCGAACTACATAGAGTAAATATTAACTATGTCCAAAGGGTACTGTATAATACCGATATACGACTCACCTGACTGCAAAGCCTGTTGCTCCTTCATTATATTTAGATCCTGAACAATGTCATTGATCTGCTTCCGCAATTCCTCTATGGCTGCATCTTTGCCTTCCTCTAACACAAAACACAAAAAGGTGGAAAATGGGATAGACTCAAAGACGTGACAAACTTTTAGCACTAGGTTCCTACTCCAGTACGATGGCTAAAACAGATGTGTTGCTTGAAACTGTTGATCTGTAGGCAATGTTCTGGCAAAACTAACAAAATCTAATTTCCCTCAAAATACATTACTCTTAAGAAAAAATTAGAGCAGCCTAAGAAAACTGTTTATCTCAGAAATTGTATTTGTTGACTTAAAACAATGTAAACACAGTGTTAAGAAAACACGTTGACGAAGGATAGTATGAGGAATCTACCTTTGACGGCTTTCTTCCTAGGGAAAGCTTGCTGGAATGAACAGTTAACAAGAAGGAATATTCCAAAGACCAAACAGTCTCTTCGGTACTTCATGGCTAGACCTGTTGACTGCTTTAATGTGGAGCCTGGCAATTTATCTCCTTTCGCTCTCTCTTCCACAAAAGGACAGTGTAATTTAAAACTGCTGCTTGAAGCTGTCCAACCTCAGGACCTGTTACTTTTTCAGTCCTGGGCATTGCCTTAGTCATCCCAGTGATCCCACCCTGTACTTTGAAAGAAAACAATAGGGTGTAGTACTTCTAATTTGAGTCAAATGGAATGTCCTTACTAATTTACTCAATTCTATGCTCAACTAAATCATTTCTTGGTTTATTGCAAAGATACATGATTTGTTTTTAGTATCTCAGACAGGTTTTGAAAATGGTCAAAAATCAAACAGCCGTGTTTCATTTAAACCAGTTTCCACTAAGGCAGAGTAAATGCCACAAGGCCAGAGTTTTTAGGCTGTGGAAAGGGTCCAGTCTCACATCTGCACTTTGGGCTGAGCACTTCATGCTCCTCAGAGGACACTGACACGTGGCAAGTACTATAGGACAGTGACTGTTGCTATCAGTTATCTTCTCAAACAAAAATATGTATTTAGTTTGAGATTTACAATTAAAGAAACCTTTGACATTACCTTTACTTAGTTAAATATTGTTTGTGAAATCCTGGCCAAACTGGAAGACTCAAAAAGGAAAGAGGCTTTAGTTTAAATCGAATGCCAAGAACGCATTGTTCAACTTTTTTTGTCAAACTGTCTTCTCTGGTAAATCATGTGCTTCCCCCTCCATCCCAGCACACTAAGTAAACACCAATTCACTCTTCAAAGTACATGCCATTTCTATTTGTGATTCAAAATTCTCACCCTTGATGTATAGGGAATATACACATTTAGAAAGAAATTGTAAAAAATAAAAAAAGACAAGGAAGCCTGTACATAAAAAGCTTTATTATAAAAGTAAACATATACAAAAACAGTGAAGCTAACCGAGAAATCCCACTTTTGGCCTCTTCTTTCCCAGATTCTCCTCTTTCTGTAGAAGCTCCATGAGGGGGGCGTGGAGGGCTTTCCCTACCCGTTTTCCTGTCTGTAAAGATACACAAAAATCAAAATGGGATTGTGTATCAATTTCTCCATACATATAGCGCCAGGATACACAAACATTCACCTAAACAAAATCAGCTGTCCATTCACACTCTCTACCCGCATTTCCTCTCCACAAAATTCCCCCATCTTGCATCATTGCTTTAAACAAACTTTTTTCTGTTACAGTTCGACATTTTCTAACAGGAATTCCTGTGTTAATATGTTGGCTGGGGCGAAAGGGCAGATGGTATAAAGAGGAATACGGAGGGGGGTCCTGTCTCACCTCTGTCATCTCAAAGATGCTCTCTGGGTCCAGGCTGCCTCCCCCTACCTTCCGGACACAGGTGATCGTCCCCTTGTGTGTGACGGAGATGATCAGGCTGGCCACAGAACATGCCTTCTCCTGCAGTGTGGCATCCACCACGTGCCTGTAGCCCACCTGGGTGACAAGAGGACAACGAGAATAATCACAATACCCATTCAGCGTCTTTAAATTTACTCTGGTAAAACATCTGATTTGTTTGGCTAATAACACCACCCTAGCACGTGTTGCCATGACAATGGCTGAGCCCACCTTGCACAAGGTCACAATGCAGGGAACGTTCTCCACGTTGAGTCGCATGCAATCGTAGGGGTCGTCTGACAGTTCTATCTCCTTCCCTCCTTCCTCGTTCTCGGAGAGATGCACTTTGGGAATTCTGTTGGGCGAGAGGGAAGGTCAAGAGACGTCTGATGGATTCTAGGACAGCCATTATGAAAACACAGCATTGGCTAAAATAAATTAACCAGTAACCAGGCCGCTCGTTATATCATCATTGCAATTTAACGAGCACAATGATTACTGAAGAATAGCACCTTACTTTGTATTGAAGAGAGCTGCTTTAATGGCAACAGAGATCGCATCGAACAGGTTTCCATCACATTGCAGGAGCTGTCGAAACAAAACAAAAAAGGGGCAGTGAATTCAGACATTCATGCCGAGACTTAGTAACAATTATTGTACATTCTAATTTCAACATCATCCACCCTTCATAAAAATCATTGCCTTTTTTTTTTTGCCTAATCAGCAGATTAGACTGATCTCATCCTTTCTGTTTACATTTTCTGTACGCTACCAGGGTATCTGCTTTGACTTTCCTGTTAACAAGGTGAAAGTCATTGGCCTATGAGGTCCATGATTGGCCTGTAAGGTCCTGTTGCAGTGTCAATCACTCACCAGCACATCCACATAGAGCACCCAGCAGTGTTCCCCGGGGCTGATGCAGAGGCTCTTCAGGTCGATGCTGCTCCGGTTGTTGAACACTTTGTACAGGGTGTTGCTCAACTCCACGCCCAGCTCATCCCCACCCCGACCCTCAAACTCTGGAGTGGCATTGGCAGAGCTAGGAGGGACACAGGAATGGGAGGATTCATTGTAAAGGACTTGTTAGAACACATTAGAATCATACTGTTCTCTATTGTAGGAAAAAATGGAAATTATCCTAAGAGAATGTGAGGCAACAGTTGTGCTCATAAGTTTGCAAACCCTGGCAGAAATAGTGAAATTTTGGCATTGATTTTGAAAATATGACTGATCATGCAAAAAACCTGTCTTTTATTTAAGGATAGTGATCACATGAAGCCATTATCATGGTTGTTGGCTCCTTTTTAAATCATAATGATAACAGATATCACCCAAATGGCCCTGATCAAAAGTTTACATACCCTTGAATGTTTGGCCTTGTTCCAGACACACAAGGTGACACACAGGTGAAAATTGCAATTAAAGGTGAATTTCCCACACCTGTGGCTGTTTAAATTGCAATTAGTGTCTGTGTATAAATAGTCAATGAGTTTGTTAGCTCTCATGTGGATGCACTGAGCAGGCTAGATACTGATCCATGGGAAGCAGAAAAGAACTGTCAAAAGTTATTTTCTGCGTAACAAGGTAATGGAACTTTATAAAGATGGAAAAGGATATAAAAAGATATCCAAAGCCTTGCAAATGCCAGTCAGGACTGTTTTATCACCTATTAAGAAGTGGAAAATTCAGGGATCTCTTGATACCAAGCCAAGGAGAAATACAGGCTGCTCTGGAAAAAAACGGTGTGGTTGTTTCAAGGAGCAAAATACGACGATACTTGAACAAATATGAGCTGCATGGTTGAGTTGCCAGAAACCCTTTACAGCGCCAAAGCCACAAAAAAGCCTGGTTACAATATGCCCGAGAACACATTGATACGCCTCACAGCTTCTGGGACACTAATTTGGAGTGATGAGACCAAAATAGAGCTTTATGGTCACAACCATAAGCACTATTTTTGGAGAGGGGTCAACAAGGCCTATAGTAAAAAGAATACCATCCCCACTGTGAAGCATTGTGGTGGCTCACTGATGTTTTCGGGGTGTGTGAGCTCAAAAGCCACAGGGAATCTTGTGAAAATTTATGGCAAGATGAATGCAGCATATTATCAGAAAATACTGGCAGACAATTTGCATTCTTCTGCATGAAAGCTGCGCATGGGACGCTCTTAGACTTTCCAGCAGGACAATGACCCTAAGCACAAGTCCAAGTTGACCCTCCAGTGGTTACAGCAGAAAAAGGTGAAGGTTCTGGAGTGGCCATCACAGTCTCCTGACCTTAATATCATCGAGCCACTCTGGGGAGATCTCAAACATGCGGTTCATGGAAGACTACCAAAGACTTTGCATGACCTGGAGGCATTTTGCCAAGACGAATGGGCAGCTATACCACCTGCAAGAATTCGGGGCCTCATAGACAACTATTACAAAAGACTGCACGCTGTCATTGATGCTGAAGGGGGCAATACACCGTATTAAGAACTAAGGGTATGCAGTCTTTTGAACAGGGTCATTTCATTTTTTTCTTTGTTCGCCATGTTTTTTTTACGATTGTGCCATTCTGTTATGACCTACAGCTGACTATGAATCTCATAAGAAATAAAAGCAATGTGTTTTGCCTGCTCACTCATGTTTTCTTTAAAAATGGTACATATTACCAATTCTCCAAGTGTATGCACACTTTTGAGCACAACTGTAGGTATCACAAGCACCTATACAATTAATGGAACTGTGATTGTTTCACGTACATGTTCTGAAATAAAAGCAGCATTGCCGAGGCAGAATGTTGTGGTCTGAATGATCAAATGTTTATGGAACATGGGCTAAGGGCCAATTAAGGCATGCTCAAACAAAAAACACTGTTACAGGGAGGTATGGTATTGCAATGTTTAGCAACACTTGAAACTAATCTCTTCATACTCCTATTAAAACAATTAGCTTAGCTGCCATCTGATCATTGTAGCTGCTAATCAAGTTATGCTATCTGTATATATATCATCTCATATTGTGAACACCTACCTAAGCACCTAATCTTTCTGCATGTCTTTTACCCACCATATAGTTTGTTTTGAGTATTTTATGGATAACTTTCTATTGTTTATGCCTAGTTCCCACTGTTATGCGTTGTTCTCAATCGGCTTACCTGGTAAAATAAATAATAATGTAATTTTTATGTTCTGTCAGAACCAGAGGAGCTGATTTTGGCAGTGGCTAATGAAGACCCTAATATGAATGATTTGCCCTCTAAACCCAATATTCTTTAATCCCATTAGGCGGCCCTGTCAACATATGCCAAATAGGTTTGTAACTCCAACAATTAGGAAAATCACTCACCAATCAACAAAAAACTCCAGGTAGCCCTCATGTGGGACCATGGGCCTTGGCTTTCCAATTTCAGCTTTGACTCCCACTAGCACGTCTGTATGCCCCTGCAAGGAGAATATGATGATTACAGTATGTTAATCTGACATGCATTTCAGTGTTGGACATTGTTTTGACAGACTAATGACTCTCATTGAAATTACCAGGGCTACTTTGGCTGAGCCATCTGTATTTGATACCACGTCTGTCTCAATCTCCATATGTCTGTAATCCTCGCATCCTCGTCCGTCAACCCGTAGGTCATCCTGTTTTAAAGGGGACCATCCATAAGAACAAAATGTTTTCACATTCAATTAAGAGAAAGTGGCGTTAGCATGTTAGCCAACTACGAAACTGACGCATTCTGCTTTGTTAAAGACATCTAACCCTAAATCAAGAAGTTAAGCCAAAATGTCAACAAAAAACATATATATTGCTATATTTCCAGAATCCAACCTACCCGTACACCATGCAAAATATACACCTTCTCAGCCTCACTAACTTGTACAGTTGCCATTGTGCTTACACTGGAATCTAAGCTTAGTATAACTACACCAAGATAGACGGTTCGTGAAGCCGAGTGGGCAGAACCTAAGACGAGGCAGGCAGACGCGATAGCAAGGGCTATCTGAAAGGATTTTATTGGTATAAGTAATATTTTACACCTAGCCAATCACGTGGGAATGTGAAGCTTTAATCAGATTGCTTACACCTATAATATACATTTAGATCTCCACAACACTATTGAATATAGGGTGTATGGCCCAGGGGCCGATTTGGGATTGGGCCATAAGATTCCTTTTCCGGTGGGAAGTGGAAAGAAAACCTGATGCGTCAAATTTTATACATCCGGTGAGCAATCTGGCTCCTCTATCTGTGCTGAAATCTCGCTTTAATACCTCGTGTGTTCTTCCACTGTTTACGTCATCAAAGTGCGGCATAAAGGCATAGAGTTTTAAAAAAAATGCTGAAACCTGTTGTAAACTATCCAATAAATGCGGAGTTAGTGTATAACCATGGCAAAATATTTAAATAATTTTTTCTACATATGTTTTTTTACCGTTAGAACTGTCACTTAGACTTTCCCTTAAAAAAAATCTATTTCAGTTTTGAACTTGAAAGGGCTAGCACTGAATTGCAATACATACTGCGCTACAGTTACATGGTAATATTATATAGCTTAAAATCAGAACATTCTGCACTCTTTCTGCAATGCTTCTTAATGATTGAGCTACAATCATATAAATGATTTAGCTAATCCAAACAATGTTATTATACATTTCTACTATTTATGTATTACTTTTAATTTACAGTGTTTCACAACGTATGTACATAGTTATGGTGAAATTGCTGGGTCGGAGTAATCTGGAACTAGACCCCTTTTTAGAGGCAACTTTGGGATCGGCTTGTGACCCCAGATAAGTTAAGGGAACCTTTGGAGCCATTTATAGCCAAAATCGTTGTTTGGTACAATTAGGAACTCAGAGACGTCTTGCGCATGGAAAGCAGGGTACTTCCTGGTTTTCCGTGTGTTTTCTTGCTTGTCAAGAGAGCTGTCTAGATAGAGTGTCGTGAAAAAGCAGCAACATCGAAACCAAATAGTTAGTTTCATAGCAACGATAGTCTTGACACGTCAAAGGTGATTACAGAAACACATATTGTGCCGCTAACTACGCCTACGCTAACGATGTTAGCAAGCAACTAGCGAGCTAGACTTGACAAGCTACAATAAGCTACGAATGGTGAATGGTGTAACGTTAACTAAGCTAAGATTAACGTGTCTGACAATCAGAAAGAGGACCCTTCTCTGAAAATTCTTTCCTTGACTGGGAAAGAGGTGAGTTGAAATAATTAGGTTGTTTTTCTAGCTAACATTACTGAATGATTAACTAGTAGTCTGGTTTAAAACGTTCATTAGGCATGATCTCGACTCCCAGACGTAGTTACCTTCTCTTGTACTGTAAAGAACCATGTTACTGGCTTTAATTCAATCAATATCAGTTATTGTAACTAGGCTGACATAACTAGGTAAGTATGTAGGATCAAAGGAGTCTAAATGAAATAAATGTATAATTCAATAATTAATTAAAGAAATACATACTTATTTCTATACAGTATTTATATCATTTTGACTCCTTTTGTACTCCGTAGGTAAGCTGATAAAAATCAGTGACTTCCTTATTGACAATATGGTTTTTGTCTTTTAAGCTGCAGGGAAGTACTGATGATCTTTAGTTGTTAACTTTTTTATTAGACAAAACCCGTTTTTGCTCATTGCTGTTAATGCCTAAACAAAATACATTAACTTAAACTGAAAATAGGACAAACTGATTGGAAATTGTGTAGATCAGACAAAACACATGTGTACGTTACAGCCAGGGACAGCAAAGCTTTCAAGTGCTTTCGGCAACTATTCAGTCCCCTTCACTTTCTCTGCATTTTGTTGATTTGGACTTAATTAATAAGTGATGTCAAATATATTTTTGTCATCAGTCTATGCACAATTCCCTGTAATGACAAAGTGAAAACCAAAATTTGTGCCGATTTATTGAAAATGAAAAACTGATATCTGAAGTACTTAAGTATTCTAACCCTTTTCCATTACACTCCAAATTGAGTTTAGATGCATCCTGTGTCCACTGATCATCACTGAGATGTCCACAAATAATGTCCAGAAATAAGGTTGCACAGTGCCAGATGTAGAACCAAGCCCAAGAAACTTTCTGTTGACCCAATGAGGAATGTGTTTAGGCATAGATCTGGGAAAGGTTATGAAAATTATTTGCTAAAGCATAATTTCCAGGAGCTCTGTGGGTTTCATCATTGTGATATGTAAGAATTTTGGAACCAGCAAGCCAGTAGCATCATGCTATGGGGATCATTCTCAGCAGTAGGGACTGATTGACTTGTCAAAACTGAGGAAAGGATTAACGGAGCAAAATATAGAGAGGTCCTTGAAGAAAACCTGATCCAGAGTGCACGGGACCTCAGGCTGGGGCAAAGATGAATCTTTTAGCATGACAACAACCCAAAGCACAAAGCCAAAGCAACACTGGAGAGGCTTCAGGACAAGTCTGTTAATGGAATCATCTGACCACTAGGAACAAGTCAGTGAAACCCAGACTTGAACCCCATTGAATATCTGTGGAGAGACCCGATGATCACAGTTCAGTGATGCTCCTCATCCAATCTGACAGAGCTTGGAAGGATCTGTAAGGAAGAAGGGAGATACTGCTCAAATCCAGCTATGCTTAGCTGTGAGAGGCATACGCAAGAAGACTCAATGCTGTGATCGCTGCCAAAGGTCGCTTCTACAAAGTACTGAATAAAGGGTGTGAATACTTATGTACATGATTACTAGCTACTTCATATTAATTTCTCCTCCACATTCACTCTTTGGTCTTCATCTGAGTCTACGATCCCTCCTCAATCTTATTCATTACTGCTGAAGGCATCCACGCAGCAGTGTCCAACATCCCTATAAATAATTTTATTATAGCGCAATCTCTCTAATATACAGTAGAGTGCTTACACTCCATTCTTCTGTAATCGTTCATCGGACCACCGGAATCAATACCGCCTGATCGGTTAGACACTCAGGTATATCATTATGGTAATTCATGGTGGATTGTCAGTTGAGTTTTGAGTCCAAAGCTAAGGGCATTCATTAAAGTAGTAGTCTATAACACCCCCTACTAAACCACAAAATACCATTGATTTAGCAGATAATAGCTAATCGACAATTGCCCGAGAGAGTTTTTTTTCTTGACACTGTACAAATGTGCATGTGTACAAATGCCATATGAGCTATAGTTTATTCATTATCTGATATCGACCATGTTTTTAGCTGGATTCATGCAGCAGCAACAAATGCCCTGGTGCCTTGTCTAATTGGGTTTCTACCAGCAATAGTTATCAGAAGTAGAGAGCCTACTGCTAGCTTTGTGTATTTTTTGGGAGTGTAACTCCCAGTCATCTCTACACCCTTATTCACCTACAAGGCTTAAGCTATCCACTTCCTACGTAGCAAATTTTACCTGCCATCTCATCCTTGTTAAGGAAAGGCCTTTCAGTTATTGGCTGATTGACAATATCAATTATACACGTTTTTACAATTTAACTAGGCTAACACTAGCCTTACAAAGCTGTGCTCATCAAATCCATAGAGCAGCTCTTTCTGGTTAGTTACTTTGCACATCTTGCGGAATGGGACTTTTGTGGTGCTGCCTTTGTGGATGAGTGGCACACTGACCTATGGATTAGATAGGATTGTAGTCTATGCACCCCACCAAACCAAGAGTTAATTGATCAGTTCAGGGATTGACAAAATTCAACCCGTCTGGTCTTGCCGTTAGGTTATGTAATCAAAAGGGGACCAAAACACTCCTAGAAGTTTTAGTTTTGTTGGGCAAATTGTCTTGTTGGGTTGAAATGAGATGTAAAAAGCCTGCAGCCCTCCACGAGCAGGGTTGCTTTTCCTTCTGTGTTGCGGGAGTCTCCCAGGGGATGTAGAGCTCTGTCTAGTCCGCTTTAGTAAATTGACATGTGTATTAATGTGTTCACGCCTACAGTGTCTTGGCTTGATTGCCACTATAAACCTACTTACTCATTGGTCTTTGTCAGTGCAGCAGTTAGGGATCCTCAGATAATGAGATTTTACAAACATAACAAAGCAATGCTGGTAGAAAGCCCCACAGGGCGATACAAATTAGCAGCTGGAATTTCCTGATCTGCTCGTGCTCTGATGACTCCCTCTGGCTGGGCTGGGCTCCTACAGAGTGTGCCCTCGAGCGACCTGCTTGACTTGCTGCTTGAATCAGCAGTGTGTAACAAAGCGGAAAACCCTGGAACAGATAAAAAAAAACGTCACGCCAGTTACATCAGTGTTCCCTTCTGAGCTGATAGATTAAATTAGCATGGCTAATCGTGAAAGTGAGATTACACAGAAATGCCCAGTGAATTGGCCACATGGCTGGATGACATTCTGACCTCCTTGTCACACAGATTTCAGAGAAAAACAAACGTTTATTTCAGGAATTCTCAGCTGTAGAAAACTTTCTTCATATTTTTGGACACATCTTTGTACACATTGCTAGTTTTTGTACTGTGACAAAACTGACCGATAATTGCAATTGTTTACTGAATACTGACTGTTCCTTTACTTCCATTAGAATACATTGTTGTTATACTTGTGTTATAATACATTGTTGCTTTAATTGCTTTATAATACACTTTTATTTGATTTGCTTTAGAATGCACTGTTCAGTTGCACACAAAAAGTTAATTTCAGGTCTGGATTATTCAGGCTTCCTTTGACTTCAAGGGTGGGGCCTGTGATTCATGCCCAGATAAGAGTTAGGGAGAATGAGAACATGTATTGCATCCTGTTGCTCACAAAGAATCCTCAGACTTTTCATGTGTTGATTTAGGATTACAGTAGTCAGTATTTGCTCCACCTGTTTCCATTTACATGAACAGACTAACAGGAACTTCCAGAACTTTCACCCATTTTCTTTGCTCCCATGTACATTGACTGTTTTATTGTCTGTTTTAGGTACTTTGCATGTCAAAGTAGCTACCTTGTCAATGTTCACGTCCGTTTAGATTGGATGAAAGCTCACAGGGCTCTAGTCTTTTTTGTCTACAACGCCACATTCCAACAATACTGTGTGTACACAATGTAATATTGACACAATAGTGTCACGTTATCGCATCTGTACATCTGTTTTTTCCACCTCTCATCATAGTTGAGTGGCAGGTCATCTAAGAGTTTGAGCATTTGACCAGTAACAGAGAAGTTTGTTGGTTCAAATCTCAGTCCGACAACGTGATCTGTGGATCTGCCCTTGAGTAAGGCACTTGACATTGTTTCCATTTCATACCTATATGTTTATGGACAGTGCAAAAATATAAGGAACCTGTACATCACCTCGGACATACAGTATTTACGCTACAACATTCAGAGCCGTCCAGCAACACCGGTACCCCAGTCGTCACTTAATTGAGTCACTGGCTTCTGTTTCCCTAACGGTCCTCACATTTCTCTCCCAGCAGCATGGGGCGAGCGCTGCGAACGCTCTAGAATGAAGAAAAGCTCGGCACACCGCTGCAGGGACATTGAGAGGCAAGCCGGCTACCTGCAGCCCGAGCACTGTGCCCCCCCCCCGGCCCGCCCCCGCTCCGACGCCATGTGGTTCATCCGCGACTGCTGTGGCGTCGTCTGCGGCGTCATTACGTGGTGCCTGGTGTTCTACGCCGAGTTCGTGGTCGTCTTCGTCATGCTGCTGCCCGCCAAGAACCTGCCCTACAGTCTCATCAACGGGGCCCTATTCAATGCCCTGGCCTTCCTTGCCCTGGCCTCGCATGCCCGTGCCATGTGCACAGACCCAGTTAGTCTATCGTCTGTCTGTCTTTGATGCTGTGGCATTCAAGTACCTACTTCTCCTTCCTCCCAAAGTGTGCAGTTGTTCACGTCTTCACTTACTTGAATGATAATGACTGAAAATAGCAACATACGGTGGACATCTCCACAAGCCCTTCACCAATCCAATGCCTTTGTGTGGAAGTGGCAAACATAATAAATGCACACTTCAGGAGGAAGGAGATATTTGTCGGAGGTGAGCTCTCAGGCTTAGATGTTCAACCCAGCGCATTCAGTCTTGAAATACACGTTGTCTTTATAAGAAAGCATGCTTGTAGACAGACCCTTCAAAACCGTGTATTGTTTGAATATGACTTTCTGTTACGAATGAGGGGCCCTGTCCTAACTCATGCTTCTCTCCCAGGGAGCGGTGCCAAAAGGGAATGCGACCAAGGAGTTCATTGAGAGCCTGCAGCTCAAGCCTGGCCAGGTCGTCTACAAGTGTCCCAAGTGCTGTAGTATCAAGCCTGACAGAGCGCACCACTGCAGGTAAAGGGCACAACTGCTGCGGTAGAGAGTTCGGAACGGCTGTCCCTTTGGTGTTTTCTTTCAATACTTCCTCTTGCCAATATAATATTTTTCTGGCTAGCCACTGCTGCTTTGTTATTCACCATGAGCACTTACCAGCAAGCTATAAATGACTTCCCACGGAACATGGTGAGCTTTTAAACATGTTTGAAGCTACAAAGCTAAAACAAAAGGTCAGTGTGTGAGTAGGGAATCTTGTTGTCAGTAGCCCAAAAGCCATGGTTTCCTAGTACCTCTATTAAAGCAATATCACAGCCTTTGCAGCTCAATGGGGCAGATGTTTGATCATGACTCAGGTTTGAGTTGAGTATTCATCGCCCTGCTCTCCCTCAGTTAGCATAACACAGCATCCGCCATGTGACAGTTCAGCAGGCTATTCTTACCTTGGTCAAAGCACCAAGTGGAGCTTGAGAAACTAGTGCTGTGGACAATTGGACAAGTGGACAATGCGTAGCTAGGAGTCTCCCTGCACTCTGCTGCAGTTGGTGTTTGTGTTTAGAATTCACAAATAATTAAAGGGGAAGTTCACATATTTTTGCCTTTTTTGTGTTTTTTGGAAAGATAATGTATTAAATAATAGTATCTGTATATTTTGTTACAAAGACTTATAATTCCATGTTTGTATCTTGTTGTTTTTAACGTTATTTAAACATGGATTAATGGCACAGTGGAGCTTTTTATTCTGCAGTGGAATTTATGTTTCATGTAACATGATTTGTTTTTTTATATTTTGAAGTGTTTTCTAACATCTAAAGTCTCTGATACATTTTCACAATTCGTTATAGTCAACCAATTATCTTTGTAACAAAATATCAAACACTTTGGGTACAAAAACAGAAAGAGGAAAGATATATCCACATGTAAAAAGGGGTGAACTTCCCCTTCAGTATACATTCTGGCTCATCTGTAAACCACATATAGCAGCTTGGTAGGTAATGGTTTGGCCTAGATTTTTAGTCCCTTTCTGTAAATTGCTCAACCATGATTTTATGTTGTCTCTTCGTGTGCGCGCCCCCCTCTCGCAGTGTGTGTAAACGTTGTATCAAGAAAATGGACCACCATTGCCCCTGGGTGAACAACTGTGTCGGAGAGAACAACCAGAAATACTTTGTGCTTTTCACAGTAAGTGGTTAGCATATCTACTCCAAGAAGCAGCTATTACCCAAAAATACATTCACTCCAAGCCATTGACTCTCCCACATTTGATAGTGCTATTGTCTTACTATTCATACTGGACATTATCTACAAAATCTTGACAATTTTTTTGCTTTTAAAAAAATGAAGGATATATTTTAGTTAACTACTACAGCATACTGTTCTGTGAAAAAGTAAGTACACCCCCTGGAAAGTTGTCTTTTTCTTTACATATTTGGACACATGGATATTTGAGCCAAATCCAACGACATTCATTGATAAAGGTAAACCAATTCAACAAATCACACAAAAAATTTCAATTTATGCAATTAAAACAGAAATGAAATTTCCTTATGCGTGAAAAGTACTCCTCTACCTCTATCAAAAAATTAGTACAATTAGAATCGGGTGCACCAAAACAGGTGCAAATGATCAGAAAATCATTACAGAGCAACTTAGAAGGATCCAGCCTTCCATAAAGATTAGAAACTTGGTGTGGTTTGGTTTTAACCATATGGGTGTGTTGTAACACGTCATGCCACTATCAAAAGACCTGTCCCAGGCCCTCAGAAGAAAGATCATTGACGGATATGAGACTGGAATGTATTTACAAAACCATTTCCGAGCAATTTAAACACCTTAGTAAACAATGAAACTACTGGAACAGTGTGCTTTGGACAGAGAAGTAAAAAGTGTAGTTTGGCTGCAATCCCAGATGCCATCTTTTGGTGAAATCGAAACACTGCCTTCAACCAGAAAGTGTGTGTGAAATTGCATTATGGTTTGGGGCTGCCTTATGTCTGGACCAACTTGTCATCATTGAGTGAACCATGATTTCCATATTGTACACAAGAAAATACTTCTTTAAGTATAATTTGTTAATTTAGGTGATCTGTGTAGTGTTGGAAGTGAGTATTACATATCTATATGTACAAAAAAGACTTCAGGGTGTGTATTTACTTTTTCACATGACTGTAACTACTATGTTACCTGATGAGATGTAATCTGTGTCTACTTTTAGATGTACATTGCGCTGATATCCCTCCATGCCCTGATCATGGTGGCCTTCCATTTTATCTTCTGCTTTGAGTCCGACTGGACAAGTAAGTACCATGTTGTTAGGCTATATGTTCACATGCTCTGTCAGATTCACTGTACTTAGTTGCATTTTGTGTGGTTACTCTGAAATGAGGAAAAACCTTTTATTTTGTAGTGTTCTTCTCACGTGTAATAATGTATTACTACTTCTTAAGTGTCTTATACACATCCTGTGAATGTCTTTTTGTGTTAGAGTAGACTTGATTGGCCAATTCAGCTCCTCCTTTCCCACCCCCTGAGTCTGAAGAGAGAAGAAATTAAGCAAACTTGTCCTCAGTTTCCCAACCATCAGTACCCTCCAGTTTAAACATTTTTTTCTCTTCCTTTGCCCCTCCCTCCCTTCTCTCCCTTCTCTGGCCCTTCCCAGAATGTAGTTCCTTTTCTCCTCCAGCAACTGTCATCCTCCTAATCCTCCTGTGCTTTGAGGGACTCCTCTTCCTTATTTTCACCTCAGTGATGTTTGGGACCCAAGTCCATTCCATTTGTACTGATGAGACAGTAAGTGTTGCCATTCACTCCCTTACTTAATGAGCCTTTCTATATGCTTAACTATCACTGCTCTGCAAAGTTTGGGTTAAGCCAATTCAATTCAATTAGTAATCTGAACTTTCAACTCCACATTTTTCATTTAAAGAAAGCATTCGAGGTCTGCAAGAGTAATAATGGGTTCTTTATGTGCAATTTGTGTGTTCTGCACATGTTGCCTGTCAAGGGTTCTCTAACTTGTTTGCACATTAGAGGGCACTATATAATGGGGTCACAACCCTGGAAGGGGTTTGTGCCAGAAAGAGGAGAGGTTCTTATTTCATTGTACTTTCTGAATTGAAATGGAATTAATGCCAACCCAACTGCTTAGTGCTTTTATTCATGTCACCAGCAACTATATTCAGGGAACTTAAATTATGTTGAGATATCATTATTGATTCTGTTGATGTTTGCTTGGGTCTTATCTGCAGGGCATAGAGCAGTTGAAGAAGGAGGAGAGAAGATGGGCCAAAAGAACAAAGTGGATGAACATGAAGGTGGTTTTTGGCCATCCGTTCTCTATAGCCTGGCTAAGTCCCTTTGCAACACCCGACCACGGGAAGGCAGACTATTACCAGTATGTTGTCTGAGACAGGAAGCCTAGCCTCACTACCCATGCTTACCAGCCTGACCGTCTCGGCACGGACTGATGATACGTACGGGCTATGAGTCTTCCCACTGCCTGATTTCACTGAGCATGATGTCTTGCATGAAGACACTTCTTTCTCTTTTTGGTATTTGATGATTTTTTTTAAATTTCAGGGTCTTTATGAAAATCTTTGTATCTGTCTTTTTAATACTTGTCACTTTTTTGGATTCTTTTTTTGCCTGGGGCTGAAATCTTTGTGAAATTCAAGATTTTTTCCCTTTTGTTCAGTACTACCACCAAGCCCTACAAAACCTTCAGTAAAATGCCTCTTTTTTTCTCATGTTTACCACTCAAGAAGGCACTTACTGAAGTAACCTGGCAAAAGCCAGTATTTTTGTCTGACTACAAACTGGACTTTGAGATAGGAATGGAATTTGACGTTCCAAAACGCAAAGTATTTCGTGTATATGGTAATTTCCTGTTTAAAGACTAGGCTTAAAAGACAAAAATGTATAAGCTGAACTTAATGCAGATTTGTTTTCATTTCACGGGTAGACTTTTGTCTTCCGATGTTACAATATCTTGCCTTTCAGTAATGTAGTCAAAGTGCTGTTAACTATAGTGTTGGTGCCAGTGCCACCAGGTCAGAGTGCTACCAACCTGCTATGTTAGCAGTTTAAAACAGCAAAATCTTCTGCTGCAAGCTGAAGTTTTTTTGCCTTATTTCACAGTACTTCATTGACAATGGATGTTGGTTTAAGCGGTCTTTGTAGCTCTGTAACATCGAGTTTGAGTAAAAAAACAAATAATTTGCTTCTTCTTGTTTGTTGTCAAATCAAGTCTTTATGATGGATTCCTAAAGGTCATCACAGGCTAAGGATAAGTTTGGGACACCAACTGATTGAAAGTCCAGCTGCAATAATGTATGGTTGCATCTATAGCCCTCTGTGGCATGATGTCTAGGTGGCTAATGTGACAACCATTTTTATAGAAACATGACAGTGATGCCCTCAGAGAATTTTGTTAGATTACTCAGTTATCACACAACATACAAAATCCAGCAATGAACATGTTCAGGTTAACTTTTTTTTTAAACAGACGCCCGCACCAAAGTGTAAGTCCTATGTGTTTACTAAAATCAATTTGTGAATGCCATGTCAAAGCCAAGCTTGAGGTTGTGGATTCTGAGAACAGGTTGGTTGAAGTCTAAAAGAACATACTGGCTGAATGTAGTCTTTTTAAATGTCACTATTGTGGATGTTGATACTGTGGCTACAGTAGTTCACACACTATGAGAAATGCACAGACAGGTCTCAGTCAGGTGTTGATTGACTAAGGGCAAGTTGATTGACTGACTGCAAACCAACAAGCCTTTTTCAAAGCAGACAATTCAGTGAAAATGCCCTTTTGCCTGGGGGAAAATAATCACCAAATCAGTTGTCTATATTCACAAGCTTTCATGTAGTCAAAATATGGGATCTTGGGGAGGAACAAAAGGACAATGACTGCACCCTGATTGGTATTACTGAAAGCCCTTTCATTGATTTAAATAGGACTTCATAAAATGCATTTGATTTAAGTTGAGGTAGTGCACTACTTTTTTTTCAGGAATGTTTTTGCTGCCATATTCTCTGGTTTACAAAGGGGGAATCTCTGAACTGTTTCAGTCCTCATGAGCAGTGTTGCCTGGGGTTGAATGTACATTCTCCAAAGGGGAATGAACTCAGAATATACAACGAATTGGCTGACAATATCACAGAGATTATACGATGGAGCAGAAGGCTGTGTAGCTGTTTAAAACTCAAACGGCACAGTTTTACATAGTGCTGACGGACCGAAGCTATGACGTCATATATAACGTTAACGAAATATGGATTCAAGCATTCAAGTTATAGTACGCATTTAGACACTAGAAATAAATTATATCTGACATCAGAGTCTGTCAGTCGGTCTACAGTGCCTGGTTGCATATTAAGCTAAGATGGATCCGGCCATGTCTTTCATGGAAGTGGTTAACCCAGAGGGGAACTCTCAGGCTATCAGAAGCGATGGTCTTTTTAATCAAACGGCAGACTATCAAAGCCATGAACACAGCGGGAATGTACAGTATTCATCAAATACTCCTTCCTTCTTTTTAAATGGAGAATGCAGTGCATTTGCAAGGGATGGCTGTTATATTCTGCTGTATTGTCATGTGTATTGATTTTCAAGATATGAGTAATCAAGTTAAATAAAGTGGAATGAGTGTTATGTTGCTTTTTGTAACTTGTATCCTACCTGTCTATCTTTTAAGGAACGTGCAACTTTTTTGAAGGTTAAGGGAGTTGATTTGAAGCACCTTTTATTTTTTTTTAAAAGAATACACTCCACTATTTCTTAATACTAATATCAGCTTGAATTTATTCAATCATTTTTGTCATATCAACAAGGTATGGACCTTTTGACGAAATGCTTTCTTTTCGGTTTCCTCACGTTATTGCAAACAGAAATATAAATAATTGAAAAAAATTATAAAAGAATAAAGATATTTTAATTTGAATAAAGACAATGGTGCAAAAAAGACTTGTACAGTATTTCCATGCGTATCAGGTGGGTGAGTGGGAATGTTAAAATATTTCAGTTGTAACAGTCTGAGCATTAATGAATAGAAAAATAAGTGGTCGCAGCAGTTATAAATTGTGCTTGTGGCACAAATCTATGTATGCATGCACATACTGTGTCTATGTATGCATGCCCATACACTGTCCACATACATACCATAAGTATTTGGACAGTGGCAAAGGTTTTGTTGTTTTAGGTCTGTACTCCAGCAAACTGGATCTGAAATGAAACAATGACTAAGTGGTTACTTTCAGCCTTAATCTGGGGGTATTTACATCACCAAGAACTGGATAGGAAACCCGAGTATTAACCGCACCCATTTATCAACCGGATTTGCCCGGAGAATTGACCTTTCGCAAAACCCCTCCCACAAACGACAACGTTACCTAAAGCTGACGTTAGTTATTGGTGGTAACGTGACCATTACTATGACTTTCTTGCTACTACTACGTTAGCTAGCTACCTCAAATATTAGCTTGTTACGTCGGGGGCACTCCTAGGTTTAACTTTAACAGGTGACTTTCTGCTGAAGTTGATAGGATGGTGTTGACTGATAAGAGTGTTATATATTAGGTTGTACCTTTTATACCTAGATACTTGCCGTAGTTGGAGGCGTAGAGCATGTTGGGTAGTGTGGTTGTAAGTTTAAGCATGTTTGATATACAGGTGCTGGTCATATAATTAGAATATCATCAAAAAGTTGATTTATTTCAGTAATTCCATTCAAAAAGTGAAACTTGTATAATGTATACATTCATTCCACACAGACTGATATATTTCAAGTGTTTATTCCTTTTAATTTTGATAATTATAACTGACAACTAATGAAAACCCCAAATTCAGTATCTCAGAAAATTAGAATATTGTGAAAAGGTTCAATATTGAAGACACCTGTTGCCACACTCTAATCAGCTAATTAACTCAAAACACCTGCAAAGGCCTTTAAATGGTCTCTCAGTCTAGTTCTGTAGGCTACACAATCATGGGGAAGACTGCTGACTTGACAGCTGTCCAAAAGACGACCATTGACACCTTACACAAGGAGGCAAGACACAAAAGGTCATTGATAAAGAGGCTGGCTGTTCACAGAGCTCTGTGTCCAAGCACATTAATAGAGAGGCGAAGGGAAGGAAAAGATGTGGTAGAAAAAAGTATACAAGCAATAGGGATAACCGCACCCTGGAGAGGATTGTGAAACAAAACCCATTCAAAAATATGGGGGAGATTCACAAAGAGTGGACTGCAGCTGGAGTCAGTGCTTCAAGAACCACCATGCACAGAAGTATGCAAGACATGGGTTTCAGCTGTCGCATTCCTTGTGTCAAGCCACTCTTGAACAAGACACAGTGTCAGAAGCGTCTCGCCTGGGCTAAAGACAAAAAGGACTGGACTGCTGCTGAGTGGTCCAAAGTTATATTCTCTGATGAAAGTAAATTTTGCTTTTCCTTTGGAAATCAAGGTCCCAGAGTCTGGAGGAAGAGAGGAGAGGCACAGAATCCACGTTGCTTGAAGTCCAGTGTAAAGTTTCCACAGTCAGTGATGTTTTGGGGTGCCATGTCATCTGCTGGTGTTGGTCCACTGTGTTTTCTGAGGTCCAAGGTCAACGCCAGGAAGTTTTAGAGCACTTCATGCTACCTGCTGCTGACCAACTTTATGGAGATGCAGATTTCATTTTCCAAGAGGACTTGGCACCTGCACACAGTGCCAAAGGTACCAGTACCTGGTTTAAGGACCATGGTATCCCTGTTCTTAATTGGCG